>JAWWES010000169.1:6769711-6873986 GCA_035583135.1 Lophotriccus pileatus
AAGGGATACTCATAAACAGATATGTGACAGAGAAGAACAGAACAGGCAATCCACAACTGGCAATCCAAGAGCAGCAATCCACAAAAATATGACTTACAAGCATATATGTGTGGATTGTTGTTTTGAGGGAGTACTTTCATTTTATGATAACCACCAAAAGAGTAAAGGAAAGGTTTTGTAGGATTTGAGGGAAATGGAAGAATATAATTGGTGAAGAGGTTTGCAGTGAGAAGAATGGGGAATACTGTCTTGTTCTTGGCTAAGCTGTACTTGGCCTGTGAATCAAGGATTTCAATTTCAGGAGGTGTTTATCGTGCATGATTCATGAACATCAGGATCAATTTAGTATATGGAATGCCATCTGCATAGAAGGAAACCTTTACATTTTATTCCCAGAACATGAATTTCTAATACTATTTCCAGTGATTACAGTGAATGCTGCTCTGGTCATTGTGTGTAGCTGGATTTGGATAAGAGAGTAATATAATTTGCACCTCTGATAGACAAAAGTTATATGCAGGTCCTGGGAACAAATGAAGAGAATTGCCTTTTCTTAGCAGAGAGTAGGAAAACCAGTGTGGAACAATACATATGATTACAAAAAGCTGCTCCTGCCAATTGCCTTCTCAAAGGCAATCAGCAAAAGTGGTGTGGATTGCAAGCTGTGTGCAGTTACCTGAACAGAGGGTGGTGTTTCCTTCAGCTGCCTGTTACACTGAGAGGAGGCTGAAAATCTTAGGCAGTGGGAAGGTCAGTGCTTCAGAAGAGGCTGAATTCCATCTCAGTGTGGGAACTACATTTTGGGGTTAAGTTTTCTGCCAAAGAAAAATCCCTGAAAGTTCCCCATCTTTCCCATTTCCCAGATAAAATGGGAATGGAGTGGTTTCATTTAAAAGGACTCAGCTGCCCCTGGGTTGGTCCCTAATTTCTGCAGAGGCTGTAGGGTGGCAGTTATTGTCAGACCTAGGACTGTTCTCCAGGAAAACTGGAAATGCCAGTAGCCCTGGGCTGCCCTGGTTCAGCCAGTCTGCCAGGCTTTCTCTGATCCCCCAAGGGAGGTCAAGCTCTAGCAAGGCTTTTGGTATTTAAGTTTTCAAGGCAAGTAACTGTTGAGAGAGCAGTTCAGGCTGGAACTCCTTTGGTTTCCAGGCTTTCTCCTGAACAGCTACAACTCAGGGACGAGTGGGAGGGAGCAGGGAAGCTGCAGAAGTGCTGATGTCCCTGTGCCATATGGCAGACCTGCATGGGTGAGGCAGAGCTTGTGAAGCTACATCCCCTCACCTGTACAGGCAGCCAAGTGAGCAGGGAGAAAGCTGGGAAATAACTGACCAGTTCCTAAAAACAGATTCCTCAGAAATCTTGGTATTAAAATACTGGGTTTTATGGTTTCAGTGAGACTTCTTGTACCCAGGAAAATTCTCTGAGCAAGCTTTTGGATTGCAGTACAACTAAAGGAGAAAAATAAAGAAAAAGTGGGGAGGGGGAGAGGATAGAGGAGCAAGAAAAGAGTAGCATCTTACTGTAGCCTGAGTAAGAACTGCTCCTGGTGAGTATGAGAGGCTTTCATAGTAAGAAAAACAAGTGCTGGCTGCGTTACATAAGGGCTGTGATTGATGAGACAGGCAGTGCTACACTGGCTCTCTGTCTGAGTGCTTATTCCATCATTCAGGGATTGCCCAGGGAGTAGCCTTGGGCCACTGATGGTGTTTTTTTTCTCTCATTTTTCTCTCTTTATGTTCACCCCAAAGCCTGCTGCAGTTCTGCACTGCTTTCTAAGGAGTCAAAGGCATGCTTTTGAAGCACCCACCTGCAGCCCTGTGCGAAGGTGTTTGGATTTCAGAACGCTTTTTGCCATTTGTGGAGGTCTCAGAAAGGACCTTTTTTGTTTTTCTGGCGCTCAGATGTGCTGGCTGTGGGTTCTGCCTTCCTGTGAACTCGTGTGATGTGACCTGTGGACAGGCTGAATCAGTCCCCTGACACGGCACTGAGATGCTGTTACCCTTGGGGGCCACCCTAACGGTGGGAAGGGTAGAGCTGATTCCTAGACTGGAGACAGAGAAGGAGTGTTGGGCCAGGATAGACTAACAGTGAAACTGGAGGAGGAGTTTTGTCCCACAGCATACTGTGTGGTTGTCCTGGCATCCCCAGCGCCAAGGCACCGAGCTCGAGTGGCATTCTGGTGCATAAACACATAACTCAGCTGAGGATGGGGCTACTGTGATCCAGAGCTGGACTGGAGTAAATTTCAATTTACAGAATACAATGCTCCTTTCTGGGTTCCATCTAGGAACTGTGATGTGAATTTGCTTAGGTTATCTTCAAGCATTTTGCCTGGCTTTTAAAATTATGTGGTTTTATTTGGATTTTATGCAAGTTTAGAAGTGATGTCATGCATAATTCAAAAATTCATGTATTCTGGTCTGTATTTCAAACAGCACACTGCCCATGCAAATTGATCTTCCCCTTGAAGTCCTTTGTTAAGTCCACAAGCTTCAAATGTACATATTACTCATTGCATCTTTGCCATTTCTGTCATGGAGAACAGGATAACTCTGCCAAAGCCAGAGTCTATAAAGGAGGGCGAGAGACCAGGCCTTTCATGTTTTGTAAAGGACCACATAACATATATTTGAGTAGGAGACACAGAGAGAATTCCACTTTCATTATTTTACATGATATAAATTATACAAAATAAGGGTGTTTGCAATTATTCAAAATTTTAGCTAAGGCCTGAAATAATTTTAATGTACTCAGCACAGATGGAAAATTAGGGCTTGTTCCTGCTGCTTTTGAAGTTAATGGATATTTTGTGATTGACTTTTAATGAGAGTAAGATCCAACCCATAGTCATTAAATTGTAAGCCCTGTGTTGCCTGGTGACAATCAGAAAACTTGCATTTGCCTGGCAGAGCAATTAGTCTTGGTGAAAAGGAAAAAGCACACCCCAAAAATCTCTGGATAGAGGAAGATCAGGTCAGCACATGCTGTTCGTGTAAATGCTCTTCACACAAAAATGGTCACTCACCTTAACGATTTCAGTATCTCCAGAATCCAAAGAACATACAACTAAGAGCATCATATTCCAGTACTTTTAGTGAAAAAGAAACAATAAAATGCATGACTAAATGCACCCCCAAAACAGCAGGCAAGAGCATCAACCTGAATGAGAAACAGGTGGTACTTCATGGCTGCTGTAAACATTTTAATCTCTGGAGCGCAAAACTCATGAGTGATACAGCTGTGAATTATGTAGAACTTCATGTAGTGCCTGTCTGAACTGCTGCTGGCATTTAGGTTTGGGGTATTTTTTTAAATTTATTTTGTTTTTCTTTTTTTAATGAGAGTTCACATTTGCTGTGTTACGCACCTCAAAAGAAGCCATCCAAATGAATAACAGAAGTGTTCAAATCTGACGTGTGTCCTTTTCATCCTTTCCTTTATGTCTAGCTCTAGTTCAATGCAATAAATCACTCTAAACATTTTGTCTTCATTAGTGAATCAGTTCTTCAGCTGTTTGTAACCTTGTAGGTCCCTCCTTACATGTTATTGAAGCAAACTACAAATACTTCACTCTTTCCCATTAAATTAGTCCTTTTGCTGTTCCCATGTTTTCCTCAGTTTTCTGTAACTCCCTTCTGCTGTCTCATACTGTCCTCCCCACTGGCTAAGAGCAGGGGGTTGGTTGTTAGACATTAACCTTTTTGCACCTCTAATTTCGTTTTCCTTCCGTTCTCTTCACATTATGGAGACATTTGCTATTCATCTTCAGGAAAGATGGCAGGAAAGAATTTGCATGTGGAGAGCTGTGTAGGGGTGTAGATAGGTGCTTGTTCAGCAGTCAGCCAAGGCATCCTGCTGCTCAAGTGTTGTCAGAAATCACTCACATCTGATCCTGCACCCCTGTACCTGAGGCTGGCTGGGCTGTGAGACCTCCCATTCTAGTGCTATTTGAACCCTCCCCAAAATGACTCAATTTTGTTCCTATGTGAATTGCTCACCTTGGAGCCTGTTTGGAAGCAAGTGATTGTTCACCTTGGTGTAGCTCCCTAGTGTGTCTGTTTTGATAAGGAAAGTGGCATATCCATCATCTCAGTCTTTAAATGTCTCATAAATGCACGAAGAACTACAACAAACATCTATGAATCTGTCTGTACTGGTTTTGAGGTCTCTAGAGACCTTTATAACTATTTGTTTTTGCTGGGATGACTGTGAGCATGGAAAAATATGAACTGTTTCGTCCAAAGGAATCTGGGTTTTGTGTCTTATTAGCTTCAGTCAGAGGGAAGAGATTTCCCTCTTGCCAGTCCAGGGCCTTCCTTTCTTATTTCCATGTGGAGAAGCAGCAATACACTGAAAGAAAACCAAAGGTATGGACATCTCTGATGGCTGCAAAGTGGTACTTGTTAGAAAATGTGGATGTCTCTCTCACAGGATTTCCAGGCACTGGGGTCTTTGTGGAATTTTAAAAACAGAACTTAAGCAGAAAATTGAAGATTGGAAGCATGAAATGCCATCAAATTTAAATATGGAAAGATTTATTCTTTATGTCTCTGATACAGGAAAGCTTTTGTTCCTGATTTAAAGCACGTGGGACAAACAGTGCTTATACTTAAGCATATGTTTGAGATTTTTCTTGGCTTTTACCCTGTTAGCTCACTGAGACACTGAACTGATCATGCCTCTGTAGAATTTATTCTGCATGACAAAATTGTAATGTCATAGTTTTGCAGGACTTCATTCACAATTTAAATATATTAGTTAGGATTGCAGTAAAATCACAGTTGTTTTGAGTGAGGTACAAAATACAGATGTGACTTTCACAGAAAAGTTTTTTGTTTGGTGTTTGTTTGTTTTAATAACATAACTTATTTTGGAACTTGTAACTTATGTACAGACATGATAAAAAGTTTGAAATATTTGCAGCACAGATAAGCAATCTATTGAGTGAAAATTCTTATTTTGTTTTGTAGAATAGATCAGAACACAAGCACGTCACCAAAAGAAGCAATTGATCAATGTAACAGCTTAAACGAGGTAAGCTTAACCAAAAGTTGAAATATGATGTTATAAATTTTGAATATATGTTGGGGTTTTGTTAATTTTAAGGTCTTGGAATAATATAATCTCTTGAGAATATTAGGTTGGTTTTTTAGTGTATCTTTCTAGTCGTGTTATTGGAGAAAAGTTTAAAAAGATGAGACTGCCATAACAGTTTAAAAGCCAAAAGCAGCAACTTCTTGCTGCTTTCTGTTTGCTCAGGAAAGAACCAAACACTCAATATTGACTGTGTGAAATGTCATTTTTCAAGAACAATTGATTATTTCCTCATATTACATCTCAGAAGTGTTCACCTATTAACTACATTTTGTTTAAAAATAAGGAGATCTCAAGGTTGCTACAACCTGCATAAATAAACTATGAACAGTCCAGTGTAGTGAAAAAGGTGCTCTGGTTGTTAGATGGGAGGAGGGGAGAGCTGAAGAGGGGAAGCCAGGAAAGCCAAGCAACACCTGTGACACTTGAAACAAGCTGTTTTCACGGGGATTGTGCCAGGAGCACAGTGTGAGTGGAGCACAGAAAAGCTGTTTGTGTGATCATATCAAACAGTGGATGAGCCTGGACTAGGTCCTAACAATCAGCAAGACACTGGGTGGGGTGGGGGGTGTAAAACCAAGCTCTGCATTTATGCAAAGCAGGAAACCTTGCAAAGCATCTCCCACAGCCCGGGGCACCTGCACAGGAGCACAGATACACTCACACACTGCAAGGGCACAGGATGATACTGGACCTAAGCAAGGAGCAGACAACACTTTTAGTGCAAACCAAGACAACAGAACAACAGAAGCAGCGGGAAAAGGGAGTAGGGGTGAAGAGAAGTCCATTCCTGTTAAACCGAGGAAAAGACAGCTTTGTTTTCATAACAAGCCAGGGAACATCTATGTCTATTAATAGACTCCTCACTTTCATTAGGGGAAAACCACAGTGTGCCCTTTTAAAGAAATTCAGACTTAATCTTGTCCCTGCAATGAATTATTTCCTTTGCATTTGTGTCACTGTAGTGCAGCTCGCTGTTGAAAATCTCAGTGCTAACGAGGAAGGCTCGCTCAGTGACCAAGATAAGGGAGCACACTCAGGCCCTGGGGGAAATCATGAAGTTACTGTTTCTTTTGAGAAACCCCACTGCAAATACTCACTAAAGCTTCCACTTGAAAGCTTCCATTTAAAATCCTTGCAAAGGATTACTTTAAGGTTAGATTATAAGATCATTAAAATAAAGATAAGACAATAAAATAAATCATTAATAATCAATGAGGAATGAGCAAGGGTTACAACCTCGTGTTTTCTTTGGCAGAATCTTAGATTTTATTGTGTCTCAGATCTCCTGCAAACCCAAATGGACATGTGTCATAAGAAAATAAACTCTCTTCTAGGATTAGAGAAAATGGTTTCTCTCTTCACTGCTCACCCGTGGCATTATGCAGACCCAGGGCATATCTTGTTCTATCTTATTGTTGCTTGTTCGTTCCTCATAAAGGAAGTTCTGAATTGAAAATGTCATATGCCTCAAGACACAAATATTGCCATAACAGATACTGCAGAGATTTATTTATGTTCACATAAAATATGCCTATCTTATTTTAACCTGAACTCTCAGGATTAAAAAGCTGTTCCAGTGTGACATATAAAAGCATTAATTTCCTTAGAGTGAAGAAACTGAACAGGTTGAAATTTGCTCAGTTTCTTTTCTATATGAACCTCTTCAAAGGCCATTAAAGGCTGAAAGCTTGGATTATTCTCCTTCTCTGCCCCAGCTGATTTCATAAATCCAGTAAGTCCGTCAATAAACTGGATATAATAGAATAGCTGCCTTCCTGTCCTGGAGGGGCAGGAGCAGGCCCCAGGGCAGGGTGCAGGCATCCCTTATGTTCAGAAACACTGTGTGTGGGTCAGGGTGATACCAGTTTATGCAGAAGGAACCAAGTCTGGGCTTTGCTTCTCATCCCTTCTATCAGGCTCCTGACTGAGACTGAGCAGAGTTCATGGCTGGGGCAGTCCAGTTCACTTTCCCTTTTCCCTCAGTTCTTAAATTTGCCAGACCTTAGGAAGTACACTAGGATGAAACAAAGGATGCTGATAAAAGTAATGCTTTATCAGGGACAGAAGTTATTTCTAAGGCCAGGAATGGTCTCCTGGTCCCATGGTGCTGATCCTGCTGGGCCCCAGCTGGACAGGGGGTTACTGATGGCACCCACCAAGACAAAGTTTATAGGCTGTTTCAGGGCTCTGACACTTACTGCCACAGCATTTTGGTGGTGCATTGGGAGAACTTGTTCCCTCAGTGTCCCATTGTCCAGAGGGATTTAAGAGTGGGTGGTACTTATCTCTAGATGTAAGGGATTATCTGCCATCTCAGTAATTCCTTGCCCTAAGGCCTCCACTCTGTATTTTTGATAATAATTGATTGGAAGGAGAGATGGTCAGTGGGGTATAGGCTACAAGCTTATTTGTTTGTAGAGATGGTGTCTTTCCTCCAGGGTGTGCTTCCTCTGCACATGGCAGCCCTTTTGTACTGTGCCTTCTCCAGCAGACAAGGGTATGATATTTTAATGACCTGTGGTTTCCTAAAGCATTATCAAAAATACCAAACAGGTGATTAGCACCACACTGTCTCTCTTCCTGTTTTCCTCCAGCTTCCTGTGAATGCCTTTATTTTTCCATTATTCAGAAATGAACCTTGTTTTTTTTCTTCAGTGGAATTGGCAAAGCTCAAGATCTTTGAACTGTCGGTTGCTGTAAGAGAACATAAGAAGAGATAAGAAACCTTTGTCCAAGACAATTACAATTGCTTCTTTTTCAATACTTTCAGGATACCCTTCTTAAGAGGCAATAATATGGTTATTTTTCCAAAGAAATTTAAGGATCCATTTTAAATATTAATATGTCCTTTTATTTGCATTATGATGGATCAGGAATTACTGCATCAGAAACACTAGTGCTGGGCACCAGAGGGAAGTCAGAATGAGCATCAAATCTGAAGTGTTGCAAGTGACATCACTAGCTGATATAAAATGCCACAGCTTAAATTACTTCAGTTATACTTGTTCTTCATCTAAGAGCTTACTAAAATTGTTGATGGTACCCACCAAGGCCTAACTTTTCCCTCTGTGTATTTTAGCTGTTTGTTTTGGCTTCTAACACGTTTAGCAGCTTCTTTGCCTGGCCTGCCCTGGGCAGCTTTGTGCTTGTGCCTCCTGATGTGTGTCCCTGTAAGTGTGTGGTGAGTTTTCATGGGTGGTGTGCTGTGGCAGCACCACATTACTCAGCTGTGGTTTAGGAGTAAGGTGGGGTTGATGGCACACTCTAGATTCATCGTCTCCCTGGTAACATCAAAACGATCAAAGCTACTTAGTCTTTTTTCTCCCTACATCAAATCCCTGTCAAGGGCACATTCATGGAAATATACAAGCTATTTCTATTATTATTATTATTATATGATTTTTTTTTTAGTGTTTGGCAGTGACTGGAAGTTCGCCATCCACCCACCTTACCCAGATGGGTGAAAAATATCATTTAGAGAGACTGAATATAAACCAGCTGGTGAATTACAACAGAAGCATTGCTGAAGTATAATGTTTAACAATGTAGTCTGTGTGAATGATTTTATACTGAACTTCCCATAAATATTAATGTATCTTAAGAAATAGTGACGCAAAGTGAATGTATTTTCTTGGTAGGGGATTTTTCTTGTCAAATGCTTGAAGTAACAGTCCATAAAGGTTAGGTAGTTCTGTCAGACATTCACCCATGTCCTCCTTATTGGTATGTTCTTTTGCTTTTTTCATCTATATTCTTCCTAATTTTCATCATCTGTTCTCATGATAAGGTCTGGGACCAGAGTCCTCACTGGTTTGTGACTGGTACAGTCACCTTTTGCCAGATGACATTAATGGCTGTAAAACGCTTCCCATCTGTTGTGATAATTCCACAGCCACTTTGTTTGGGTTTAGCTGGGTTGAGAAACTGGAAAATGAGGCCTGTCATGTCATGAAAACCCTTCCCTAACCAGTGCCATGGGTACGGTTCAAGTTGGCACCCTTCCCTAGATAAGGAATTTCACTGCCACTTGAAAGCTGTTGGGGGTCAGAGGGTTTCCATAATTTTCCTGAATTCTGTAAAAGAAATTAAAGGATCAAGGCTGAAAGTCTTTCCTGCTGTTTTCAGGCAAACTAGTTTGGTGGGTTGTTTTTTTTTTAACCTAAAGCCACAGTCATCCTTGGGTTTATGAAAGGGCTGCCTTACAATAAAAATAATGCAAAGACATATTAAACTACTCACTAGATAGGTAAAATTGTTACACAAAGGAAATCAGGCCAATAAACAAATTAATTTTTCACTAAATTAATCAATACTTTGGTTTCAGAATGGGGAAAGGAGATTTTTAGGGTATAAACTTGAGGATTTTTCTTTCTGTTGCAACTCTTATTATTTTCTTAAGAAAATGCTCTTCATAAATATGTACCATTTGGGTGACTTAATGTTATACGTATATTCTGTGTGTGCCAGCTGTGTAATTATTAAGACAGCCTTGTGTGATTTTGTTTGATGCTGTAAGCTGTATTTCCCTTGAGATAGGGGATCTGAATGCGTGGGGGTAGTGACTCATTTTGCCCAGTCAGTGATGGTAATTAGGGCTTTCACAGCATTTACATCACAGCAAGATGCTTGTGTCAGGTTGTACAGTTTAATTCTGCATGCAGCATTAAAGATTGAAGTGAGAAATGGACCAAGCATGACACACTAGCTGGAAGTGCTGTGATAGATAACAAGCCTTGTCCTCATTGATTTGTCTGCAGCAAGGGACAATGGTGTGTTGATTTTACCCTTGCAGTGGATGGCAAATGATCCAGTTGCTCTGTAGAATCAGCAGCACCTACACAAAAGCCATGTCTACATAGTGAAGGACCTCTAAAAAACCCAATTAAAAAACACCTCTTCCAAGGATCCCACGAGGGAGAGTGTTCTCAGTAACTCTTTGTTCACTGCTCTGTACTGCACTCACAAGCTGGAGAGGGAGATTTGGTTTTTTATGAATGGTAAATGGGGAGGGACATAATGTCATCAGATCGTGATGTCAGCCCAATGAATGAAATACTTCCCTAATGTACTGCTCCAAGCCCAAGAAAAGGGACACCATCTCAGTTTGGCTCCCTAGAATAAATCGTCTTTTGCTGACGAAGTCATCTTTCCCACGTGTCATGAATAATCCATGTAAATTGGGACTTAAATAACCAGGAGTCAAGAAACTCGTGGAACAGTGCACGTTTGTTCCCCTGCACGTCCTCCTGGAGCTGCCAGTGGAACACCCCTTTGCAGGCACCGCTCATGGGCTCCGGGAGTTGAAGCGCTGTCGCTGATTCCTGTTGTTCTCCATCCATTCCCAATGTTCTGCTTTTGTCTGCAGAATTCTTTGTTGAAGCTGCAAGCCCTGGAAACCGATCTGTGCTCTGCATTCCTGCCAAGCCAGGAGGAAACTCCCCAGCTGCCGGCACCCAAGGACACAGCCCCTCCATCGGTGCAGACCGGCGTGCAGGCAGATGGGGCCGGCGGTGGAGGTAAGCGGGTCCTGTCGTGGTGTGCTCTCATTTGCAATTATAAAAGAGCCTTGTGACTTGCAGTTTAAAATCAGGTTTGCAGTCTGTCCTCCGGGAAACAGTGCAGAGCTAATGCAAAGCACCATTTCCTGACGCAAATGCCGTGTAATGTAAAAAGGGGGTGATACCTCTCAAAAGGACAGAAATTAATGGCTGTAACCCTTTGGTTTTCTGAGGGGGAGTCTTGCTTTTCAGACAGGTTTTAAGAATCCCGACTCTTTTATTTTCAGTTTTAATCTGCTTTCTTTTTTCCAAGTAAATTTGTGCTCTTTACTTCCTATGTCTGTATTGTGTGAGATCACCTGCCATATCATGTAATTCTATTTTTGTCATTCTTTTTGTCAGAGCAATATCACTTCATTTCTCCTATTATTGATTTTAATTTAATGCATCAGCAGAGAGATAGCGAAGGTGAGTTTTACAGCATGTGGATTTTAATCATTCATGAAACCCGTATTATTACACATATGGGCAAACTGTGGTGTGTTATCTTTCCCTCTTTCCTCAATATGGAAATAAACAGCCCCAAGGCTCGGCACTATTTTTGTCAATTCATAGCTTGCAGTCCCAGGGCTTGGCAGAGTCGTGATGCTCAGTAGAAGAGGAGTCACTGATTGTGAAAAATAGGTCAAAGGAGTATGACTAATACATCTCACAGACAAGTGACATGAATACACAAATACCTAAATCGTGCACCATGCATGGTTCAAATTAAGGCAGGTAGGTCAGTAAATCCCTTTGCAATTGATGTTTCATGTCAGAATAAATCTGGGTTCAGAAGAACTTACTTCAGAAGCTGTTTGCTCAGAATTTTCAGCAGAAAAATAACATTGTTTACCTAAAAAAAATAAAAATCACAAATGATAGTGTTCTGCTTAAGAAATTCTGAAGTTTGAGGTTTGCATTGCAAAATTAAGGAAAAAGGTATGTAGAAGTCAAGTTATTATAAAAATGAAGGAATGTAAAAATGCTCAATGTCCTGGGTTTTAGCTAAAAAAAAAAAAGGAATGCTTTAGCCTAGCAAGGCAAATACTTTAATAGCTCTTGGATACAGGTATGGAACTTGGACTGGTGCCAGCCTTGGCGTGGATCTGAGGCAGAGGCAGGTCTCCTGTGTGTGCTGCACAGGCAGAGACACTTTGCAGTTCATCCAAAATCTGCAGTGACTCCTTTCCTTTGTGACAGGGTGGGGTTTTCCTCCCTTTCCAGGAGTTTACCGCATTATTTTGCTCTAGTAGCTTCATAGTTCATTGTTAGATGGTCCATAATTGTTTCTTTTACTTATTTTTTCTCTTTTGATTAGATTTTCTTTTTATTCCTGCTGTTAGTGACCCCTACTACCCTCTCTGCTCCCATTTGCCCATCTGCAGCTACTTGGGGAAATATTGCATGATGTAGCATTTCTCTTGCACACTTCAGAGCATGCTCTGTCACTCCAGCAGTTCCAACTCTTGCTTTAGTTAAAGCCTCCCTATTTAATGGGTTTTAACGTGCATTCATTCCTGCTAACATCTGCTTTGTGGTTTGTGGTATTTTTAGCAACTTGCCATTTTGCATAGGCAGAGCTGGCCCTAATTCTGCCCTTTAAATTACTACTGAGATCTTCTGATGCCCTGAGTTAAGGTACAGTTGTCACATGGGACCATTGGCTATTTCAGCTCAAACTTGGATGGAAGTCCAGAGATTTGTACCAGTCTAGGCAGAGTTTTTTTAGAGGATGTGCCATATAAGCTGCATCTCTAGTTGTTAGCCTTTCCTCGATGAATCAGGCAAAATAAACATGACCCTTTCATTTGCATCCCAGTCAGCAAAAATCAGATAGGCATGCATCATATGTATGGTGAATGAAGACAGAACAGTCTAGTAAAATGACAGGGTATTCCAGGATGCAAATTGTAAGGGGATGAACTGTAACAGATGAGCAAAGTCAGCAATTTCCAATTTACTTCTGAATACATAAAACCAGAATTGGAGTTGCCAAACTCAGGCCATAAAAAATTTCTGGGGGTTACTAAGCTAGTTTTTTTAAAAGGGGAAAACATAGAAGAGCAGGGTGTAATTTCTGTAGCTTTTGGATAAGATACCAGAAGCTGGCTTAAGTCCTGTCCAGCGGATGAGATGGAGTAGATGCCAAGGGGCAACTTACTTGCTTGGGTAGAGGTGGCTTTAATTCTCAGTTTTTAGAGGTTAAAATGAGACCAGACACATGAACACAAGGAGAAGCTCGGTCAGTTCACGGGCTACTCTCAGGATAATTCTTAGAGTCTTGTTTAGGATCTTGTTTAGGCAGAACTGGAACCAGGATGGTGGCCTTAATCTTTATTAAAAATGGGGTTGGTTAGAACTCGTTGTCATCACTGAGGGGTTTCACTATTACAGTAACCTGGCCATGTAAATGAATCAGTTTGAATTATTTGCTGACCACTTATGAACAGAAGGCAGTAATTTAATGCACCAGTAGTAGGGTTGGAACTAAAGTCTTTCTTGGGCCATACCAAAGTTGCACCAGTGTGCATGGCCCTGGTGCCAAGGAAATGGAAGTGCCCTGGACTTTGGGAAATATTCCCAAATTCATCTGGCATGCAGATTATCTCCATTTCTGAATAAAAAAAACCCCTTGAATTTTGTGTGTTTTCACACTGGCACTGCACCAGCCACTACTTCTCCCTTGCAATTATCTTCAAGGAGTGTTTAGTCTTGAACGTGTGCTTTTCTTCCATTTCTGAGACTGGGTTGGCCCTAGGAAAATTGCCTAGTTGTAAATGTGAAAAGGAGCAAGTGTCTGTGACCCTGTGGTTTATCAGCAGGACGGTTTCCTCCAAGAGGGGTAGTTCTAGGTCCACAGAAAATCAGAGTTTAAACTTTGGAAAGTTGTTTCCTGCACCTGTCATACACAGACTGGCTGATCTTTTTATCACATCATTTTCCTTTCACAGTGAGGGGATTGCTACTTAATATGACTATAAAAGAGTTTATTCCTAATAATAACAGAGCATGAGAAGTCTGTGAAACTATTCTTAGTCAACCTAATTCCCAGTGAGTGTGTATTTTTTGAAGTTCAAAGATGGTGAAATTAAAGGAAGGAAGCCAGGTTCTTCTCACTGGCAATCTTCAGAATAAAAAACCCCAGCAACAACAGCAGACCAAAATCCATCCCAAACTATAATTAAAAAAAAAAATCTTACAGGGCAAGGAAAGAGTACTTGCCAAAAAGGGATAAGACTTTTGCTGACAGCAATTATTCCAGCCACTACCACTCTGTGCTGTCACTACATGATTTCCCATGGCTGGTACAGTGCTCTACCCTTGCTTCTCCCAGATGCCTTTCTGGATCTCGCTGTGGGAGGATCTGAATCTCACACATGGTTTAGGAGACTTGGGAGAGTGGAATTTGACCTTCATAGTATGAAATACTGAGGGGAAAGATACAAGGTTGGAATTAATAATCAGCCACATTGTCTCATAATGAAAATGCTTAACATAATTATAATTGATGCTGCTGTCAAGAGTAGATGAGAATACAAAGGTCACATGCAACTTCTGCATGACAGACTAAACTGTGATTATACAGTAGTGGTTTTTGTTGTCTATAAAGCAAAAATGGGTGGATAGTGCCCAATAAAATGATATTTTAGGCCATTGTAACTACTATGTTAAATTAATAGTTGTTTTTTGTGAAGACTGCCACTTTTTTTCCCCACTGTCCCAGTGCAGCAATAGGCATTTGCAGCTTCGGTATCTCCTGGGCAGAGGGCAAATAAAATATACTGCACTAAAATCCTGACAGAAATACCTACTCAGCATGGGAAAGTCATGTCCCATGTGCAAGGGAGAAAATCCAAAGCAAGTGAAGGTGAAAGAACTTACCTAAACCTGCCAGTTCTTCTGTCAGTAAACCCATGCACAGTTGTTTTTTGGTGCAGTTTTAGACTTCCACTGAATAAAAAGATTCAGTGACATGTATTAGAATGCAAGACATATGACAAATATAACATTGATCAAAAATCACATGCATGCTGCTTGGAAATGCAAAATAAGTGAATTAAATATATGAATTAAAATATATGAATTAAAAGGCTGTGCATATATATGGGTTTAGAAAAAAAACAATAAAATAACATAACTGGTGTAAAATATTATGAGCTGTGGAAACTGCTGTAGGGGAACCTGAGACAGAGCACAGTCTTTGCTTTAACAAAGCAAAACAGAGAGAACTTTTGAGCAAGGACTTTTATGACTGTGGAGTTTCTCCCTAAAAAGTATAATCTGCTTTAAATCGCAATCATCTGATAGCAAAGATATGGATTAGGCTACATCATCCTCATCCATTTTAACTACTGAGGGTGAGGAATAAGATATAATGATTATTCCCTTTAAGGTACTCATGCACAGCAAAGGGAAGATGAACTCTGGATATTCCCTGGAGGTAGGCACTGTGATGTGCCCATTATTTTTCATGTTACCCATAAACAGAACCAATGAGATGGAGTTCACCAGTTCATACTTTTTTCTAGCTTGATCACCACTATAAAACAAATTTGACCTTCTGAGGCACCTGAGGTGAGGTTTCCATTTACAGTCCACGGCACTGTTAACACAGTATCACAAGCATGACTCCTCCAGGCAGCAGTTGCTGCCCACTCGCCTGGAGTAACTAACTGGAATATTACTGGTGGTGGTTGTTATTTTCATATCCTGTGTTCTTTAGACCCATAGGTATGTTACTTCAAACCTTAACAAAAATCTGCAAGCAGCCCTGGAGGTTCTCAGCATCAGGGCATATTATACTTTTGATCTTCCTTTCTATTCACCAAGGGAGTAAATGATAAATCACAAAGTTAATCTTACTTTGCACACTCATCATCTACTCCAGAAAGGTGGCTCTCAAAAGCAAATGGATCTGTGAAAATACAAGTAATGCTGCTATTCTGGGAAACTCTCCAACTTCATATTATACTTTGTTATTTACAAACACACCCAACCAGCTTCTCCCATGGAACTAAAAAATGATTTACCCTAAGCCAGTAACTGTACTCCTATTTTGTCATCCTCAGTCCTGTGTTCATCCTGCATGTGACACTTTGCTGAACTGTTTGCTGTATACTTTGAAGCCTTCTGTAAGGAAAGATTTGCATTCACCTTGGTAGCTGAGTACCTTTTGAGTCAGCCTCGGTCCACATTGATTTGTACTCTCTTTCCAGAGCCTATGCCAGCCCACAGAGACTGGCAGAATGACATGGAGAGCAGCCCACAGGAACATCACTCCCTAGGGACCAGCCGACTGCTGTATCACATTACAGATGGAGACAATCCTCTTTTGTCACCACGCTGCTCTATCTTTAGCCAAAGCCAGAGATTTAATCTAGACACGGAGTCTGCCCCTTCTCCACCAAGTGCTCAGCCTTTCATGGTGTAAGAGAATGTATTTTAATTCTTATGTGTTTTTAAAACTTCTGCAATCCACCACCTTTGACTCTTCATGGGTTTTTTTGGTTTTTTTTTTCAGTTACTGTCATGTCATAAACAAGAAATTTTTCATATTGTGGCATATTTTGACATGGATAATTTGCAGTACCATAAATAGGACCTAGTGTTCCCTCTGTCATAACAGAGAACAATATTGTTTGAAATCTTTGTTAAGTGTAATTAGCAAGGACAGTTTTAAATGTTTGTTAGTAGTGTGATAAGATAGAGAGGACTATCATGGCACAATACTAAAAATTTCAGCTGCAATTGAACTATAGCCTGAGCCATTCACTAGATGTGACAGTGTCATACAGCATATGAACTGTTCATATATGTGATTTCCAGAAACCAAGCTGCGAGTTACAGAGAGAAATCAAACTTTCTTGAAGGCTCATATACGTGTAGCTTCATCTGCATATGGATAATAATCAAATCTATTGATTTGCAATTGTAAATAATCAAAACTAAACTGCTTTCAAAAGTATAATGTTTATTCCCAGCAAAGAAAAACTCCTTGCACTTACTCTTGCAAATCATGTCATTACAATCTCCTGTTGTAGTTGGAAGATTTGTGAATTATGATTTAGGTGTTAAATGTAAATCCTGGATGAGGGTTTGACTTACTAATTTTTTTTTCAAAATGGTCAGAAATCCCACAATTAATTATAAAAACAGAGAATGAAAGACAGATAGTGAACCCATTAATATACCCTAGGGGTACCTTCAAGCAAAAGCAATTATTTTATGCTTACTTTGTAAAACTGAACTGTCTCTATCTTGTGAAATAGAGCTGTGAATTCTGAAGTGCTAAGAAAGGGTTAAAGTGTGGCTGAAACAAGGCAGGGTCCATTATAGCCAGTTCTTAGATCCAGCAACTATTTTTTTGGCTTTTGCAGGCCAAGAAGTTCTTCCAGATGTAACTGTGAGGACTGCAAAGAACCACAGACAGTAACACAACTTACCAAGCATCTGCAGAGCCTCAAGAGAAAAATTAGGAAGTATGAAGAAAAGTTTGAGCAAGAAAAAAAATACCTGGTAAGAAAATAATTGAAAAGGGAAATACTGGAAGAGGGAGGCAAGGATCCCAGTGTATTTAAACTTAGGCATAACAATATCAGAAAGGGTATTTTTAGTAAAATGAAATGGGAAAAAGTTCAATGAGGGAATATCTTTTTAGCATCTTCCAGTGTAAGCAGTAGTTCTGAGACTCTAATTTACATTTTCTTTGGATTACCTTTGTTGCAAAATATCCACCTTGGAGAAGTGTGAATCAGTGAAACATTGCTGACAGGCTTGTTAACCAAAATGATGCAAAAAATTAAAAAAAAAAAAAAAAAAAAACAAGATGAAAAGCTACTTATTTACTTTGTAGAACTCATTTGCTTGGAAACTGTTGCTCCTCTGTGCACATTCCTTCTTTCAGGCAGACTCCTGTAAACCTCCAAAGTATGGGGATCAACAGAAGTTGATGGCAGAAATTAGAGAAATGAAACTTGTGGGGGGTTGTTTGAGGTCAGTGGTGAGTGCTGTGCCCTCTCTGCAGGATTGTTCACATAGAGCTGGTTTGTGTAACGTGGATTGTGCAGGGTAAACATATCAAAGCATCCCTGATGCTAAGAATGTGCACAACATGAAATAGGGAAGTTTGTGATATTTTCTGACCATATTAAAATTAATTACATATTATCTTGTAGTCCCACTGGTGACTGAAAACTTAAATTTGTGAATTTTATGGCCCAGTGGTCATCTTATGCTCCCAGGAGAAAAATTTTACATATAATCCTCACACTGTGACCAGAAAAAAAAATAAATTTCAGAGGCTTAATTTTGCAAAACTGTTATGCCATTTTAAATATCTTGAGTCTTGAAGATCCAGTGTAAATTGCTTTAAACTTGGAGACAATTTCTAAATGCAAAGAAAGAGCTGATATACAAAGATGTAGTTGCTTGTTACTTTTGAAATGACTCTTGCACAGGATTTTTTCATTTGATTATTTAAGCAGGTCAGTGGAAATTTTTTAAGGGCTGTTTCCCAGCAGAATACCTGTCTTAAAGCAAGGGCTTATCCCTGCTAGGGACAGAGAGCTTCAGTTACCATCCTGGAAATCACTCAGGAACTTGACTAAAATTAGGTATTTGATCAATCCTTTTGAAGTCACTGAGATTATTTACCCGATTAGTCAGAGATTTAAATGTTGTTGCGTCTCTTTTAGGATCAGAGGCAAAATGCTCAGGCCCATGTAGCACTGTGCCACAATGGGGAGAGATAAGTCATGACAAATTAAAGCCACGATCAAGCCAAACACTCCGCGTGGCACTTCGTAGCACACAGGGTTTTGTCTGTTTGATCACTTAACGCTCAGTTCCCTCTGTTTCTTTTCATTCTTTACATTTGTTTTTGCATTCAGCCTTCCCATGGTGACAAGACTTCCAATCCTGAAGTTCTGAAATGGATGAATGCTTTGGCCAAGGGTCGTAAGCAGCTCAAAGGTACATAATAGCCCGCCGCTTCCCTTTATTGCTGAAGCTTTTGGAAGTAGGAGTGTACCTGGAATATTTGAGAGTCAGTTGTCTAACCTCACTGCTCTGCTTATTTTTCACAGTGCATGGCAATAAGTCTCTCAAAGGCAACAAAGATATTAGGGGATATGACTTGCCTTGATTCCCGAAAGCAGGGATTAAAGTAAGCCAGTTCAACCTTCACAGCAAGGCTGGAAAGGGGAAGGGGAAAAAGACACCGTCTCTCCCGTGTCACTATAAACATTCACACAAAAGGCAATGCTATTCTGAATATTTTCACGAGTGCTGAAATAGAGAAGTTAAAACTTTCCTTGTGATAGCACAAACGTAGGTGCAACTGTTTCCTTACGACTGAGGATACTCATCTCTAAAGATTTTATTTATTTTGATCATAAGAACAGATCTTTCCTTGGTATTAGATTTGGTCTGGAGGGTCAGGTTTTGCCCTTGACTGTCTGCACACCACTCCATTAATGTCTAGAGGTGAATCATGTGCTTTCCCTCAGGGAGAATGTAGCCAAGACAGATTGATTTTTTTCTTAAGGCTATTTATAATTTATCTAAATATTTTTCCCCCCGGTTATAAATGGATTCTCACTACTAGATAAATTGTAGTACTAAGTTTCATCTCTGTTCTGGATATAGTTAATAATGTAGATATAGAGCCTGTGATTGTGGTAAACAAAGAATTAGAAACCCATCCTTCAGTAAATTTCTTCTGGAATATTCTCCCTTGAGTACTGTCCTGTATGATTTCATCATCATCGTTATGATTATTATTTTTGTTGTTGTTTTTCCTTGAACTTTGTATTACAAATCCAGGAAAGGCAGATGAGAAGAAATGGCTTATCTACATAGTTACCTTTCTGAAAATTACCTGACTCAACCATTGCCTCTCCTAGCCAGGGGTCTTGTGTTCATAGATCAGCCTCACCTTCACACCTAAAATGCTTAGACCTGTGACAACCCTTGATTTTATTATCCCGAATAATGGCACTGCTTTTAAGTGAAGCGAGATTCATGAGGTTCACATGACAAGTACGATTGAAATGGAAAACACTCAAGTGCTCGTGGGTCCTTCTCCAAGTCCATAAGGCTTGTCCATCCTTTCTAGCTCTATGGGTCAACCAAAAATTGCTGGGTTTCCCTACAAAGCTGGCCTATATCCTCAGACTGTCACAGCTAAAAAATTTTGTCACTGTTTCTGCATGGATTTCAACAAATTTAACACACGTGGAACCATCAATCTCCTGCCTTGCCCAAGGTGCTGCACCAGTCAGATGTATTCTAGAAACAAAGTCTGATTTTACAGGAGCTAATTCAGATTGCAATTCAATTTCCCCGTTGCTCTGTGCAGGCCTCTGGAACTCCAGGGTCTTTGGCTTGGTGTCAAGCTAATACACTTGCACACTTTATCACAGCCAGGCAGGTTGCTGACTGGGAAGCTTGGACCTGTCTGTCTTCTGGGTTGCTCAGGGGCTCTTCTGCCAAGGGAAGAGGCTGTTTCTCCCTTTGAGGACCACCTTAGCCTGGCTGGGAGGGCAGTGGAGCCTCTGGAAGGGAGGTGGACGGTTTAAATGGCACTGGAGGGCAATGTTGGTTATCCAGACCTGTGGTACATGGCTCCAGCAGCCTGGCATGGAGGGCTCTGTGGCACAGCTTGGCCCCCCCCCAGCCCTTCTCATTCTCCTCCTCCCTTGTGCAGCAGCACAGGAGGGCAGGGAAGCACAGCCCGGGCGAGAGGGGAGCAGGTGCTGCAGAGACACTGTTCCAGCTTTGGAAAGTGTCTGTGAAAAATGCATCCTTACACAGCAGTGCCCACAGCAGGCAAGGGCATGTTCCTACTTATCCACAGAGTACACAGGCTTAGCAAGGAGAAAGTGGGGAATGAGAGAGCTCTGCTTTCATATTCCCCCCATACCTAAACTCCTGTAAATATTTTCTCACTGTTTTTCCTTTTAAGCACCTTTTCTAACCTCATTCCCACTGAAATTCAGCACTAATTCCTATCCAGACCCCACTTTGTAACCCACTGCCTCTTCAGTCCTCACCTTTTGTGTCAAAGATGGCCTTGGAGGAAAAAGAGAATTATATATGTGCTGTAAATTTCATTGTCATGGACACATCTCATCACCTGAGCATCGGATTTCCCTTTAACCAGGCAAAAGGTTTACATGTTAAAGTGAAGCAGAATTACTTTCCTATGTATCTGTGGTTTGATGAGAATTGTGTGCAAAAAGTAGGAAAGTTTTGGGTTTGTTTTGTGTTGTTTTTTTCCTAGTAGTGTCAGAGGAAACTGCTTTGCAAATATTTCTAATCTTTTTACTTGCCATGTAATTTGCCTTTCAGAGCTGAAACTCAGAATTTCAGAAGAGCAAAGCTGTACCTCCGCAGCACCCCAAAGAAATGATCATTGTGAAAGCACTGGGACCTCTAAAGAGGCTGGCACACAGGAGGCCACGAGCGTGGAACCAGCTCCCTCAGTGGAAGAAACCATGGATAGTGTATTGAGGCGACTAAAGGAGAAAAGACAACACTTTAACCTTCCTGAGACTATTAAGGTATTTAACAATCACGTCTGTTTCCTGCAAGAGTTTGTCACCTGAGGCAGGTATTGGTGTGTAGCTGTCTCAGGGGGTGTGTGCCTCCTCTGTCCTCTGGCACTGCAGCACCTCTTCTCTCTAATGAGATGGGAGCTCTAGTGCAGTTTCTGAAGTGACTTCTCTGAGAAGAGTTTCTCAGACAAAGAGGTGCAGAAGGCCTTTTCAAGTGGAGCTAAGCACCTCTTGCTCAGAGATGCCTGTGCAGAACAGTTTGCTGTTTTGCCTTTGCTGCTGGAACCTGCCTACTTGAGGCCGTGTGTGCAGGAAGGGCACACACAGGATTGCAAAAGCAATCCTATCTTCAGCTCACAGAAACTGCGTGACTAAAAACCTCCCTGAAGTTCTTTTGATGATAAAGGTCCTCTCTCACCTGAGAGATGCTGAAAGCCTCTCTCTGCCCAGTCGATGGTTTGAGGTCACGAGGAGAGCACAACCATCCAGACAGCTTTGCCCTCCTGACCTTGTACGCTTACTTGTGCTGACACTGTCTCTGCTCTTCCATGTTCTCATTCTCTTCCAAATGCAGGAGCAATATTCTGTGAGACATGATTGCTTGGCTGGGTAATTAATTTTGGTTTTGAACTGCTACATATTTTAAAGTTTTCCTGCACCTTCCCATTCCCAGCACACTATAGGGGGTTGTCTGAAGCAATGCATCCCACCCATCCCATTTTCTGGGGGGCTGTTTTTGCTGTCCAGCGATGTTGCTGTTCTGATGCTATAGAACCAAGCAGGACAATAAATTCTGCCCTCAAAAGTACCTAAAATCTAAACGTTGGCAGTAGCATTTAGACTGGCTGGTGAACAAAAAAGGGGATAAAGGGGATGAGGAGGGATGAAGGACTAAATGCTAAGCTATGTCCGAACTAGGAAATTATTCTGGGTGGATTTCAGTAGCAGAGAGTACCCAGCAGAGATAATTTTTAATTTTTGTTTTGCATCTATTCTTAGTTCTTAAACAACTAGTTGCTATATAAAAACCAGAACTGTGCATAACAATGCCATGCTTCTGAGATCTTGAGCTCTGTATACATGACTGATTTTTTAATTGTTTCTTTTTATATGCTACTTTTTAAAAACCTGAAATGGAAAAAGTGTTTCATAACCAGAAAACAAAAGAAGACAACAAAACCATGCTGTTCTGTATATAGTCCTAAAATTCCCACAGTGCAGACTGTAGGGTAATATTTTCAGTTATTACATTGTTTTTTATTATGCAAGGAGTGAGATCAGATGACTCCAAAACAGATGTCAGTGAGGAATCTGTCCAAAAAACTCTTATAAGAGTAAGTTGGGTGTGGGTCTCTGTTCCACTAATTTTTCAACTTACTGGACTTCTCCTGATTTTCCAAGAGAACCTCCTAAATCTGTGCAATGGCAGTGCTGTCCTGAAATATTCTCACAGAGAATAGGGTAATGTAAATTAAATGCTTGCACAAGTCATTATTTTCAAATGCTTTTTTTTAAAAGGTCTTATTTATTTCCTTCTTGTGTTCTTGTGGAGAGAACTTGTGTTGAGAGAACTGTTTGTTAGCAAAGGTGTTTGGTAATAGTTACACCAAACTGCTGGGGAACAGAGGATTGAGCAGAAATAAGAGGAAATCAAATTGATCTATTTCAAAGTGATGTATTTTAGTAGCTCCCTAAATACAACATTAAAAAATATTGGATTTTGATTATGACTCATCCTGGACTTTTGGGGGAGAATGATGTTTATAGCACTTGACGATGTGAAATGAATCAAGGATGTTTAATGGTTCCAGCAAAGATCAAAGGCTTCATTTCAGCTACACACAAGTTTGCTGTTACTGTAGATACTTTTTATGTGCAACATTTTATCTTGTATATAACATTTAGATCTTGTTGAAGACTCTGAGCCTCCACATTAACAGCATAGTAAATAGGAGCTAAATATTTCTTTTTTTCAATATTTAGTTATTTTGGGCAAGGATAGTGTTTCTGTAAAAGCCTGCCAAGTTTTCCCCCGAAGTTCCACTGTGGAAAGCCTGTAAGGCCCTGCTGAAATACAAATGAGAGGATGTGTGTCCTTCAGAGAGGTGCAGAGTAAAATCCCAGTGTGTCTAAAGAGCACAGACCACAAGACCTGAATACAAAATAGCAGAATTGTGGTTTCCAGAACAAAACAGCTCTCCTGCAGAAGAGCCTGGGAGTAAAGTTATTAGATGAGAAGTTGTAGAGAAAATTAGGATTGGCCTGTGAATGGTACAGAAACCCACAAGGGGATGGCCACCTCTTACCATTTGTGTCAGTAGCTCTTTGGGCAGGGAGATGGTGATTTATGTAATAATTCACCTTCTTTCTACTTTTGTGTAAAATGCTGCTTTGCAATGAGCCACCACACATCCCCAAGAGGCAGACTTTGGCCCTGGGAACCAGGATTCTGTGCCTGCCTGGAAACAAAGCACCTCTTTTGAGAGGCCCCAGGCAGGTCCAGCCCTTGCTGTTGCACTGTCTGTCCTTCTGTCCTCAGTTTGTATTTTCTGTCTGTACAAACAACAGCAAGAGATGTTGGGAATGCAGGGGACACATTAGTAAGGAAATCAACTGTGTACAGCTCTCTGTTCCAAGTTATGAAAACCAAACTACTTAGCTTTAGGTAAAGTCTCCTTTTTCTTTCTTTATATGCCACAAACAATTTTTGCCTTATGTTTCGTTTGAATGTTTGCAGTCTGTCCCCCAAGGCCTTTCTCAGACTGGTTCCCTTTCTGTATCCATCTTCTCATTATTGACCTACTTCAGTTCATATTCTCCTTGGCTATGAAGCAGTGTTTTTATTTAATTAGCATTGAATTTTCCACTGGTGTATTCAGCCTACAGTCCTAAGACGTCTCAGACAATTCTGTAGTTTGTGATTTCACCTGCCTGCTCTGATTTTGAAATTATCAGCTGTTTCAAACTTAGCTGAATACAAACCTGTCTTGAGATTGCTAATAAAATGAGCTAATGAAATAGGCTCCAGTGCTAAAGCCCCTTGAGATCATTTGTTGTGTGATAAATCAATATTAATGCTCACCCCCCGTGTCTTCCCAACCATTCAGCTGCTCCGGGCTTAATAGTTTTTGAAAGAATTAACCTTGTATTAATTGCAGAACTAGCAATAAATAAACAAATTAGCTAATTTATAATACTCCTGCGTTCTAGTTTGCAGCTCATCTCTTAAAATGAATGACAGACAATGTTAAAGTGATTAACTCATGCAGACCTTTTAGACAAAATGTGATTAGCAGTTCTGATTAGTGGCTCTGCACTAGTTTTGCATTTGAGGAGCAAACAAAAAAGGTTTTGCTCCTGCTGAAGTTAATAGCAAGGCACTCTGGCATTACAGGAGTGTTACTTCTTCAGGGCTCCACTTATTTTTAAAAATAGAGTCTAATTAGTAAAAACACTTCTTCAAGTTGTCAATAGAAAAACCTCAGTCATTGAATTTCTGTGGAAAGGCACCCTGTGTGTTCCCAACTCCACGGATACTCCCGTTACTTCATCTCCTCCAAACCTGTGGACACTTGGCCCTGATTCATACAGCTCTGTCATGATCTGGCAGATGTGGAAAATGGCATTAGCTCTTTGGTGTTCAGGAGCAGATATTGTTGGGAAGAAGGGGAAAGGGAAAAGAGGAGAGAAATACCTATTGCATTGTGTGCTCCCTGCATTTTATAGACAGTACGTTTTTCTAGTACCCCCAGCATTTAGAGGGTGTTCATCATAGTATCCCAATGGCTGAATATTTAGGGATTTCGTTGTGAGCCTATCATTCTACTCCACAAACAGGTTGGGCTTGCATTGCTGAAGCTTTCTGTTCTACACTCCTTACCAGACAAGGCAAATCCATTTCTCTTTTTTTGATGAATAATTAAAAAATTGAGGAATGTCCTCTCTTTGTTTTTGCAAGTTTCTGAGTATTTTGAGCGGGATGGTGACTGTTTTCATTTGTTGCAACTAAACATAATTAACATATAATGTCTATGATTTATGAACTGACAACATTTTCTGATTTGTCCATAAGATGGATGAGAAAAACATTTCTTTAGTTTTTCAGTCACAATAGTTATTCATGAACATTACATAAATTGTTCTGAGAAAGTACTGCAATGGTGTCTGTGGGACCCCATTGCCAACACCTTCTACTCATGTGCTGCTGTCATCTTTTATGAGCCCGCCTTTCCAAAACCCAACCCATGGCACACGCCTCATGTCCATGCAATTTGGCTGAGATATTCCAGCTAAAACCCCTGATTCCTTAGTATTTCTGTCAAATGGTATTCTCAGAACACTTTTTTGGATGCAGACTCTGAGCACCGTGTGAAGATTCTCACCTTACTGACTAAGACCCCGGTTTGTATCTTGGGAACATTCCAGCTGAGGAGTGCAGTGTTCCATCAGTAGCCTAACAGCACTTCCTGGCCTTAGGCTTGTTGAATGGCTTTGGTGGAATAGTAATTTTGAGAGAAGCCAAGGCAATCAAGTATTAGATAGATGACAGTTAGGAAAAATAAGATTCCAGGCTTTCAGTAAACTTTCATTTATGCATCTTTCTCCATAAGAGAGCGCACAAATATCTCCACAGCTGCCATCAGCTCTGCATTAGGCCTTGAGAGGGTACCATGTCCTTTGATTCATTTAAAAATTCAGTCATGTAATTTTGGACTCTGCTCTTGCTAAGTTAATGCCAAGTCCCCACTGACCTCCACGCAGGCAGAAACAGGATTCATTATTAATGTTTATCTGGGGAGAGCAGATTATTAAACAGATATGTACCTGTACCCTTGTCATGAAATCCTGACTCATAATCTTATAAATAACTCTTTTAAATAGGATATGACAAAAAAGCAAATGGCTTTGGAAAAAATCAATCTTCAGAAATGTCTACTATATTTTGAGAGTATTCATGGAGAACCTGTAAGTATGCCATGGAAAGATAGGTACATTAAAAATTATCTAACTTATCTAACAAATATTTTTGGACTTATATATTAAATATATTCAGATGAATTTTGCACATCATTTTAGTTATTTCAAAATAATTTTTAGGTATAAATGTTATTGCCTGATACTGATGAATTTGGTTTATGTGTTAGAAAAACAAACTAAAATAAAAAGAGAAGTGTCTAGGGGACCTGTATCTCTCTTCATGATTGGAAAATGCAGGATTTGATGATAAAGTTGTAAGGTTATATATCCACAGCAGACCCGGTTCAGACCTTGGCTCTGCTACGATGTATGGTTAGAATGCTTAGCAGCTGACAAAGGTTTTGTACAGGGCACCATCTGGAACATGAACTACGAAAAGACATGACCCGTCACGTGTTTTTTCCTTTATGACACAGCAGCACTTAAAACTGTTAATTAAAAAGTCCTTTCAAGGGACTTCATTGCTGAATGTAGGTGCAAACTAGAAAAAAAATTCCACCACTGGTGAGATGATGACTTGAAAATTTGTCTGTACAGAACTGTAGAATTTTTGTTTGATATCTGTGTCTGTATACAGACATATTCTATGTCTGTATATCATAGATATCTCTTTGATATCTATGACTATTTCTGGCTAGCAATTGCAATGGTAGAGGAAAAGGGGAGCAGCACCAGCATGTGTCAAAAATATGCCAGCTGTTAAAATTATCTCTGTATCTTGGATAAAACCATTTTTGTTCATCTTCTTTGGGCTTGGAATGAGAGCTGAGGGATGGAGAGGGTATGAAGGAATTATATTTCCTAAGAAGGAGAACAAAAAAAGAAATTATTAGTGCTATATAGACATAAAAGAGACTTGATTCAAAAAAGAATGATAGGGCATGTTTTATAGCATGGGGTACAGAGAGGGTGTTTCTTCTCAAGGTTGAAGCAGCTCTGTAACAGCAGCCTTGAAACACAGTGGAGCACACTGGGGATGATGCTTGCCCTGCTGATGGCTCAGCATCATGTTCATCCAGACTTACCTTAACAAGGTCAGACAGAGAGGGCACTGACCAGGTTTCAAACAAGAACCAATCTATTCTGGCTCTTTGGCATTCCCTGGAGCCACTCTTATGTGTTGTAGTCAAATGGGACATGATGACTGGGGAAGAGAAGTGGACTCGTGGGGATAGGAGAGCCCTGACATTCTGCAGTGAAATAAATGTGCCTCTAGAAATGGTCCCCAACTACTTAGTGAGCCGGATGTACGCTGTGTCATCACCCTGTGCTGGCCTGTCACCCTTACTCTGCTGACCAGGCATTTGTCTGTTTCTCAGCAGCTCTGGACTACTGTCTGGACTGTCGGCCAGTCTGTGTCTCTTCTCAGCTGCCGTGTGTTCACTCATCTGAGCGAGTGGACCTCGGCTTCACTGCGCCCAAAATCAGTAACATTGTACCCAGAGAAGCTCTTAAGCATGGGAGTTGAGGAGCAGAGGCTGATGTGGACTAGCTTGCAAATGACTCTGCTTTGACATTTAATGACTGAGGAATATGTTGTTTTTCTGGGAATGATGGGGGTGGGTTGGTTGGTTGGGGGCTTTTTTGTCTTGTTTTTTTTTTTTCCCCCTGTGGAATTCACTCTATTTTCTTTAGTGCAGTAAGTCAGTCTACTGCACAGCTAGTTTCCATAATGTTTATTTTTGTATTGGTGAATATTTGTGGCTTGATCAGGCTCTTAACAGATGAATTTAAATCATACTCTCTTCCAAACCAATGCTTCTAGCGCTCATAAAAGACCAAGAGCAAACTAAATGAGCAGACGGTTAATCCTGATTGTGGAAGGCAGTTCCAGTAAGGAACGCATGCAGCAATCCTGCATGGAGCCAGCTCCATGTGGAGGCTGTAAAGCTGTGTTCCTGGTGCTCTCCATCCCACTGAGTCTATGAGCATGTTGTCCCAGGCAGACTGTCACATTCCTGCAGGAAGCCTGTTGCCATTATTACAGCTGAGTCAGTGAGATACCAATGCAAGGCAGAGTAGCTGTGTATCTTAACTCTTACTGCTCCACCAGGATCCTCAGAAAGTGAATAATATCCCCTCTGCCAGGGTGGTGTGGCCCAAGGAAGTGAGGAAACCACATTGGGTATTCTCCATTAAAAAACAGATTGCCATTTTCCTTTTTAGAAAATTGATGAATTGAATTACAGTTCCCATGGAATATCTGGGGAAGCAAAATACGCATCAGGTCATATTCTTCTAATGCTTTTCTCAGCTTTACAGGAGGAAATGAGAATAATTTTTATTTACCTTTGATTTTTAATTAACTACGTTTTGTTACGATTTCTCTTTAGGTCACTAAGCAAGACAAGAGTCTCATGAAACCTCTTTACGACAGATACAGAATTATCAAGAAACTTCTTGCAGCTCCATCTTTGATCACAACAATTGTAAGTTGGAAAGAATTTATATCCATTTAAAAAAAACCACAAAAAACCAACAAACCACCGTAGAAAATGCTGTGCTTGATTTGTACCTGTATGTCCATTTGGCAGCAATAGAAGTACTGATATTCAAAAAATCTGCTCACTGGTTAATACAGGGTGTTGATATTTCAAATAGAGCAAATTCAACTTCTAGGCATGTCAGAGGGTACAATTTATGGCAGCAGTTTCTGAGGCAGCACTTCAATGGACTGAGAGAGATCAAAGGCTGGCATTAGTTTTCCATCATGGCTAACATTTGCAACACAGAAGGAAAGCTCTCTCTTTCCATGAAGCTCTCTGCTGTCACTGTGTCTTGCTTCTGTAATTTATTGACAATGCTTTTATCAATCATGTAGCATATAAATATTAGTAGTACTTTAATAATATATCACTGTAATGTAACAGTACTGGTCACATGGGGAGTAAAGGTAGTGGTATCTGGCAACTTGGAAGTTAATTAGCATGTCTATCATAAATACTAATCTAATAGTAACTGGAACTGGGTCGATTTTAAAAATTATTACTGCCTTGTTAGATGAGAGTGGAGCTTCAGATTTCTTTGAAAAATCCCCACATAAAGCTTTGTACACACACACAGAGGCATTTTGTTAGAAAATTTAACTGAAATTCCCCCTTGTGTTACTTCTTAGGAGCTTTGCCCCATGGAAGTTTTATGTTTAAGCCTCAGTTTCATAGCTCAACTTTTCTTCTGAGAACAGAGGAATATTAGGAAGACAGCAGTATCCATCTATTTTGGTAGTTAAAGTTTGTAGCTATAAAACTGTGGAATCTCTCCTTACAGCTCTTTTTGCAGGCAGAATTTCTGGACACAATGCACACAGTAGATGGTATATAAGAGGAGTACAAGTTCCAGCCAGACTGCACTGCTGAGATAAATACAGAACGTTAGTTAAATCTTTGCTACATATAAGGGCTTTAGAGCAAACAGAAATAAATTGCTGGCTGGGGATACTCAGAAGCAGGGCCAATTTTTGTCCTTTATACTCATGGTGGGCAGTATTCAGTTACCCAGTGACCCCATGAGCGCTTTCATGAACAATCTTGATAAACATTACCAAGATTTACCTGGGTAAAGCTTTCAATGTCTATAACCTATTTCAAGGAATACATCCAGGAAGTTAGATCCTAATTCTTTTTGTTGTCATCCTATGGACTGTCAGTGTTAAATTTAAACAATTAATTAAATAATGTCTCACATTTCACAAGCAGGAGGAGGAAGACTCAGATGAAGACCATTCTCAGAGCAGCCATGAGTTGTCATCCGGTCCAATGTCTTGCTTCCCGGTCGAAGAGCACCTGTGTTACTCTCAGGAGGAGAGTGAGCCTGCACATGTCTCACCTCTGGACGAAAAGAAAGTTTACAGGCAAACAGCCTTGTCTATGTCCAATTTACATGAGGCAACAATGTAAGTTCTCACTTTTTTCCCTTGTATTTTTAAAATGTTTCATGTAGACTTTGTAAATGAGACATGAGCCATACCTGCTGCATAGGGATATTCTACATCAAAGGGAGTGATTCAGCATTTTCTTATGGGAGAGAAGAGGCAGAGGAGATTTGTTGTTTGGGCAGCATACCTGTGGTTTGAGCTATTTATTCAAACAACTTTGTGCCAAGTCCAGGAAGAGCAAGGTAAAGGAAAGTAAGCAGATAAGAGGAATAATGCCATACACAGAGTGGTAGATATGACATCATGGCACAGTGGAGATACGCAGACCTACCTTTAATTGCTGCAAAATTTGTAGCTATCTAACTACTTATGTTCTTACAAAGTTGTCATAAAACTGGAGGACAGTCTGCTTCTCTGTGTGTATTTTGGGACTGACTGTGTGAGTGATGTAAAAATGCCAGTGACCTTAGGCATCCAAACACAGCAGGGGAGCTGCGTGGAAGGTCACACAGCAACTGGTCACATGGCAGGCCACTGAATGCATGTAAAATCAATTTCTTCTTTGCCTAAGCCTAGTTATTAAAGTCTGGCTGCCCTGAAAACTTACCACCACCCTCCACTGTAAAACCAAAATAAAGCCCTCCTCATGATTTGTAGTTAAGAATTTCAGGTTGCATAAGACAACAAGTCTCACAATGCATGTGTGCTGTTGTCACTCACTCCAGAAACTTGTTGAAGATTATGCTTTCCAGGAATAGATGTGTTCTTGTACTTTAGGGGATGGTATCTTTTTCTTGTGTTTTGATTGGGAGTTCTTAGATGCATAAAGGAAGCTAACCAGGCTCTACAAAAAATCGAGAGCAAATCAAAATTACTTAAATTTCTACTTAAATGAACTACGTGTGCAACATGATGCTCACAAATGCTGGGAAGATATTTCTGTGCATTTTGTTATTATGCAAAAAACCAATAATTACCAGGTGCAAATGCCATCACAGAGTTCTTTCTCTGCTTAAAAATCCTATTTTCTCTGAACCTTAGCTAAAACATGGCCTCCAAAAACAATGCTTCTGGGAACCACTGGCATTTCCACTGCATCACAGTAATGACTGGTAACAGCTGCAAACATGAGCAGGGCTTGGATGTTGATTTTAATTCAGTTAAAGGGATGAAAAGTATTTTCTCCTGTGAGATGCTGAGCTGTGTCAACTCCATTAATTCCACAGAGAATTAAGGCCACTAGCAAGACTCAATCCTGCATGATTTTCCTCCCATGTTGACCACAGAGTGTCTGCCTTCACTTTATTAGAAGGGTGAGAGGGCCAGCAAAGGGGAGGAGCACAGTTGTGTATCGTTGGAGGGGTGTGGTGGATCATCTCAGAGCACTGAGCTCAGTGCCTGCCATGGCCCAGTACAGCAGGCTCTATGTTGCCCGAAGTGTTGGCTTTCACATTTCCCAGCACAAGGGAGGCTCATGTTATTGTCTCTCTCTTACAGGCCTGTTCTGATTGAACATCTCAGAGAAACAAGAGCTGATAAGAAAAGGCTTCGCAAAGCTCTGAGAGAGTTTGAGGAGCAGTTCTACAAACAGACAGGAAGGTAACTCCCCAGCTCAGCAAAAGCCCTCTCCTGTCTCCTTTGAGTCCTCTGCAGGGGTGTTTGTTTGTGCCAGGGTGGGTGCTCTGGGCTGAGCAAGACTGGAAAATACTATGGAGATATCTATCTATCTCCCTGCTTAGTTCCTTCAGGATGTGGTCATCCCTGAGGATGGCTTGGATCTGGGGATTTTGCAGGTCACGCTTGCAATTGGTGTAACCTCCATCTGAGCATAGGATCTTCCCTGAGCTGAAGGGAGGCTGCTAAAAGAGTCTTTCTGAGGGTGGCAATCTGCAGGAATTACACTAGGCAGTTGGGCAGTTTTTAAAAGGCCAGGTTTTAAAAGCAGAAGCCACCGTTTCTTTCACCCATAGTTAAATACCGTGTACTTTTCACTCTTTGCTTTTCCTACTCCCTTCGTTTAGCAAACCTTTTTGTTGAAAACTGTGGAGGGTGTGGGCAGTGGTAACTGGTAACAGTTTTCAAAGCAGTATGTTATAACTTCGCTGCATTATTTGAGAATGAAGCGATTATGCTTGTACAGCCATCAAGAAAGAAAGTGTTCTGGCATATGAAAATTGCTTATTTTAAATAATACTATTTCATTTCTGTCAGGGCTTTTTGGGCCTGTCAAATTAGTCATTTACAGTTGGTAAAAAAAAAAAAAAGAAACCAACCAAAATTTTATTCTTATTAGTTGTTGCAGAATTAATTTTAAAGACAGTTTCTCCTCTTACTGATAAAAGTTATCTGCTGTTATCTGCTTTTCATAGGAGTCCTCAAAAAGAAGATCGGGTGCCAATGGCCGAGGAATACTCTGAATACAAGCACACAAAAGCCAAAATCAGGCTCCTGGAGGTTCTCATCAGTAAGCATGATATTTCCAAAACGATTTGAAGTGAATGCAATGCTGTGATATTGTTCTCTAGCAAAAAAACCCACAAGTAATGGAAAAGATAAAGTAATTTTACAGGTCTTGGTCTGCTGCACAATTATTTGACACACTGAGATTTTTGATGCACTTTACCAGTTATAATAGCTGGGATGAGAGAGGACAGCAATATGCAAGAATATTAAGCACGGGTGAGTGGACTATAGTATATATTTTTCCTTTTGAAAAAGCCTTGAAGTGCACTGTGAGAATGTTAGGAAATGAAAAGGACACTGAAGTATTGTAGATCCTCAGTCTGACCTGCTCTAAAAGCGTGAGGAAATACTCTTCAGGTTTTTAGTACATCTTAGTACATGACAATGTGCCACACGTTTGTTTCCAGAATTAACATGCACTAGAATTAACCATTAATGTCAGCTCTCAATGTGCTGATTAAAGGAAATGAATTAGAACAAATGAAGGAAAAACTCAGAACATACTCTGGGCTTTCAAGAAGAGTTGCCATTCAATTCCAGTAGCTTCAAAAAAAGGTGCATAGAAAAAAAAAACAGTGCCAGGGAGTAGAGCAAAGTGATGCTGCTTATGGGGAAAAAAAAAAGGACAGAACAAATGGAACTGCTGGTTTTTTAGAGATAAGAGAAAGTTCTTGGAGAAGTGAAATAGAGGTTACTGGGAATTGAGAGAGAACAACTGTACTGGCTGCTGTCCTTTTCACTAGTTCACAGGACCTGGCTCACAGAACTCAGTAAATAGATCAACTAACTACATGCTAATTTTGATTTTTGTATGAAACTTTGCACTTTGTTTTGCCTGACGCTATAACATTCGCTTTTCTGACTACCAAAGCTTGTTTAGACGCATGCACTTTGTAGAATGTTGAAGTACTTCTTGTGTTATAAATTGCCACATATATATATTAAAACAGGACTAGATTATTGCATTATGCTAAGATATTTTGGATAGATAAAGTACATGGTATATAAGTGAGTGTCACAGTTATCTGATGAGGACCGCTAGTTTTCTTGTTTACTGAAAATAAGATTATAAAAAGTTATTTTTCCATTGGAATTATGCATCTTTCTTAACTTTCAGAGCACCACACTTTGTAATATTAAGGAGAATTTGTCACTCTTTGTGATAGACCACTGGTGTGAAAAGTGGACTGTTAACTGAAGGATTATCAGCAGGTTTTGTATTAGAAATGAAAAGCAGGGATTCTGGGAAATACCTAGTCCAGACATAAAAGGAAGGAAGAATTCATTAAAGAAAGAAAAAGGGACTTGAATAAGTTGAATCACGTTTAGTGTTTTGCTTTAACTGTCATTTTGTATTGACCACATAGCATAAGCAACCTGTTTTCTATCTTGGTAAGAAGATTTTGATTTTATAAAGCCTATTAGGTACCAACCACGTTTGTACTTATCTTGCGTGTAATGGCATGATTTGGAAGCTGGACACATCTTCAAGCAGTTTGGAGGAAAAATATGAACACTAAAAAAGGAATTTTTTATTTCAGAGACGTTTGTTGTTTCAGTGTACTGACTTACTTAATAATTTATAACTTAACTTTTATGAATCAGAAATGGTCTTCATAAATCTGTTTTAATTAAAGTCGTCTAGAGCAACAGGAACAGATACAGAGCTATTTGAAGTTTACAAACTACATCTTTGATAAGGGAAAATGATTTAATGACATATGTATACAATTGATATTAAAATGTAATCTATATATTCTATATGATTGTATAATATTTTATACAACGGTACAAATAAAATATTTTTCTATTATATTTATTATGTCGAGACACAGTTTCTGTTTTCAGTTAGCTAATATAAATAACATAAATAACACTGTCAAACAACACGTTGGAAGTGCTGACATCTCTAGGCTCTGAAATTCAAATCATGCTGCAATTACAACCTTTCATGCTGTTCAGAGTTATCCCAGTACTTGTTCAGTAGTTAAAACGAATGCATATTTAAACACCATTTATAAGCCGTTATTTTTATTTTGCTAAAGCAGTTTATATAGGATTTTGTTATGTTTGGCAAGAAACAGAAAACAATTTTTGCAGCATCTAGGGATAAATGGTTGCCAGAAAGAAACCCAGGACTTCTAATCATTTAAAGCATCGGGGGAACAGAAGGGAAAGAGGGAGAGAAGAAATACTAAGAACGCTATTGGAGATTTTGAAGACTCGTGTTTGCTTTTGGTGACAGCGGCATGTGCATGCTTCCGACAGAAACGTCTGACTATGGACATGGGCAACAGAGGCTGGAAGGCTCCTAAGGAACAAGGGAAGTTTTAACGTCCAACACTGATATTGCAGGTCTTGCAGCTGGGATCTTTCTTTGCGTTTGCAGTAGACAAGCTCATTAGTTGGTGACCGGTAATTTCCGCAACTGTGCCGAGGGAGAGATCCACAGGATCAGTGTAAATTACTTCCAAAATAACATCCTGGGCGTGATGGTAAACCATGACACCGTCTTCTTCGTCGCAGGTCAGAAATTTATTATCTTTTATATTTAGCTGAGGGAGGCGCTGCTTACAGAACTCGTCTCCCGGTGACCCCACGGGGGCGATCACAAGGATGACGTAGTGGTAGGCTGTGTACATGCAGTAGAAGTCTCCAAAGTACAAGTTAGTATTTGGGTTGAAGAGTTTTTCAGCTGCAATCTCATACCTGTATCTTCCATATGGCGAATCTTGGGGCGGCTTCCCAGTGTTAAACTCAGTGTTGCAGCTAAAGAAGATGCCTTCCAGCTTCCCGCTGATCGGAGAGCCATGGCTGCCACTGTTATCCTTAACAGAGGGCTGCATAGCATTCCCGTGATGCTCTCTACAAATGAATGACTGGTATTGTTTATTTTGTAACACATGGTAAAGAAAAAGTGGAAAGTTAGGACATCATGCTGTTTGGAAACAGTACTGAAGGGCCCCAAAGGAAAACTGTTAAACTGAAAACGAGGTTAGTGTCATGATCTTAGGACCAAGAAAATCAAGTGACATCAGACTTGGGAAGAGCTACAGTAACTCCTGCTTTAGGGGAAAATCTGCTTTTCCAGTCTGGCTTTTCTGTCAGCTCTGTGGGTATTATATGCAGGCAAAAAACAGCACAAATAAAAAAGCCCCCAAACCACCAATGTCTTTAATTAGCTCATTTGTTCAGTCTTCCACTACAATTCTAACAATAAACACATGTTGAATATTTCAAGTCAGTCACCATATGCTGAATATACTGTTTGTTAATGTGTATTTTTAGCATAGGCAGTATACAGTTCATGTAGAAAACTGCCAGTGAAAGTTATTTCTGAATGATGCTTTTCAGAGAGGTTATGGGAAGGAATGTTCTGTCTGCCATAGTCTATTTTCCCCCAAATGATAATTTCAAGTTTAATTTGTCTACTGCTGACTTCAATCAGAGCAGAGCTGGGCACAGAGGCAATTTGGTTAGTTTCCACTTTGGTTGGTATCCAGCTTCTGCAGTTACTAGTCCTAAGGGGAAAAAACTGTAAGACTAACTTTTTTTTTTTCTTCTGCAAGCCGAGCTCAATTTCATTCCAGTGAAAAGAAATGTACCATGTACAAGTGAATTTTTAATCCTCCAAATCCCAAATTGCACTCAGCAGCAGGAGGCAGCTAAACTTCGGAGAACGCTCCAAAACACCTCATCTAATCCTCCTTAGCACCTGAGATGTTTTGTATAGTAGGACATTGCCCAGAACTTGTGCCTCACACCTGTCTGGAAGTGCCCCAGTGACAGCTTTGGCTTTCTCTGCACCTGCAACCACGTGATGCCCGAAAGGGAAACATCCCCTTTGTAAGTCCTGAAAAACAAATTTGCTATGCAGCCTTAGAATATTGCCTTCATACTCACTGACAGATTGCAGATTAAAATTACCTGAGTCTGTGGGGCTGGAGAGTCCTATATCCCCCCTCTTGTTTTGCTTTGACTTTTTTTTTTTTTCCTTTTTCTCTTTTCCTTCTTTCCTTGTTTGTGGGTTTGGTTTTGGTTTTTTTTAGGAGAGGGGAAACTAACCAAAAAATACTGTTCTCTCTCTGCTTTTAATTTGCAAAAGGTCCAGGTAAAATGGTGCTGCATTGGAGAAGGTTTTATTTGGTTAACATAGGAGGTAGCAGTCAAAGCAAAAGAATTTAGTGTATACCTACACAACAGCTCTAAATCAGCTCATTAATTAATGTCTCCAACTGAGGGAGATTTCTAATCTTCTCATCAACACATTTGACTCTAAAAGAAGTTCCAGCAGTTTTCTGGGCCATTCAAACACTACTTAGTTATTGTCTCAAGCCCTATTTCACAAGACATTGATTGGATTGTGGGATATAATTAATATTTTATAAAGTTATTGCTAGAGAGGAAAAAAAAAAACCAAACCCCAAAACCTTGAATCAGCCTGGACAACCACCTGAAACCTCTGCAACCTGAAAAGTCAGGCTTCACTCAGTGAAAGTCAGTTCCGTTTCTGTGGCAAGATACTGACATCCAGTGGCCAATTAGGCTAATTATAGGTGGCCCTTGCAGAGGATCTGAGCTGCTTAGTGGCGCTCCCAGGCGAGGTAAACAGCAGTGACATGAACACCACTTATGAGCTCACACTGCAGACCCCACTGAGGGGCACCCTGAACAGTTGCTTGTTTGCCAATGCTACTAGAGCTTTTCCAAGCTTGTTTGCTAGTCACGACACCTCAGAGGACATTGGCAGGCATCCTATGACAAGGAATTTTCCCTAAAAGGGAGAACGTGGTTAAGGGTTATTAACATAACCTGCAGGAGGGTGTATGGTGGAAGGACCAGCCCTTGTGACCATTTTAGACTATTTCTGACCAAAAAAAGGCAACCACAGCCAGTTACAGGTATTGCAGCTTCTCACTGATCTTGTAAAACACAGCTTTTTGCCTCTAACTCACTAACAGTGGGAAAACAAACTCACAGAATCATGGAGTATGCTGAGTTGGAAGGGATCCACAAAGATCATCGAGTCCAAACTCATCTCTATCCATGTAGAACCAAGAAAGAACTTAACAGGAGTGAGGGGAAAAGATACAGTGCAATCAATTAGAGTCACATTTGGCAGAACAAGGCCAAACCCACAGCTGTAAGTGCACCTCAGTGGCAATTTTCAACACTAATGAACACAAAGGCAGATGCACTATGATTACATTGCTGAAAACAAAGCAACATAAGAATTGGAACCCCCACAGGCATTTCCCTTCTGTGATATCTACTCCAGGATGGCTGCTGAGCTTTACAAGTTCCTCAAAGAGCCTCAGCAATCACAATTCATTCTCTGCCTCCACTGAGTTTTGCAGCTTTGTCGCTATGTGCAATAAAATAATCTTTCCAAAACACAGAAGGGGGAAGAGCAAGCCCATGCTCTGGAATATACAATACACTCTTGGAATCAATCAGAGACTCCTGACTTCAAAGTGGGAATGTTTCCAAGCGTGGTGGAATCTGTTCTTTGAAGCTGGATTGCCTGGAGTATTTTTTTTTTTTTCTCCACCAGATTTAAAAAACTTTCCATTCTAGACAGGTACCAGCGTGACACATAAAACAGAATTACGTGGCACAGCAGGAGCCCCATCTCCCAGTGCATATTAAAGAAGCATAGTCAGTGCTGCCACCCTTTCTGACACTGCTTACCTCTCATTCCTGTTCTTCTAAGGGTGGAAGGTTACCCTGTGTGGTGGCTGGTCCTGCTCAGTCAGCACATGAGCTTTGACTCCTTCCATCAAAAACTCTGCTTTTCTCTTGTGTGCGAGGGCACACCCGGTCTCCAGCAGGAATAGGGAACCTACCTCCAGCTACCCCATTTATTCATTCCAGCTGAAACATGGAATCTTTAACTGTTTAAACATCAGACCCTCTCCCTGCACACATGATCTATAAGTTAACATACAGATTGCAGAGCCCGCTTTTGGGCATGGAAATGGGATGGTTGTACATGGAGAGCAAATACTTGAAATTTGAAATAGAACTCTTACATGCAGGCAAATGCCTATGCACACAGTTGGACACTCCTACTCTCATTCTTAATTTCTTAGTACGATAGAAATATTTTGCTACTAAACACTCTGTTATGATAACAGACACTTTAATCAGGCTGGTCACCCTGTGAGTACCCCAGTTTCTGCCTCAAAACACAGACTTTTATTGCCTAATGGAAGTGCTGAATTAAGCAAGGTGGAAGAAATGAGCTGGTTATATTTTATTCTTTGCTGCCTTCTGAATGGGCTATAAAGCACACAGACATCCTGCTCTAGCTGTAGCACAGCTGTCTCTATTTACTTATTTTCATTACTCCCTTAATTTACCAAATGATTTTTGCATATGTTTGCTTTCTTACCTGATATAATCAAAGTATTCTTTGTGCTGATTCCGATAAAAAACAGACAGTTTAAGCATACGGCCCGCAATCACTTCAGCTTTTTCCAATAGCTGTGTTAGATGAACTTTTGAATAATCTGCAGAAGAAAGACAAATTGCTAGTACAGAAGACGGGAAAAACCACAACACTCACCAAAATCTACACAGACACACAGACTTAACACTGGGAACAGTGTCTTGGTAACGTACATCACATTATGTCCCCCATTTCCAATGGTGGCAACAAAGAAATGGCAGGAACATGCACGTGTGATCCTCGCCACTCCTTCCCTCACACTTCCCCCCCAGGACTTTGCAAGCCTCAGTACTTCCTGTGTTAGAGCTGGCTTTCCTGTATTTGGGACTGCAGAGGAGCTGAGAACTGCCCTCTCTGGCTGATGTCAGTTGACTAACACACCAAACCTCAGCACATACAAAGTTAGAATTCCAGTTTCCAGGTGTGACTATTAAACTCTCCCAGCCTAGAGAGCACTGGTAGATGGCCAACCCCCTCTGGCAGCAGAGCCAGCATTAACTGCAGTTATCCTGTGGAGCATTTCCTCAGCAATCTCACCTGCTGTGCAAAACTCGATGATTTCACTCCACTCAGAGACGACGTAGTCGCCATCCACCTGCTTGGACGCCGTCTGCACTGCCACGGTGTACTCTGTCCTGGGGCTCAGGAACCAGTGCCCACGCACTGTCATGGGCAGAGGAACTGCTTTGGCCACCAATTTAGTGGGTACATCCTGATGGAAACAAAAGGATAAAACAACACACAAGTCAGCAGTGCAACCAAACCAATCCACCACATAGAGCTCGTGCTTGTCACTGAGCCTCTTGCTTTCCACCCCACCACTGTTTGAGATGCTCTGTTTTGCTCTTCCAGTGGATCACAGCACCATGGTGCCCCAAAGGAGAATAGCTGCTTGTTGCAGTTGAAACAATTTCTACAGTACCAGAGACTGCAGTACAGAACACTGAGGGAAAGAAAGAACTGAAGAACTGGAGAGTTTATGCTACAGCTGTGGGTGAAAGGACTCATGAGGCAGTTGAATGATTCTCTGCACCGTGTACCTAAGGAGCTGTGACAGAATGAGAGGTATCTATTACTGAATATTTATCAGTAATAACGGAATAGTAAGATGGCTGCTCTGTGAAAAGTGGGCATTTTAAATAAAATCCATAACTGTCCATCTCTAAATACTAGTCCATACACATCTACCTATCAATACTAGCATAACAGTCTCTTAGAGAAAAAAGGAATAGAAAAGAGACATTTTTCTGTTCATGATCTGTAGCAAGACCTGAATTATTTTTATTTTTTGTCTTCTATTATGGAAAAATATCTTTCTCCTATTGTTTTTCCATAAACAAAAAATATTCTTCAGTTTCTGTATTAAGAAACTGTAAAATTAGCAGCTTGTGATAGTGGAAGAAATGAAATGTGAGACAGTGATAATCAAAGGATAATATTTTGTTGTCATGATTTCTTTTTTGATTATGCTCCTTTAAATGAAATAACAGTTGGGAGAAAACTTTGTCTGTAAAGGAGACAGTTGTGCACTCTACAATAAATAATATATAAAGGATGGGAAAAATTACAAGGGAAAAATAAAAAGAAACCCTAAATGACATTTAAAGCTACCTTCTGGAACTACATTGCAAAGGCATCCTGCTGGACTCAATTTACTACTGCTAATGCAGTCAGCAGATGCTACAGTCAACATCATTACTCTTCCTGTCATCTTTTTTTTTGTTATGGTAAAAACCAGCTTCCACCTGGGTCAGATCTCTGTGTTCACACCCCAGTGGTGGGTTTTGCCCCCATTATTTTTGTCAGTTTACATGTAACATTTTGCCCCCAGGTGTCAAAGCCTTACCTTCCTGCTGTGCATTGGGAACCTCTTCTAACTGTACCAAAAAAGGGGCAGGTTACGTGAAAAAAAAAAGGGGGGGGGAAGGGGCAGACTATCACATTAAACTGAGGGGTTTATCTCTTGCACAGCTGGGGAGGAGGGGCAGATGTGATGTTTTTCAGAACTCTATCTGCTGTTCTTTATCTAAGCAAACACCTTTTTTTTTTTTTTTTTTTTAAGGTCACTATACTGGCCTTTAATGTTCACACTGAAATTCCTCTGGGTATTCTCCATTTGTTCCTTTCATCTCCCTCCTGCTCAGCCCTCATCCCTGGCTGAGCCACCAAAGAAGTGCAAAGCAGGTGCTATGCCAGCTAAAGGACAGGCAGGATTCTGGAGTGGCAGATGGCCGCTCCACCACCCGCACCCACCAGGCAACTCGAAAGGTACCGGGATGGCCATCATTTCTAAGAACAACCTGGAAGCTCTGAGTAACTAAGCAGCAAGGTATATGAGTCACACTGCCTCTCCCCTTTTTAGAAAAGAGGCAGCTTTCAGTTTCCAGCTTTCTCCTGTTTCATGTCATCCTTCCTTTGGCCAGGTCTGCTCATAGAATGCATTGTAGGAACTCAGCACACCCAGTTTCTAGGCCTAGTTTTGCTAAATATTTGAGCCTTTTCCCTATTACATAGAATAATCATATTTCTGTGTCTTAAAAAAGAGAGGAGATATGCAAATTGCAATTTAAAGAAAGACAAAGTCTTATTACAATTCTAGCCTTTGCACACTACTACCAACAGAAACCTCCTCCTTCACAGATATGATGACAATAGTTGTAAGTAATAAAATTTTATGCACCCTAAGTAGGCTGAATATACTTTATATATTTGCCAACAGAAAAAGTATTGAAAGAATGAACCATTCATGGATGGTCTCCTGGGTACACAAACAAACAAAAAGCTGCCTTTGCTGAGGCGCAGCATCTATCAGGGTAAGTTTATATCCCAAGTCACTTACTCAAGTCAGAAATAAGCTGATCCTCTGGGCTAATCACCTGTGAGAGAAACAGGCACTTGCAGATAGTGATTTACTTACCTGTAAGCTAAGTAATGATGGATTTTTCCCCTGAAGATGCCATCTCCTTGCACAGCCTGACTGCTGGATGACTCTTAAGAGTGCTATGTTTCATGACGAAGCAGAAGGGCTTGCTCTTTTCTTTCTAAAAAGCTCTGCTAGGAGAAGGGGCAGAGGTATCCCTCCCTCTCATACAAAAACTTCGTTAGCAAGTCAAGGGATGGGTGGGGACTTATTTCCCTGTGGGTTCTGTGAGGGTTCAGCCCCAAGGCTGCAGCTGCCGGGGATCAGCTCCCTGCCCAGCTGGGCTGCTGAGCTCCCCCTGTGAAGTAGAGCCAACCTTAGAGGGAGGAAGGATGCTTGTCTCTCACCTCACTTGGGTGACACATTTTGAATTCAAGAATTTTAGTTTATCAACCAAAGTCCATTCTAGAAGGTGTGTTAAAAATTCCTTAGTACTCAAGAGGCATAAAGGCAAACAGGTAAGTGCTCTGGCACAGAGTTGGAGTATCCACTTGGTAACCTTCTCCTCCCCACCCTCTCTGTATTTGGCAGTCAGGCCTGGGAATAAAACAACCAAAAAATCAACCAAAAAATTCTTTACCAAGTCACTAACACAATTAGTAGCAAGAAACGTTAAGTAAATTCTGACAAGACATCCAACTTCTTCATCATTTGAATTGGTAGACTTTAATCTCCTGTTCTCACAAATCCAATAATCTCTCTGTTTTGACTAAACGTTTCTTCACAGTAAAAAGCTAGGGACTTGCTGAGAAACACAAAAATCTAACAAACAGCCTATCCTTATTACACTACCAATATCCTTTTTTGCCCCCTCCATTTTAACTCTAGTCTCATCACTGTGATAAAGATTCTGAAGTGCGCATAGTGCTTGCTCTACTATAAAATAAATGTTACAACTTTACACTAGTTGGCACACAAATGGAAAAACATGTAAAATAGTAAAATGAAAGAAATCAGAAAGAATCCATCCTAGTAAGCATTTATATTAGGAGGTATATTTATTCCTGCAGTGTAAAATGGGAATTCAAATTCAAAGGCTGTCAGTTCAAAAGTAGTAAGAAAAAACCCAGATATAACCCTGTTTTATTTACTACTACAATTAAAAATGGGGCATAGCAAATGCTTCTTATAACATTAGGTTCAATAGTGTTTCACACACCTATTCCTAGCAGCTGCAACATCCTGGCCAAACATGTAAAATTCTCGGTTTCAAGCAGTAGTAAGTTATGTTTCATTACATTTAATGCATATATTACTTCCAACTGCAATTAAAAAAAAAGTCAAATAAGGAAATTGAAAATTATACACCTATTAACAGAAATCACATGAAAAATATTCTCACAATAAAAACCCCCAGAGAATTTAGTGGAAATATTTTCTGGTTATTCCTCTGGCTTAGAAACCAATAGTAATTTAGGTATTGATAGATTTACAACCCTAATATTTGCCTGGACAGTTATTTATGCCTTAGCAGACCTTATCTTTTAGAGATATTGCCAACATTAATTTTAAATTTGCAGATGATTGTGCTGTTTAGTGTTGTATCTCATTCCATGTTTTTCTAGACACCCTAGCATTTCAACTGTTCTGAGGTCAAAGCAAATTTTGCTGGATTTAATAAGTACAGATTTTGCAATGCCTTCAATATGTCCCTGCATCAGTGGCTGGAGGAAAGAGGCCAGATGAATATTCAGGTCACAGTGCTGAATGCTGCAAACTAAAATTGCTGGAAGCCTTCCTAGAAGTGCTTTAGAATTCGTGACTCTTCTGTGGAAATGGCATGTGTTGCTCTCAGGAGTCTGTCCCTGAACAAGGACAGGCAGAGAGTACATTCACTGTTTAAATAATCATACAGAACTAGTCAGGAGTAAAAATGTCTGTCTTGCAATACATTGTACAGGTTCCAAAACCGTGTTCAAATGAAACAGGAAAGGTAACGTTCAGTTCTCTGTGAAATAAATGCATTTTTCTGTACATGCACATAGGCCAGAGACAGAGAAGGGATTTCGAGTAAAACAACAGTCCAGCAGATTAATCAAAACCCACCTTTTCTGGATGTCCAGTGCCTGTGTCCTATGGCCCTGGCTTTGAAAGGTTAATAAAACACTGAGATTCATCTGTTTAAAATCAAGTATTTCCACCTTGATTTTTGAATGAAAATTACCTTGTGTTTGAATTTGTTGGAATTCTTGTTTTCTTTCTTGTTGAGATCGATGAAGTAATGAGTAATGCGGTCCTTGGATTTAGAATCCATGTCCCAAGAAATCTTGAAGGAATCACACGTGATGTTACTTATTTTGATGTTGTGTGGGACTGGAAGCTCCTCCATCTCTGCAATCCCACTATCTTGTGATTTATTCCCTGCACAGAAAATAAGCATGATTTGTTCAGTTCAGGACCTGTTTGATAACTGGTTTGTGTGTTGCAGTACATCACATCTCTGAGCAGCCTTTCACACGGGCTCATGGGTGGTACTCAGAAGCAACTAGGAGGTACAATTATACAAGTCTTGATGTCAGAGATGGAAAACATTGGAAAGAGATGAAATTCCTCAGGTGAATAAGCACTAATAAGGGGTGAACTGGCTGCACAGACTGGCTGGATTCACAACTGCGTGCGTTTGCGGGCTGAGAATACAAAATATCTGAAGGTACAATGTTTAGTTAAGATGCCAGCAACGTCCACAGGTAACAAAATGGCCCTATCCATATGTGTCAGCGAAGCAAACACAAACAGAAATCATCAAACAATTTTTCAAGCAAAAAGCAAACCCAGTCTCTTCAAGGTTTAGAGATGGTGTATGTATATGCACATCAGGATACATATACATATAAAACACTGGCGTCTTTGAAATGAAACAATTAACATGGATCAACTTATTGAGCCCCAGCAAAAGGGACATACACATGAACTTTATTTTCTGGTCTTTATTCTTTCCATTTGCCCAGCTGAGACCCTGCAGTTTTCTTGGGAAGTTTTTTCTAATTTCTGTAAGTGCATATGGTAAGTGAACAAATGACCACTGACCCCAAAAAGCATCACAGGTTCTAAATTTAGGTCTTCCCTTAGTTCCCAAGGCAACCTTATAGTTCAGCATTCCGTGAACATTAAAACTCAGAAACATTAGGTGTTCTTGCACTTACATAAGACCATGTCAAATGTGAAAAAGCAAAAAAAGAAAAAAAAAAAGAGACAGAAATATGAAAAAAATTGCTGGGTAAAAAGGAAAAAATCTAGATGATGATGTAAGAGAAGGAGCAAAGAAACAGAAAAGAAAAAAATAAAAAGAATAGGTAAGGACAAATAGAAATAAAGGATTAAAAACCAAGACTAATGTATGCGTAAGAAAGAGGGGAGAGCTCCCAAATTCTGGCCAGATCAGGAAGATGGGAAGCTCATGCAGAGATGTGAGGCAGCACATTGTCAGAATTATTCATAGTCACATTTAACTGTAGAAAAAGACAGTATTTATAGTTCCATCACAACTGGTAAAAAAGCTGACAAGAAAACTGAACTCAGAAGGTGTTTGGTCAGTAAAAAAAATAAAAATTTCACTTGGAAAACATTAGGAACATTTCAACCTCTCAACATACACTGTCAAAAAGTTATTCCAACACCTCAATGCAGGAATATTAAGGTCGGCCTGATTGTTCCAAATTCTCCTCCCAGATACGTGAAATTCAATCACAGAGCCTGCAAAATTCATAGATCTACAGCTACTGTTCTGAATAATGTAATTTTACTGATAATTTCAAGAACCAATAAAACCACTTTTCTGTTTTTGTTACGTTTTAAGCATTTGCATCCAACAGGCTGTCTATTCTTCAAACATCCCATTGTGTTTTTTTTTTTTCCTTTTCACCTAATACCGCAGTCAGATATTTGCAGGGCCTGGCTCAAAATGCCCCCGTTTGTGCCATACACAATGACATTTTCAAGAGCTGCACTGGCTGCAACAGGCTCAGAAATACCAGTCATTACTGAAAGCTTTCTCCTCACAGGGAAGACACGGTAAATGCTTTTCCCAACATGAGGTTTCAGAAAGCCAGCAGGAAGAAAATGGCACTGCTTTCTTTTGTAAGCAATTTGTATTGGAAAAGTGACCGACAGCTCTGGCAGGGACACTGAAAAGGGCACATATGACCGCTCTTCCAAGAGTGAGGCTCTGTAGCCAGTGTTGCTACTGAGGTTCTCAGACCTGGAGAGCTGGACAGACTCAGATCCCAGCACACTGAGAACAGAATAAAGACCTGAACAGACAAGCAGTGAGGAAATCCAAGCCATGTATGTCCACAGTACATTGGAGTGCAACTTAAAGTGAGCTTTTATACCCGATACGGAGGGCCTTGGCCATGGTAAAAATGGTCAAGGTAGTTTAAGCCTCAGGAGAAGTGCAAAGCAGCAATGACCACTGACAAACACTACAAGAGATGAAAAAAGGTTTTGGAGAACACCAGTGACAAAGAGCAAAACTGCTTCTGTAAATAGGTATTGCTTTCTGTACAATTTTTGGGAATGGTATCTGCATCTTTAGATGTCTGCACTCTCAAGCCTTTTAATTTATTTGGTTAGGAAGTGAATAAATTAAGTAAATGTCTAGAAGAAAATCTCCAGGTAATTTTTAGCAATAACGTAAGTCCGAGAAAAAGAAACCAGTTCCATTACTAAGAGCTAAACTGTCCCTTTTTTGTGATGGAACAAAATCCAAAATAAACACTTATCTGAAATCTTTAAAGCTCTTCAAAAGCTGAAATAAAAACCCCAGATTTTAAAATACAAACAGAATATGAAATGAGAAGGTAAAATAGCTCACAATCATCACCATACTCCCATTTCCCTTCTGTGTAGAATATCTGTGATATTTGTACTGCATGTATAGATTTTGATACACATTTGTGCAGCCCTGAATGTCAAAATCCATTGAGCTGACAGGCAGGGAAGCTGATAATGACACATACAGTATTAATAAGGAGGACACTGATTCAATATATTGGTAAATGGTGAGGCTTGAATAGTAATTGATGTACCATTGTACAGGAATGAGTTAAAAAAGGACAGAGCATGAAAAGCTCTTGCTCTCTTAGTTCTGTCAGGTCCTGGGAACCAAACACGCCAGCAACCAGCCAGGGAACCCAGACAGCATTCATTCAGACCACCAAGAGTTTTTGAAGAAGCATTCTGTTCTAAAGCATAAGTTCTAACTCACAGTCTGGTCCTGCAAAAACTACTGCTTTTCAATGTTAGGAACATGTTCTGTCCTGAGATGTACTGGAACATGACATAAAACTCTTAAGAATGTGTCAATATTAGAACAGCTTTAAAACTACTACAATATACAATTATCTATTATATGAAAAATGAGCAATAATAGGCAGAATTTTCAACAGCAGAAAGGTAACTTGTAGCTAAATTTGGAAGTCAGGTGTTTGAGAAAAATACTACTGTCTGCTGATAAAGTGGGGTTTCAAGAGGGGTATCATAATACCATCAACAAAACCATGCAAAAATGCTGTCTCCTAAAAAGGCTGCTTAGAATTTACCTGCTGGTTAAAACTGGAGACCTCAGGTGTGTGTTAAGTGAAATGTAAGTGTCATGGAGCTCAAAAACTTACTAAAAATGTAACATATTGTACCTTGCCTTTTTTCTACTTCTACTTTGGTGAGTATTTTGAATTTCAGAATTTCACATGGGAAAGCACATCCACTTCAAGGATCAATTTAAAGATTAGATCAACATCAGGAAATAGGATGTCTACTAAATCAGAAATAGCAGCTGAACTTACTCAAAACCAGCACATACTTGCCCGAAAGCACTCCGAAACACCATCTGAAAGGGAGTTACTGCTGTTATAGATGTGAAAATAGGTGGAGAAGGCCTTAGAACTGGCTGCTTTCATGTTAGTCACTTTGCCACTTCACTGAGGCTAAATTGATCTTTCTTTGATGAAGCATCACAGTGCAGAAAAAAAATTGAGAGTAGCATAGGAAACGTTGCTCTGAACAGCTTAATACCAAATTAAAATAAATCAGCTTCCTGTTAAAATGGCCACTTCATTTTGCACATTCATGTGGCTTCAACACTGGAAGCCATTGTGGGAGCAGAAAAACACTGCTTTCAGGTCTCTTTTGGGCAGAAACACATAGAAGAGCTAATGGTCAAACAAACCTGGTCTCCCCTGCCAAAAAAAACCCCAAGGAATGTCATCTGTGTGCGCTGCAGGAACACCCCCGTTTTAACACAAACCCAGTAACAAGGCCCAGTCATTGCTGACCCGTATAACAACGAGTCAAAGACCACTCACGTGCTCACAGGTCACGCTGGAAGCGCAAGACTTTAAATTTCTTCAAAGCCAAAGAGTAAATACAACACTCCAGCCTTACCGAGATCAGCTGGAGAACTGCGAGATGAATGTTTTATGCTCACAGGCTTATCTCTCTCTGCCACAGCCAGAGTTAAATTTCAAGTTAAATTGTCTAATCAATTTTAAAGGAGTTATGATACTTCTGCAGCTGAGCCAAAATGCTGGCAAATGGGTAACAAACCAATTTTATTTATACACACATAGACACACTTAATTTAGTATCCTCATTATATTTTCTACTTACATAAATTATCTCTGAATGGGAAAAAAAAAGGCAGAAAATTCTCATTGAGCATTCATGGCTTTCATCTGTCACCACTGGAAACAAATGATAAGACTTGGAAATTGGCAAGTCCACACCAAAAATATCTGGAAAATTATTATTTTTTTTTTAATTTGCCTCATCAGTCAAAAGAAGTGGAACCATGACATCTGTAGCAGTGGAAGGATGGTGAAAAAGAACCTTAAAACAACCTCTTGTTGCTGGATACCAAGCATTCACAATCATCATTTTTTTATAATTTTAGAATACTTGACCATATTTTTTTCCTTAGTTCTAAAAATGCAGAACCTCACAGCAGGGCAAGGGAGGATGTGCCTACTGATTTTTCATTTCAGACAAACTGATTATGTTATCCACAAAAGAAATCCTGAAAGGTCTGTTTTGTAATCCACCCTCTAAGCATACTTTCAGCTCACAGGAGTGAGTTTTATGAAACTAGACCAGTAAAATAATACATTTTTGGTTTCCTGTGACCTTGCTTATGGAAGTTTTGACTCTGATATTACCTTGGCAAATACATTCCTGCTATTAAGCAGCAACAATGGAAGCAGTATGCCATCCATTTAATGCAGATAAAGACTCCCTACACACACATCTGTATTCCCCACAGTTTGAATGTAATTCATTGTTTAGAAACATTAAAAAGACAGGTTCATGCTCAAAGGCTCTGCGCCAGACACGCTGCAGTAGGATTTCTAAGTATTCAGAACTTGTGGATTTGCATTCAGCAAACCAATTCCCACCCTCTCTGCCGTAATTCCAGCCAGAACACTACTATGCCACCTTTCACAGCGCTAACTGCTGAGCCTGCTGCACTATGAGAGTGTGGAAAATCATCCAGCAGTAAAGAATCAAATCCATAGAAAACAGAACCTGCGAAGCACAGCTTACAATGACACAACAGCCATCCGCTGACAGGGAAAACACCCGCAGATATTCCAGCCATAATGAGTGTGATTGCTTGTTCTCAGTGTGAACTCGACAAATATTCATTCAACTGCAGTGATGCCCATCAAAGCTGGAGAAATTAAAAGAAGGCAGGGACCAGTGAAATCCTTTCCTCTGCTGGAGCCATGAAAGCATCCCTTCAGTAACCATGGGTGACAAAATATAGTAGTAAAATATTACTATTTAACTGCAATTTAGACTAACATACTAGGAGGAATGACCAGCAAAGTAATATAGGAAGGCTTTTCAGATTGTTGTTTTCCCTTCATGGGGTTTAGAATCAACCAATTCCGCTATTTATCCAATATCTGGACAAAAAAATATGCATTCATTTTAAATGGAAAAAATGTAAATATCTAACCAGAATTTGGAATAAAGGGGGGGAAGAGGGGGGGGGTGTCTGAACTATCACTTAACCAGATTCAGAGCTGTGCTAAGTATTGGTAGAAAGTTACACATCCCTGAAGTGAAGTAAATGTGCTTTATATCACAGGGCCCAAACATGTCAGGAGAACAACCAACAGAAAAGAGAAAAAAAGAGATAAAATGTTTTTCTTTGCACTACTTTAAAATCTCTTGTCAGCTGTGTTTCCTGCTCAGGCTTTGTTCTTCTGTCCCTCAAGATGCAAATTACATCAGCCTAATGAAGTGTAACTTACAGTTTCATTTAAATCTATTATGAACCCCCCTCAAGATGTATGGAATAGATTTCCCCCTTTTGGCGTCACCCTGGAAAATCTCCGGTTGTATGGACAAAGACAAATCATCTGGTTCTAAGTTTCTTTGCACTCAGGGATAAATCTTCAGTGTCTTTAGAGCCATGTTGTGGGAAACATGGACTTTGATGCTTTTGGAGCAGACATTCAGAAATCACTATTATGCTGCCAACACCATTGCTAAGGATCTTTGAAAACATGTTCCCAAAGGATTTGTAAAAAATAAACATTGAGGCATTTTGGGCTGTCAGTTTGTACTTTGAGAATCTCAAGCTTGTCCTCGCATCTGAAATGATTGCTATTAAGAAGTTTCTTTATCTGAGGATAAAAGTCTTTGCTTTCAATATGGTCTAGACCTAAAACAAAACACAGCACAAACAGTGGAAGGCTTGTTAGTGATGGCTATTTTCAGTTACAGCCCTGTCTTTCCCAGCTGGAAGTTACACTGAAACATCCCAAGAACTCAGTAGTCTGGCTACCACACTCTCAGCTGAGGGGCTGACAGCTAAATACGTGGGGATAGCAGTTTCTTAAACTTTGATTTCACAGGGATATGCAAAAATCTCATTTTGATTTGCCAGAAGACAAACATGCAATCAGAGATTTCGAATAAATATAATGTTAAAAGTCATGGAATCTAATATTTCCCAAAGAATTTAATTGAAAATACAGAAATGTCACTACTCCTTATAGTTTAAGGCACTCACTTAAGGCTCAATTAAAACTTGGTAGACAAACAGCAAAGTAAATAATAGGTGACTGAAGGCTGGCTGTTCTCTGCATTTACCCCTAGTAGCAACAAAGGAGAAAGCAGTTCAAGACACTTTCAAAAAATGAGATCTTTTGAGTTTTTACGATGAAAAATGGCTTTGTGATGGGTAAAAGAGGGATGGGAAGCTAGGTGACACAAAATATATGTTTGGGGAACTATGCAGACAATAAAGAAAGGCAAGTGTGCGTAACATGCCAAGCTCCCAAAGATCCTCCACCTCTAACACTGACCTGTGTCCCAGGCTCGAAGGTTTGCTACCAAGAAGAAAGCCCAGATTCAGTGGTAATTGCTCCGTTCACCCAAACTGCGTGTCTGTGCTAAAGCACCTCAGAGCAGCCTCTACGTTGCTGCAATTTTTTATGGCAGGTAAGACATCCCGAAGCTGCTGGACAAACTGGGAAAGACAAATGTACACGGAGAGCCCTGGTGATATCCCACAGCCAGCAACTGGGAGGCAAGTCAGTGGAACCGTTGTCACGCCACTTCTGTGTCACCACAATATTCTCCTACACCGATTTAATTTCATCTGGTTCACACAGTTTGGTTCACTCCCCTGGCTGCTGTCATGCACAAGAGAGTGCACTAAGTGCTGCTGTGTCTCTAGGAACACACACAAGATATTAACCTCTGCAGTTACTTCTGTGAGGCATCAGCTCCATGAAAACCTAGGAATTAGATAAGGGAAATGTGGCTCGGGTTTGTGAGCCAGAAATAACCAAGGCGAGACTGTACCCACGCAGCACAAAATTAAAAGCTCACTCTGGATCCTTAATACATTCTGGGAAGAGATCTGAAAATGTGGATGAGGATTTGGGTTTTTGAGACCCCAAAAGATCAGGTAAACATTATACACTGATAAGAACAGCACACGTAAAAGACACATTAAAAGCCAAACAGAATTTTATAATACAAATCATATTTTTTTAAAAAAAACAATTTCACCTTGTTCATATCTCAAAATACAGGTACTAGGGAAATCAGGAAATGTTTTTCTCAAGTTAACAATTTCAATACAAGGAGAGACATAAGCTATGACATTTTGAAGTAGAAATGTTTGATGAGAGGGGATCAACTTCGTAACAGTGCAAAGGTAGCATGACATAAGAAATCCTCTTACTGGATATGGATACTAACAAAGAACAACTCATTTGCAAACAGTTACTCCCTTAAAAAGAACAGAAACATCCTTACACCTTCTCAAACAGGAGAATTTCTACCTTTCCGTGCCTTGATAATTCATCTGAGAGGTTATATATCAGATCTATAAAGGTAACATATTATGTTTGCTATTATAGAAATCTGATATAGACTGACAATACTTGAGTGCTGTAACTGAGACTGAATTCTCCAACTTACTGAGGAAGTATTTAATTTCCTCAAAAATTCAATAGGAGGGAGAAAACTTCATTCTGTGTAACCATCAAAAGTGACAGGGAAGTGCCAGGAAATTACGTATTAGCTGCATATTTGAAATTTAACTAAGCAAAAACACAGTATCCTATTTTTCTCCCGAGCTCTGGAATGAATGGGTCCCTGTCCAACTGCTAGCTAATTATAATTGTTTTACAGAGTCAGGACAATATGTCCCTATCAAGCAAGTAATTAACCTGAATACTAAGAATTTCAATTGTTCACTGCAACACCTTCAAGAGAGTTGTCTTCAAGAGAGACAATGAAATACAAAGACAATGACATTCAAAAAAATTATCAAATCAAGGCTGTTGTTTGTTAGGCCATTTAAGTGGCACTTCTCTAGGATAGCTATTTTATTTCCAGGTCTAACTTGCTACCCATAACCGCAGAAGGAACATTTATGTTTTATTCGTGCTGCTTTTCATGTACAAAAAAATGAGTGAAGAGTCTCAGACTCTTTAATCTCAGACTCTTAAATGCTTCTCTCTCTTCTCCCCCAGAATCCCAGTAAACTACCTCCCAATATAGATTTTCATATTTATATAAGCATATTTAAGAATATTTTCTAAGTAAGATCCTTTTAAAACCAATTCCTAAATTAGATAAAGAGGGAATGCCTGACTCTAGAAATCCTGTTAGAGGGATAAACCCCTTTAAGTCTTCTCCTTATTTGCTCCCGTTATCTGATATGACTGTTGTGCATTTTCTAGTAAGAAATGTACACTCTGTTTGAAATTTTTAAAAAATAGTTCCAGAAATAAAGCATTACTCAACTATAATATGTACATTTATATTTACTGAGTGTTTTTGAAATGTTCATATACATTCAGATTCTCTTGTCCCTTGGTTTTAACTCAAGGATTAATTTATCTGTTTCCTGCTAATCTAGGACATTGAGTTCAGGAGGAATATTCCACACTGCAAAACAAAGAGAACACAACTCGGCTCTGGGAGCACAATCATACCTGTAGTACTTGCCATCTTCTTCAGCAGGGAATGCACCCCAAAGTGTGCCTCCATAAATAAAGCACTGAGCAATCTCTAGATTGTTTCTGTACCAAAGAATTTGTCTCACTCAGCCTCTCACAAAGGACTCGATTTTCCCTCCGTCTCACACGGAGGATGAATGTACTCCACAAGTGGTCCCATGATTCAAATCAGGAGCGGTATCTCAATCCTGCCACTGACAGGGAGAAATGGGCGGGCTCGGAGTTCCCAGGGAGCAGCGTCCCGCTCCCCCCGGCCTGGTCCCTCCCTGTCAGCTCCCGGACCGAGCAGTGCAAGCAGAGTTACCCCGCTATATTTTGGAATACGACTGTGCTATCAGAATTGCAGGGCTTTGGTCATTCTCTCTGTGGGCACTGAATGCAACACTATGTTCAGCACAAAATTAAGTACATCTTTACAGAGAAGGTTACTATAATTAGTAAGCAGAAATTAAGTTATAACATTCCTGTGGAATATAAATTTTGGCATAGAGACAAAATTCTAAAGTCTGGTTTTGTTGGTACATATGTATTGCTAAGTTGAAGATAAGAAAGCCCAAATATTTATTAAATATGACAGTAGAAACAGTAACAAGAAAAAAAGCCAAGAACAACATTCAGTCCTGCAATAAGACCACAGATATGTGTGGAATTATACTGGGATAAATTTGATACAAAAGAGGCATCCTCTAATCCAAAAAACAAAGGCTACAGTCCAAAAGATTTTATGCCTATGATTTGTAATGATGTTCATGTGCAACTTTGATATGTTGTACTACTGTGGAAACCACTAATACTTTTACTATGCTAAGAAAGAAGAAAATACTAACAAAAAACACCAGCCCTGGGCAGTGAGTCTCCCCAGGCCCACTTTCCATTCAGTGAAGAAAGGCAGTTTGCTAGATGGGATTATCTGAGTACCCACAGTTATGTCTCACATTTAACTTGGCCCTGGAGGAATCTAATTCTTTTTACACACCAGAGAGGGAGGTCACAGAAGTTAAGAGTGAGATGAAGTTACCCTTTGTAATTATTTCCTAAATTACATTTGTCAATTCTACTGGCTCTCATGATGCAACAGCAACCTCTGATAATTTGCAAGATTCCAGTCAAAGAGAAGAAAGAAAAAGAACATGGGGGTGGGGAGGGGGTGGAAGTATGTTTTACACTGCAGAAAAATTTTTGGACTCCGTAGCAAAGAAATCTGCATGTCACTGACTCAGAAATATCCTCTGGACTGATACTTTAAAAGGGATAAGCTTTTAAAGAATAATTTCTCTGAATTTCTGTGTCAAATACATCAGTTTAACACTTATCCCCACAATATTTTTTCTGAAAGCACTAATAGGATCAAACTTCTCAGGACCATTTAAGCTTGAATGTGGATGAATTTATATCTAGCTAACTGCAGTTATAGCTAAATTATTTAATAACTGTAATTAATTTTAATTAAAACAAATAATGCATTTAATGGCATAATTAATTCCTTAAAAATAATTGTTTCCTCTCTTGCTATTTCATACAGAAAATTCAGATATATCACTGTAAGTTGCAATCTGTTTTTATCAGCCAACTTGTCCAAATCAGTGACAATATTTTCTTTAATTTCTGACCTATCCTTACCTGAAGTAAAAATTTAAGTAACATTGGGTAATATCTTGAGAAGTATCCAAATGATTTAGAAGAGTCTTACTGAAATCAACAGGATTTAAGTCAAGTTGCTCAAGAACTTCTGGAAATGTGACTGCAATTACACACACAAGTTTCACAAACCCAAAACATCAGACAAAAAACTGACTGCAAATCTGATCAATGATTAAACTGGCAAGGCTGACCTTACTTTTTCACTAAGATTTAATTCTTATTTGGTATCCTGACATCTTGGAAGTATTTAATATTTATACCTTACTCATTCAAAACTAAACCACATTTCCAGAATGTCAATAGCAGCCAAAACTCTCAAGTGAGTACTAAAATGGAAATAGATGCAAGTCTCTGTTGATACAATTACCTTTTTAGGGTCCCCATTACTCCTTATGGATATTTTTGAGAGGAATATTTTATGAAAACTGGATGCCTCTATGCTTTGATAGAGTACTTGGTGTTCCACAAGGCTGGGCCACTATTACCCAATTTTTTATCTTTCCTTTTTGCAATTTTATTACACAAGAGTTGAGGAGTGTTAACTCAGTGGAATGTGAAGCTAAACACACAGATGTGCACACAAAATTTCATTCTCACTGTGTTAAAAATATATGGAGAAACTATGAAAAAGGAGGACCTTCATTTTCAGATGAAAATATGCAACTGGAAGGTCGTGAATAGTCACGTAGGTACACATTTCTTCAGCAAGGACCAGAAACTGTAAGACTAAAAAAACACCTAGCCTAGAAGATTAAATTGACATACTTGCTATCATGCCTACTTTTCATCTAAGATGCAGGTCTACTGATCCTACCATGCTCTAAGGACTGACCAAATCCTTGTGGGAGAGAGATGAGAAGTGGTGGGATCTCCTTCTGTGACCCACAAATACCAAAACCAAGTAAACTGAGTTGGCCAGATAAGCTGAGACTGAGTGCAAACACCAGCACCAAACATCAGCATCCTGCTCCTCATCCTGTCTGAGTGACCCACGTACGCAAAACAACTCATACCAGCACACTGTTCCCACGGAAGTTCTCAGACTGCTCATACTGCACACGTGTGGCTTTATTTTTTACTGAACTGTAGCAGGTTGGAGCTAAACAAGCTCCTCTGCAGCCTTCTGTGGAATGAGAATTGCAGGGTGGCAAAAATAGCTACAGCTGCACTACAGCTCCTGCTGGCACACCACTGGTTTTCGTGGCTCTGACCCTCAGAGCCAGGGAAGGGCAATTCAGTCTTTTGGAAATCAAACAGGACATTATCGTAGACCACAAACATTAAGCCACCACAGTATTTACTACTAATTAAATGCTCCCATTTTGTTCAGCACAGCAAGCTTGCAGCACATGGGTGGTAAGTGGCTCTTCTCAGCATGCGTTGGCTACAAGATACATTTGGAAAACAAATTTTAATTAAAACGTGCATTTCTCAGCTGCTGAAGGGGAAAGAAGGTAACAAGGGATGTAAAATGCTCTAAACCATCTTCTAGCTTAATTTAAATGAGATTTAAAAACTAAAATGAACTTTACAGCCACTGACATATACCAGAATTTGTGCATATTGAATTATACAGAATTCCAGATTTTGGAAGCAAATAACTAGATCAAAAACACTACTATAAAAGCAGAACAATCTATGGCATGTACTTCATTCATTTAGCAGAAGCCTGAGCTATCCGGTATCTCTGCACCCTTATGAAATGCTGACCGTCCTTCAGACTGCACTAAGACCCATTTTGTGTTGCATTTTTGGAAGGATCCTATCTCAGTGCTGTTCTGCTGGAAAACTGGGAGTGACATTTTTCAGCAGATTCCCACTCTGTTGGTTACTAAAGGGGCAGATACTGAAGCAGGAAGGGATGTGGAGCTTCTTATGGGATGAGGTTTTTCTCTTCTGCTGAATAAGAAGTGCAGCTGCCTCTGAGACCATGGAATTGCCTATGTCTCCAAGACTAACAACAACGGAAAACAGATCTCATAGATGAAGGCACTGACTGTATGACCCCAGACGAGTTGCTTGGGGCCAGATTCCAATCCAAGTTACACTGCTCTGGGTCACTGGCCTAATTGCTCCAACAAACAGTGTAACTGAGGCAAAGCATTCCCTTTAATTTTCTACTGCTTTTAATATTAACTGGATATTAGAGAAGGCCTTAACATTAGAGTGGCCTTTCATGATTTGTGCTTTCACATGTCACTAAACAAAAGAGAGAAACAAGCAAACTCTTTCTTACCATGAACCTCACACTCAAACTGGTTTACCTCATTCTTCCTCAGCTGGCAGCAACTTGTGCCATTTGTTGCAGCTGTGCCTTAATCACAACCAAAAATGTGTTCTCTCCTTCAAATTAAGTCATGTGAGTTAAACCTAGCAAGAAGAGGCAGCCCTGCATTCACATGAGCTTTAACGTGACGTGCCAGCTTGCCTGAAAACTGCAACTGCCTTGATCACACAAGGATTTTCTCATTTAAAACCCTCTTCCTTTCAACAAAGGGAAGCCCAGACAGAAAGGCAAAACTCGTCACTTGAAGGGCAACGGAGAGAACTCAAGGCTGGGGAACAGAGTTTTACTTTCCCTGAGAAAGTAGGGTGCTCAGCATGAGAGGGCTTTTGTACCTCCCTGGATGCCCTGGCAGTCTGCGGCATGAATGAGCATTTCTCTACTTCAGCGCACTGGTAATTGCTGTGTGCTTTTCACACAGATCTCTTGTAAGGAATGGGATTTGGCTCAGGTTTACATCAGTTTGTGCTTTCTAACTGTGATTTGAAACGTATTACATATTCACAATGGTTCAGGAAATTCTACTTTGTAACTTGTACTGGGTTTTTTTTTACATTTAAATTGGATGCAGGTTTCAGACTTTCTCCCAGGCCCTGAGAAATAGAAGATATAGGGGTTCTGAGACCCTTTTTTGGCAGGAGTTGTTCTGTTTTGTTTCACTTTTAGCTGGTTTCCTAGGGCAACCAAACACTGTCAAGGTCTTCAGATGCAGGTCTGCCACTGGTTGACTGTTACTAACTTTTGAACCTCTGAGAAGAGCAGAGAGCTCACAGATAACTCAGGTTGCTGTCAGTTTCGTTAAGGTAGGTGAGCCTGCAGAAATGAGAGAGGATCCTGTTAAATACTCCCTACAATGAGTTCGAGCTTTTCACAGTTTACTAGAATGAAAAAATGACACCATTATGAACACTGTAGTCAAAAGGAATCTTTCAGCAGAGTTTTCACCACGCTGGAATTCACTCCTCACTCAGACAAGGTGTGTGGGGTTATTAGAAGTCTAGAGTCTAGCTCATCACATTCCTTTCCTGGTGGCATTTGTGACAGCTCTCTCATGTAGGTTATGTAATGAAGATTGCCTAATTAGAAGGAGAAAACTCAAAGGGAAGTTTTGATGTAATTAAGTTAAAAGAAACCTACAATTATGAACCATCAGATTCAAATCCATGGTCCTCAATAATTCCACAATTACTTTTTTAAAAAAGCACAGCTCAGTTGGAAACTTTCAATAGTTTCCATTACAAATTCTTATGCAGTCTTATCCCACAGGCTATCAAGCAGCAATTGGATTGCAACAAGTGACCAATCATGACCATGGCATGACAAAAATTGATTAGCTATAGAGCAATAGCTGCACAGTCTTCTACAAATTCACTACACCAAACAAGTCCCCTCGGGTATGTTACCTAAAAAGAATTCACATTTAGATTAGTTTTTCATCTTTGGGATTTAGAGCATTTAAAAGCATCCCAAGGAATGCTTTCCAGTTCCCACTCCCTGCTATATGAGCTACTCTAACAAGCATAGTAAGATATACTGAAGAATTTATTTTCCCTGTGTGGCTTCCATCTCAAGCACTGCACACTTGCACTAGGGCTGACAGCCCCACCGGACAGCTGAGGGGGTTCCCTGATGGTTTGCTCGAGGAAGCAACCCAGAAACCAGCAGAGAATTACACAATATACAAAAATAGAAGAAGGAGAATCACTACTTTTTCACATACAAGTTCTGATTCTGTCTCCCCTGCATTTGTACAGTTGTGAGAGAGCACACAGGACTGGACATGCTCCTACCACAGAGGTCATGCGGGGCCACCTGGCTACCTGACGTGTCACAAAAGCTGAAATTAAACTCTCATGCTCTAGAAAGGCTGCTGATCCCTGTACATCAGATACGATTGAAGAGCTCCATGCTACCTAAATAGTGACAAAGTGAAGTATAGAAGCAACGTATTCAATGGGTCGGGGTTCCAATCACGGTACAAAGCAGTTCACAGATAAAGGAAACAAAGAAATGCACCCGGAGTTTTGGGTGCCTCCATCTCGGGGGGAGAGAAAGTAACCTCTACACACAGGCAGAGGTGACACAATCCCAAAAAATGGCATGTGAAGTTTTACTGCTCAAGTCCGTCCTTTCACGAAGGGTAAGGTGGTAGCTGTGTTATCAGAGCATGGGTAACACTGGCTAGAATTCCAGTATGTTCCACACAAGAGGGACAAAACTTCCCTGTGATCTAATGGCTTCAGCAAGCAGACGGGGGATTTTCAGTTCTTCTGTTTAGAGATACGTCTTGAAATTACACTGAAAATGGTGAAGGCTAGAAATTCATCAGAAGCCACATGTTTACTTCTGAACAGTTATATTAAATTACGAGCATAAATTCCATCATAAAAGTGTAAGTGCATAATACTCACTTCATGTCATCAAATGGACCTTAGTAGCATTAAAATACAATCTGCTGCACATCTTGTTCTTAATTTTATCCCTTCTTTTATACAAACTCATGTATAATTTCCCTTTACATAAGTTGGATTAAAAGGAGCAATGGCACAGCATGAATCACTCCATGGACACTTGTATACTAGTACTTACAGCTGGCCAAGATTGAAAGGGCCTTTTAACATCTTTTTATCCTGCTCATTTTGAAGTCCAAATGCCTTCAACTATGAGTACACACAGAAATGAACAGTAAAAAATCACCCAGAATAATCTTTTGAGAATGTTATTTCTAGCCCATAACTAAAGATGGATTAAATCCAGACAAACTGCAGCTTAGAGAGAAAAATTCCATATTAGATGCCTATCTGTATGAAATGAGATAGAACACACGCTCCAAAAGCTAGGAAAATACACTGGTTGTAAGATCTCAATCAAGTCACATTATGAATGCAAATTGGTTTTTTACACAAAGTCTTACTGAAGCCAGTGGAACAGCTCAGGGAAGAAATTGATGGGATGCTTCTGATGATTGCAAACTGAAGAATTCTAATAACAGTGCACGGATATACAAAGCTTAGTATGGGAATTCTTCAAACTATGCTTCTCCTGGAGCTGCCAGCTGTGTCTGACTTTCTCCAGTACTGGGGAAATAAACTCCAGGCACCACTCCACAATTGGAACTAAGAAAGAGTGCAACTCTGGTAATCCTTTCTGACTTTCTGTCACTCTGCAGGAATGAAAGAACACCACCGAACTAGTTTTAAGGCTTCCCCTTTTTGGCAGCAGCGAGAACTGTCAAGGCTCAGAGAAACTGTTGCAGGTTATAAAAACAGTACAGCTAATCATTGCCTTTGAAAACATCCATGCAAAACACCCTGTTCATTCAAGCGTAAATAAAACAAGAACGCTCTGAAAACAATAAAATAAAACTGACTAATGATTCAACTACAAGCACCACTGTGAAAACTGATCCAGTTACAAACACTACCAACTCAGAATATTCTGTAACCTCTGTAACTACAATGAATTCTAACCAAACCTTCTGTGCTGAGGGAAATATTTTCAAGGTCAAATAAAGGATGCTCCACGGTATAACAAAACCTAGTGTGAGGAAACCACCCTGAAGTGATCCTGGAGCAGAGCTTTCTTTAGTTCCAACACCATAAACATTCCATTTGTTCATACCTCCCTATAACAGAGACATATTTTATACAGGTATTGTGTACTGGCAGTGTCAGTACTAATTTTTCAGACATGTTTGCAAATTTTTGAAGAAAGTAGTCTGCAAGTAAAATGCTTAAAACTTCTGGCAAAAGGGAACAGAAGACACAGTGTATGACTGTGGGCTGTGCTCAGCCAGAATTAAATATAGCCCTCCAGGTCACAAAAAGCACAAAAGGCCACGCGCGCCGGCAGCCCGGAAGGTGCGCCTACTGTACCAAGCAGACTAAGAAAAACAAACCCAGACTGACAAACCTAGAATCTTTTTTGATCTTTAAAAGACTTTTACCTCTTCAATTGTGGTTAAATACTGGCATTTACTTCAGCAGCACAGAGGGAACTGAAAACTGCCTTAATCAGAAAATCCGGGGTATCCAAACCTGCCATTTAGAGGCCATGAACAATAAAATATAGACAAAATTACAAGGAATGGGTAAAGGAGGAGAACTTTCTAGATTTTGGGGGGTGGAAATAGAAAACTAATGAGGCAGAGAAGTCCCAGAATGAAAAGCCAAGGTCAGGAAGTCAGGCTTCAGCAAGCCTTTAGACACAGCTGAACACAACAGTGCCTGGCTGGAACCCATTCCAAAATTACTGATGAAATACAAGAGAACTCTAAATAAGAATGTGACAGAGTCACTCCTCAACACACCTCACACGACAAAAGGAATATTCTGTTTGTTTGAGAAGCTGTGGCTCTAGGACCAGGAACCTCTGGAAAGCTGCTGAAGTAGCTTTCTGGACATAGTCTGATCCAGATTCTACAGGCATAACTGACGGGGAAATTTGGAGATGTGAGCTCAGAACGCTGCTTACCAGAGGTGGCAGAGCCACCAGATTAGTAGGATGAGAAGGAAGTTGCTAGTAAAATAGAAAAATGTAGCTTAAGATGGAATATGAAAGAGTTGAAGGGGATAGTAATGGCTTAACTCTTCCTCAATAAAAACAATATAAAAATAAAATGAGAAAAAAAAAAGCTTTGGCTTTGCGATTTTCATAAGATATATGAAACTTTAAGTGAGGGGTTGGCTTGGCATTGCTGCTTCTCAAATGCTGGAGGCAGAATTTCTCTTCTCTAAACGATTCCTCCTGCCATTGTACTTACTGAGAACTATTGATCTGCAGGGCTAAACAATGACATACAGGTAAGGAGTTCAGGTGCCCACTGGCTTGCCATAGAGCCTGTGGCTAGTTCCAGGCTGTCTAAGTGTCTTTATGAATGATCTGTAAAGAAAGATCACATTTATCTGTTGCAGACAACATTAAAATAGAAGGAGCTGCAAGAGAAGCATGGGCAGGAAGTGCTAAGATGGATTCTGTTAAAGAAAAGAATGGATCTGGGAACTATAATCTAAAAAAAAAACCACCATAAAGAAGAAGGATATACGTGGGAGACAGTGATGATTAAAATGCTATAATTATAACAATGAGTAGAAATTAACTACAAAACCTACATCATATAGTTGAGTTTCAACCTATCAATATCAGTGAATAGCACTGGGAGACAACAGTAGTGAATCTGACATAATTACACATCAATATTTTAGTTGCTTTATAAAGGATCTAGTAGAGTTTCAGTGAAAAAATAATGGAATGAAAAAGGTCACAAATAGAATACCAGGCAAGATTTAAATAGCTAATAATATATAACTTGGTCATTGCCAGACAAAAGAGCTTATAATCAATTATGCAGATTTCAGTGTCATAAAGCTCTAAAAGAAGATGGGAAGGAAGGATGGAAAATAACTCCAAAAATTAATGAATATAAAGGAATAATGTGGATGAGTACATTTCTTGACACTGGGATGTTGAATAGCCAGTTTCCAGCAAAGCCTCTCTAGTTAGTGACATCACTGCTTATGATACAAAACAAGGGAGGCTAAAATACTCTCAGTGGTGAGCTGAAGTGAAAGACAGGCAAATAATTAGTTTACTTCTCTTCCACAATTCTAAAGGTCATTTATGGAAGACTTGTTGCTTGGCTCCATTTAGTATTTTTCTGTGTTCCAACAGTAAGGAATATCACATGTGAAATCTTAGTCTCTGGCAAGAATGTAAATCTAAAACCATAATAGGTGTTTTTCTTTGCAATAGGAGAGCTTTTGAAGTGATGCACTAGATTTTAGCTCCTCCCTGAAGGTGCATTATTGCTTGTCACAAAAAAACGCAACCAAACAAAAAACCACAATCATCACTCTTTTCAAGTTCTGCCAGGTTGGACATGATTTTATGGAATAAATGCATTTCTTAGTTGAGCATTCCACCACTCAAACCCTACAAAATTGATACAGTTGGCATTTTGAAGAGAGTGAATTTAAATCTCCAAAGTTGCAGCTGGGGAGAAGAATAAAAACAACACTAAACATAACTCTGAATTTTGTGTCCTATCAAAATATCACAGATACAGCACCTCTCCATTATGCTGGATACAAAAATATTGTTTGTTTATTCCTGTGCTCAGAACTCTCAAAGTTTAAAAAAAAAACAAAACCAAACAACTACGCAAAAACAAGGTGTCCATTCAGGACACTAAGAATTACTGTGATATTTGGGTCTCTCAGTTGTCCTTCATGTGGGATTCCACCTAGATATTCGATTTTCCCCCATCTCTCAGATGTACATGATAACCTTTCAGAAACAGCAGTGATACTGCTCCATAATGCCAAAAAGGGGATTTGAAAAATGCATCCAGAGCCTGGATGATGCCACTTCATCCCTTCTGTTCCAAAGGCAAATGTGTACACAATATGGCCATGAAAGCCCCAGTTAATGAACTCTAGAAAAATCTTTCTGAATGCTCCAATAAATCCAGCATAATAACAAACTTCTGAAATAAATTAGAGAACAGGAGACACGCTTAAGTAACACGGAAGGCCAAAGACACAAGTTTTTTATATAAAACAGAAATGACATCTTAGCCTGTATGATGTAATGCTTTTATACAAGCTTGTTAGACTAAACACTTCTGATGGTGCCAAGTGTTTGGAAGGTGATGAAATTGATTGAAATTGGCCAAGACACCAATTCCAGCTCTGATCCTGATGCCCAAACACTGTCTTCAAATATATGAAGTGAAGACCGAAAAAACCTTTAAAAGCACTTTAGAGAGATTGTATAGTTCAAGCCATCAGTAGCTGGAAAATACCAGAATGAAGCAGACTTGAATAACCTTAAATTGGACACTTTGTTCAGATTATGATATAGTTTTTAACTGCATGATTACATACTAATTTTTCCACATAAATCCCTACTCATTCAGCATGCATAATGAATAGTGCCTACATAATGAACTATTTTTCTTGTAACAGCTATTTGCTGTTGTTCAGTGTGTAGTCCCAGGACTTATTTGCTACACATTATTCATCCTCTGCTCTGAAGACAAAATTATGAATTTCATCATGGGTTTTTTCCATGCACCTCATGGGTTTTTCCAGGCTACTACAGTGTCTGGCTGCTTAACAAACATTCATTAGTTTATTTTGAAAACATCTCTGTGAGGGGAGGCAATAATACTGCTTCCATTTTACATATGGAAAACTGATGCACAGAGAAGTTAAAATATGGTTTCTAACTTGAAGTGCCTCTTTAAGGTGGTGAGCATTTCTCTTCTCTTGTATTTTCAAAGTCCTGCTCCCACTGAAGTCAGCAGCAGCTGTTGATCCCAGTACCCCTGGAACCCTGGTGCCATGGTACCATTCTTTGCTGACAAATGAACAAGGAGAAGTTGGTGTCCTGGGGTTGTGTGTGGCTTTGAAAGATGGCACGTGCTGATACACACTGACCTTTCCCTGGTGGTCACACCAAAACATGGCCTCTTCTGCCCTGCTCTTGTCCCACCCCTTCTTCTACTCCCCAGTCACACAGTCCTGTTCCTCATTCCTAAGGCTGTTCTTTCAGTCCCAGTCTCTTTGCTCAGCAAGTCCTAGTTCCATTCATTTACTCCTCAGCTCTGCAGACCAAACTGTCCAGTTCCCCCCCCTCCACATTCTTGTACTTTTGGTCTCTTCTTTGCAGACAGGTCTCCAGGTTTACTCTTCACAGGTTCCCCATCCTCGTTCTTCAAACTAATCTACTCTGGGTGAACATTTCATTTTCCTCCCCAGTTTTACTTCTCTGGGCACGCTGCCTGAACTTGGATTGTCTCCCTTGCTCGTTCATCTTTTTTTCCTGTTTTCATTCAGGGTTATTTTTCCCACTTCTGCCTTCCCATTTAATCTAATCCCCAGCTTGTTCCTGTTCTTCCACCCTTGAGCAGCCACTATCTCAAGTCCATCAGCACCTTCGGGGCCAGTTTTCTTGCCCCGCTCCCCAGTCCTGCCAAGGTCCAACATCCTCTTTGAAGATTTGTTTCTCTGCTCTTCTTTCTGCATTTTGGTAAGTGTCCTCTGCTTTCCATCTCTCTGTTCCAGCTGTGGGAAGTGGGTGACAGCATCACTGCTCTCACCCTGGCAGGACCCCAGCAGCCAAAGCGCATCGTCTGTAGGGGGAGTGCTGCACAACCACAGCGTGGAGCTTCAGGAAATTCAGCTGCTCACATCTAAGGCCGTTCTACCAAGCCTGTGAAAAGCACAGATTTTTTTCTCCCCAGGCTTATGATTTTCTGATATTAGCTGTTTTCTCATAGAATTTGCCTGCTCGTGACACAAAGGGCATCCATCCATCTACTAAAGGTTTCATCCCTAGGTGGGACTAATACAAATTTTATAAAAAGGTCACCAGAATTTTCAGCACAGATCAAACGTTCAGTCTGCCCTACGTTTGCAGAAATATGGCTACAATGTTCAAAGGTGGCAAAGGAAAATAACAAATGTTATGCTTTTTTCTAAACACGGGGTGAGTTAAGGAGAATTCTAAGGAATTACATGTTGGATTGTGCAACAGACCAATACTGAGCTGTGCTATCAGACCCACCTAAGAGAATAAGAACAAATAATGCAAGACACATTTGTAAATAACAGAGGATGCCAAAAATAAGAGCTCATAATTGGCTTTATAATATTGCACTCACTTTAAACCAAATCCTATCAGGAGCTTTTATCTAAAAAAAAAATCTCCAAAATGCATACATCTGTAATCTTTCATTTAACATTTGTAAGGTTTTAAATGGCTTTGATTCACTAAGAGAGATGACAATGCTTACAAGAACAACACTGAAAAAATCCCTCTAAAAATAGATGAACTGTTGTGATATTGTTAATTGCTCACTCCTGTTTCTGGATTTGTGGCTTCTGCCTATACCTACACAGGAGGAATAACCCAGTTTTCCGAACACAAAATGTCTTAATACTAATTCTCCCATCTCAGAAAGCAAGAATAATGTTTTGCTACCTACATGATTTTTCCATTATTGTTTATGTTTATACTGCAGTGTTGCTTGCAATTCCAAACTAAGTGTGCTGCAGAGTTTTTCATAGTTGGATGTGTAATGTTACAATTTCACTGGCTGCCTCTACAGTTACTGCAGCTTGAAGACCAAGGACATTTTCAGAATATGAAAATCTAGCATATTTTTAATTCACTGTGGGTAATACAGTGATATTTATCACAAAACTTCCATTAACCTCGGTGACGCAAATCACCTCAAGAACTTCATCTCTCCCAACAAAGATACCCTAAAATAAACTGTGTTTATAATATAATCGTACCCATGCACAAAACCAGGGACAATAATGTATTGCATAGGCGCTTATCCAGAAGGCTTAATGCCTCAACCTTTGCTTCCTTGTTTCTGTGTTCCCACTAAAACAGCTTTTTGATACAGAAGTGCCACCTGTAGGAAATCCTGCAGGATGCTCAGGTGCAGCCCTGTGCCAGTGCAGGCACTGAGCTGACTCCTACATCCCCAAGGTAGGTGCTGCCTTTGGAAATCCAGCCATGTATTGGGGAAGCAACAGCCCTGTGTGATGGTGGATTGATTGCTTCAGGAGGGTGAGTTGGCAAAGCCACATCCACAGAAAAAGCTGTGGTTTTCCACTGAAGCCTAATCAAAAAGAAACCGTTTGCTTGCCTGTATGGCATTATTCCATAGAAGTCAAGCAGTCCTTAACTAGAGTATGTGGAACCAAATAGAGTTTGCCATGATTAACATGGAGTACTTCACTGCAATTACTTAGGGCACACAAATATGAAGGATTGCATAAGTTATTTTTATTTATCTCTAGTATTACTAAAAGGAAATAAAAGTGAAAAAGTATTTTAACAAACGAACAGTCTAACCTCCACTCCTATAAACATAGTCCACCTTCCTGTGGCAGTGAGCTAAGCATGAATGGATGGAAGTGCGTATTATATGTTAATTCAGACATTAAAAAAAATCAAAAATTTCTAATGTAGCTATAAAAATAATAACTGAGATTTTTCAATGCCTTGTCATTTTCTTTAGTATTTCAAGAAACAGAAAGAGCTTCCAAATATTCAGTTTTTTAAACTTTAAGTCTGCCTAAAAAAAGGGAAGTAATCAATAATAATTTGAAAAAAATAACAGAGAAAACTGGTCTGACTCCTTCTATAACCATCGCTTTTAACAGCTATGCTCCAAAAATACACTCAGGACAAGGAAATAGTTTCATGAATTTAACTGTACCAATCACTGACACAGTATCTCCATTCCTTGGTGCATTTACCAGGTAACAAATTCCATACCCAAAGCACATTTTGCATCCAAAAAAATGACAGGTTATTTTCAGTACTTCGATGTGAAATGACAAGATAGGAATCATCTGGCATATGAGCACAAATTATATGCCACTCTACAAGAAAATATGTTTTCATTGTTTGACAGTGAGTTTTTGACTCTGTTTAGTTTTGTCAGCCACAGTTGTGTACAAACGACGTGACTGTTGTACCCCAGTCAGCCGTCAGTGCTGCTTCGAGCACGTACCACTTGTTTTGGCTGTCCCTCATCACCACCTGACATTTATCTGCTTGCTTCGACCCAGAGTCTTTAATAACCGCACCTGCAACCCTAAACCCAAACTTGACGGTCCAGCTGTGCCTTCCGGGGCACGGACGGACGGACGGACAGCCGCTGTCCCCAGGGCACTGCGGTCTCCCGCGGCTGTGCGGGCGCCAGGCGCGGCGCGGCAGGGAAGGCGGGTAGGGATGGCGGGCAGGGAAGGCGGCAGGGAATATGGGCAGGGAAGGAAGGCGGCAGGGCCCAGGGCTCGGCGCTCCCGAGCCCGCCGGGCGGTGCTGTCCGCGGTGCTGAACCATCTCCCTCTCCCTGCCTCCCCAGGAGCCCCATCTGGCGAGCCCCAGCTCGCTCCGCTCGCCGCCTCAATCGCTCGCACAAGCGACCGGCAACAAGTCTGGCCGCTTGCCCACGCCAGCCGGCACACCCGCCCGTGTATTCTAAACACGGGAATTACCCCACAATACAAAGGAGTTTGGAGACCGTGGGCAACAAAACCCCAGCAGGGCCACCAGCCCGTGCCCAGCTCCGGACCCTCCGCAGCGCGGGCTCTGGCTCTCCTCGCTGCCTCTCCCAGAACAAGCCCCAGCGTCCATTCCTGGCAGGGGCAGGGTTGTGCAGCAGGCTCGCCCTGGGTAATCGCACTGCAACGCCAGGCACGGCTCAGGGAGCGGCAGGTTTCCCTCCCTTCCCTCCAGCAAGGTGCAACCTTCTCTTTCTTCTTTTGTTCTCAGTGGCAGGAGGGTGGCAGCGGCGGCGGGAGGGGTGGGGAGCAACTGCACCTACAATTTCATGGGGGATAACAAAGGACCATACGCCGCGCGGATTAATTTGCATTAGCATCCATGAGGGCAGCAGCATTTTACGTCTGCAGGGATTAGCCGCGCCGAGCCCGGGCTTACCGTCCCTATCGCAGAGCTGAATCGCCTCCAGGCTCAGGTTCTTGATCACCTCCTCGCAGGGGCTCGTGGGGCTGCTCATGGTGTGCGCCAGGCGCGGAGCCTCCATCGCGCCCCTCGCCTGCTGTGGCTCGGCCGGGCGCTGGGGCTGGGGCTGTGCTGAGCCGCGCGGCAGCGCTTCCCGGCGCTTCCCGGCGCCGCCCGGCTCGGCTGGGAGCGCTCGGCGGAGGAGGAGGCGGGCGGGGAGCGGATTTGTCGCCGCAGCGAGCCGGGGAGGGGGCAGCAGCGAGGCGGGCGCCCGGCGCGCCCCGGCACCCGCGTTTAAAGGGGCCGCGGCCGCCGCCTCGGAGCGCTCCCTTCCCCCTCCGCTCCTTATGTAACGACGGCCGCGCCTCCGCGGGAAGCTCCCGGGATGTCCAGCCCCTCCGGGTCAGGCGCCGCCGGGCACCGACCCCGCGAAGGGCCGGGCTGGGCTCCACCCGGCCGGCCGCGGGCACGGCTGCTCACCGCCGCGGCGCCGTTTGTTTCCAGGTTATTCCATAACCCGAGGAGAGTCTTCCCTAGGCAAAACCTCCCCAAACCCACCGTTACCGACTTCCCCAAACACACAGCCCACCGCGACCGCTGTGCGCAGTCACACCCAAGGGCTGCGGGCGTCCGCTCTGATCTTCGATTATGCAAGAATTCGCAGAAAGAAGTACTAGCCGTTTTTAGGCTGAAAAACCAAGAAAAGCTGGCAGGAGGTTAGGGATGGCAGGAGAGGGTACAGAAATGAGCCATTTCTGGCTACCTGCCCTGCACGCTTCCCACCTGTCCTTTTTGTGGGAAGGAAAAATGACCCGCACTGTACCAGTGCTATCCATGCCAAGCTTTTTTTAAAAACTACTTATCAGTTCACAGTTTCAGGAACAAGGACGGGGCCAGAAAGGGAGAAAATTTAGATAAAGAGTAACAGGAGAAAAAATGAAACTTGTGCAGCACTGCACCATCAGCAGGTGTGACAGCCCAGCTCCCCTCCCACTGCAGGCTAGGAAAAGGAGCAGCCTCTTGGTCTCGGGGGCTGCAGGAGTGCAGAGCTTTCTCCAGGTCACGGGCTGACCACACATTACCACAAACATTCTTGGCACCAATTCGTTGTTCCACCAAACCACAACTGACACCATTTGGCCACTGATCTTGAGACACCAGCAGCAGCTGCTGTGGGAAACAGCAGTTCACTGCAGACAGGCCCCCAACATGCTCGAGGGCTGTGATATTACTTGGTCAGCATTGCATGACAGCAAGTCCAGAGAGTCCCTAGAGCTCCCATTTCTCTTTCTGCAGTCCCAAGACTACCCAGTCCCCTCCCAGTCCTCACTGATCTGACACAGTAGTAAGCTCCACACACAGCCAGATGTCTGTCACTCAGAGATGGCTTTCCACTGGACTTTAGGATTATTCCATTCCTTATGATGATTTCTAGGGACACTAATCTCGGGAAATGAGCTCTGGTGTTACCTTTCACTGAGCCACTGCCAAGTGCTGCAGCCCCAGAGCAAGTAACAGGTTTCAGGAGCCCAGACTCCTCTGACACTTTCAGAAATCTGTAGTGCATCATGGGGAGAAAGTGCAATGCTGAGCACCCTTCCAACACTCTCTACTCTTCACACACACACACCTCCCCCGGTTTCCTTGCTCATCTTTTGTTTTTTTCTTCTCTTTGTCTCTCTGCTTTTTTTTACCACGACGGAAAATGTGTGCAGAGGGGTCAGGCAGAAGAGAAATGGCATGAGTGGGAAGGGAACCTACAGGAAGAGAAAATGAAAAGGAAGCAATAGCAGGGAGAGTGTGGGGAGGTGGGAAGGGAGAGAAATATATGAATGAATGCACAGACAGAATGAGGACAAATGTAGAATCAGGGAGGAAAGAAATGAAAGTGGGTGAGACTGCATTCATCAGGTTTTAATTTTGTCTCTGACAAGCATTAATTCCCTGCACAGAAGCAAAACCTTTCTCCTTGATATTGCAACTGTTCTTAGCACACAGTCATCTCCTACGTAAGGATGGAAAATTTCTTTCTCTGAAGATGGTGTATTTAGTCTCTTGGCTTTATGTTCCACATTCATTCCTTTCCACAATGTGGCAGACGCTTCAGCAGCTCACACAATCTTGTTACTTCTTTGCTATAACATTATATAAAGTCCATTTGAAACAGACCCTGTACTTGAATACTGAGAGAATTCCCATTTTATTCTCTCTGCCTGTATTTTATACACCTTTCTCTCCTCTACTTCTTACTCTATGCAACTGCAATCAGGTTTTTAAGAATGGATGGATTTTGCATAGCTCTTTGAAAGCAGACAGCTTTGGGGGTGTTCCCATTCCTCAAAGGCCTCTCATTTCTCAGCTGTCTTGTAGCAATAACCCCTGGCTGAGCTATATCTATTTCTCTCCCCACACCATTACACTTGTTTTTTTGAAGAAAAGACTGGTTAAATTTCCAAATACTGGCCGACTTCAGTGCAAGGGTAGAGTAGATAAACCTTTTCCATAGCTCTGCTTTTCTAAAGCTGGACCTGCCCGAGACAGGATTTTGCAGAGTCACACTTCAGACTTCATGCTTCCCTCAGCCTATCACTGCTCCCATCACCTGGGTTAGGGATCAGCATTTTTTAAAGCTCAAATTACTCCCAAATGTGATTCTGTGCAATCACTTGGCAATGAATTTAGTCCTAGGCGTTTCAGACTCAAAGCACACAATACTCTCATGGTGTTTTTCTTACCTGAAAGAACAGTACTCTGCTTGTCTTAACAAGGAATAGCATTGTCTGAGGCAGAAGTTATGTTTGTGCTAAAGGATGACAGAGTCTAGGCATGTAATCAGAAAGTTTATTCTGTGACAGATTATCCCTGACAGTGTTTAGCAAAAAATGTCACATATCACAAATATGGGTCAACATTATGTAATGGAAAGTCTGCCAATGGCAGCACAACATTAGAGACAGCAGAGGGTCATGTGTTTAGAACTGCAAAAGCTTGCAAAGAATTTGCCACAACAGCAACCTTTCACCCTTTCAACAGTCAGATAAATAGAATATTACCAACTCCTGCAGTTCAGCAGCAGTGTGTCTGTTATTACAGAAACCTCACGTGAGGAGAGAGAAGCAGCACTTTCTGCACGATACACGCACCAGGAAACGTGAGCTGTGACACACAGCTCTTGCCTGCCTAAATTCAACAACCTCAGCTCTCCTGCCTTAGCCTGGCATTCCCAGGCCCCCTGGTGGGTCACCAGGATTTGCTGCAGGGCTACCACTCTACAGCAGAGAGGCTGCCAACCAGCAGGACGGGTGTGTGGCTTCTTTCCTAAAAGACACAAACTCACTCAAGCCACAAAAGCAAGAGGAAAAGGTGCTGTGTGCTCCTTTCCTCCCCACAAAGAACCCACCCACCTCCCCACACTATTACAAAGTTCTATCCCACCTGTGTTTCACTCCATTCTGGGAAAACTTTCCTCAGAGCACAGCATAGAGCTGGGCAACACCATTCTTACTATCTGAAAATGCTTTTGTATTTCACTGTAGCAGGTTTTTATCTGCGAGTTATAAAAGAAACCTCCTTTCTCAGACTTCATCAAGACTCAGAGTTCCAGCTCTTCCTTCCCACTTGGGAATATAAAAAAAGACTTGTGTTATTGCTCAGTGGACTGTGCAAGCAGAAGGCAAAAAGGCTATAGACATGGTTTTCGGAAAGAAAAACAAGGAAGAAAATAAAACCAGCCTTTCCCACCCCCCTTTTCTATTCATGTGTCACTTTTGAGGAGAAAAGCAAAATATTAAAGGACAGATAAACAGAAGGATCAAACCCAGTATTGAGCATTTTAGGTCAGTCCTAAAAGGCGCATTGACTAAACTTAGCAGCTAATCCCTGAAGTTTCCTGGAAATAAATTCTTTGCAATTTTGCAGTAATTCTCTGTCTTTAATGGACACGTCAAGTGTTTCAGGCATGCAAAGGCACATACTTGAGAAGGACTGTGTGCAAAATATTCTTGAAATACCACAGGACTGAAGTAAAATCCACACACTGGTGACAGAAAAACAGAAAAAAAAATACTTAAGACCCTAAGTGAAAGCCGTGACTCTGTACAGTTAATGTGCAGTGTGACACAGCTTCCTCTGCTGCACTGAGACAGAAATTGAGGTTGGACAACTGAGAGCACTAGGCACAGGATCTCACTGGGAGCCTCTTTGTTTTTTCTCAGATAGCAAAGCAAGAGTCTCCTCAAATGCTCAAACAAGGAGGATGATGAAGCAGGTCCCCCTTTCTTTCTCTAGGAAAATCCAGGACAGAGCAGCAGTGTTTATTCTTAGCTCTGCAGTGAGTGCCTCCCCCTTTCTCCAATTCTCTGTAAAGGTAATAACCTTTGCAGACACCCTGACACCAAGTCCAGCAGTGAGGCTGCAGCTCTCTGGAAGGGTTTCTGTCTGCTCTTTGCTGCTTTGGTGCTGTTGGAGGTGCCAGAAAGCCCTTGCTGATTTTGGGACCTCTCCAGTGAGATGCTTGCAGTAGTTGATACATCTCAAAATGCCTCTCCTCCCCTGTTAGGAAGGCTTCATTTCAGCAACCACATTCAGCTCATGCATTCAGGCTTTTCTTGCAAGGCCATAAAGCAGAGTTTAAAACATCAAGGCAATTCTGAGCTAATCCTGTGACTTCAGGTACCAGAGAACCTACTCATGAATCTGCAGCTTCCTGTATATTATGATGGGAAAATGGCTTCAATGTAGGGAAAAGCCAGTCTACTATTCAGGTAAAAAGACAATCAGTCTGTGTAAAAGGCAACCCAGGGTATATGAGATAGAGATTTACTAAAGCACACGTAGCACAAAAAAGTAGCCAAAGTCGGACTCTTCGCTAAGTCACCCCATACAGGAATAGCCACCAGCTCCAAACTAAACAAAAGGAGATGGTACTTCATGCAATTGATGTTAGAGTTGTAAGACCAAAGGACACTGTCAGTACTAGGAGTTTTCATTAATTCAAGGAGAGACTGGAAAAGTTCATGGAAAAGAAATCCTTTAAAGTTACTAAACCCACGAGTGACTCAAGGTCTCTAAGCTGGAAATTATTAGAGTGCAGGGAGGAGTTACTGAAGACTATTCTATGTGTTTGCCATGATGTTCATCTTCTGTAAATATCCATTTTCAGCCACTTCTAAAGAGACTTTACTGGCCTGGGTAAGTCCTTGGTCTGACCCAGGACAATCACAGAAATGCCCTGGCATCTGAGCCTTCACTCCTTACCACCGACCACCACCAACCGTCCTCATTCCCAACAAACACTTCAGAGTAGGGAACCCTCCCACTGTGTCCAGTGGGTGTGCAAATCTCAGCCTAATCATTTTATTAATGCTGTTGATGGTGCTGCTTTCCAAAGTTCAGTTTTCTGATCAGCTTTATAGAGTCTGAATAACTATCTAAGAGAAGCAAATTCTTTCACAGACCAAAAAAAAAAAAAGTATTTGAAGCTTCATAAAATGTATTTGTTGCCTAGTGGGCACAAAGGACTGTTAATGCTTAGCATTAACACTTCTTAGTTTGTTTTTAAGTTTAGCCTCACTTTATTAGATCCAGAGTAACCACAGAGAACAACTCGAACCTTCTGTATTTCCTCTCTCCTCCGTGCTGTTAATCATTCTTCCTACTTTTGTAACCATTTTCACATTTAATTAGTGCTTTATCCTCCAGATATTGTGCTATATCTTGACCTTTAAAGGATACTACTGTCTGCTTATCCTTGACAACACTGACTGCTATGCAGATTTACTTTCTGTCTACAGTTCAGTGGCCAGCCTGTGATATCTTTAAGTGAATTTTAGTCCCAGCTGATTTGTTTCGGCAATTTCCTTAAGATATTATGTGGCACAGCATCAAATGCCTTTGTAAGCCTTGATGCTGTTCTGTACTCCACTAATCTTCTGGTTTCATCATAAAAGATGTGGAGGGATAAACATTCTAATTGGTCTGGCTTGGTTTACTGCAGAACACCTGTGCCGTATCTGGATCTCATTATACAACTCACCTCCATATGAATACATTTCCCCCTTCTGCTTTACTGTTAACAGTATTTATTTCAATTTGGAGCCATGCCCATAAGACAATAGTTTCCATAGTTACTCTTAATTCAATTTTTAAAGACTTGTAGCAATGCTAACACTTTATTACTCTCCTGATACCTCAATTCTCTGTAGGGTTTTTTAGCAACTAGCTGTTCCATCAGTTCTTTAAATATCCAAAGGGACACCTCAGATGCATTTGTTCAAGTGATGATATTTCATTATGTATTTCTTAGTTACTTTTCCCCAGCAGTTCATAATTACATCAATGATTTCTTAACCAAGCCATTATTTAAAGTTTAATCACCTTCCCAATAAACTTCATGGCAAAAGTCCAATTAGTTTTAGTGGGAATAAGAACTGGTCTCAAAATTTATCTCCTTATTACAAATTAAATATAATTAATATTTTCTTGGTCAAGTAATTTTGTGTTATTGTGCCTTTAGGACTTACAACACAGTCTTTTCATATTATCTTTAACCTCTTGGCAGCTGTTTCAGTGTATCCTCATGCTGTCCCTGTTTTTCTCATGTGTACTAAACTTAGAATATAAAAGCCTATTTTGGTGGTTCTCCAGTTTTCTGTTTCCAGTGCAGTTCATATTTTACTTTTACATGCTTAAGTAGCCCATAGTGACCCATTCTCTCTTCAATGATTCCCATTTTCATTGGAACAAGACACATTTCTGCTGGCTTTCCATTACAGTATCTTCTCATGCCCTCCCTACTGCCCTTCCTCTTTCCACAAAGCCTTTTGTGAAACTCTCTCAACTGATCCTACGAATGAGATTTTCCTCATAATACTACAGCCTTTCACTGGATGACATCAAAACTCTTCAAAGAAGACAGCCAAGAAGCAGTTACAGTTCATTAATAAAGTTAATGAAGAAAGTCTGACTAATTCCTCAATGGCATCTACTGATCTTGTTTTCTTATAACTATAGACTTATAATAAATATTTTATATAAGCACAAAAAATGGGATCTAGGTTGATGTTGCTGCTTTTGTACCATCAGCATCTGGGGTGATGAGGCCAGACAGGAAAGACATCATTGTCTCATCCCCCACTGCTACCATGAACACAGCTAATTAACTGGTAAGGAAACACAAGGAAAATGATGTTAAATGAATGAGAGGGAACACCAAGGCATTCCCTCTCCTTGACTCAGAGCCTGGATGCATAGTGAGACTAGGCTTAAATTTCACTCACTTGACTCGTAGGCACTTACCACAGGCTCTTAGACTGTATTTCAGATCTGTGATTATTTAAATAGATGTGGTGGGTTGACCCAGGCTGGATGCCAGGTGCCCACCAAAGCCACTCTGTCACTGCCCTCCTCAGCTGGGCAGGGGACAGAAAATGTAACAAAAGGCTTGTGGGTCGATATAAAAGCAGGGACAGATCACTCAGGAATGATTGTCATGGGCAAAATGGACCTGACTTAGGGAAATTAACTGAATTCATTACCAATCAAAGTCAGAGTAGGAGAACGAGAACTAAAACAAATCTTAAAAACATATCCCCCCCACCCTTCCCTCCTTTCTGGGCTCTACCTCCTTCCCCAAGCAGGGGTGCAGGGAGATGGGCATGGGGGTTATGGTCAGTCCATCACAGGTTGTTCCTGCTGCTGCTCAGGGAGAGGAGTCCTTCCCTGCTCCAGTGTGGGGGCCCTCCTGCAGGAGACAGTCTTCCCCAGACTCCTCCAGCCTGAGTCCTTCCCACAGACTGCAGTTCTTCATGAACTGCTCCAGTGTGGGTCCCTTTCCACGGGGTGCATTCCCTCAGGAACAGCCTGCTCCAGCATGGATCCCCCATAGTCCTGCCGACAAACCTGTACGAGCATGGGCTCCTCTCTCCATGGGTCTGTGAGTCCCTCCCAGGAACTTGCTCCAGTGTGGGCTTCCCACAGGTTCACAGCCTTCCTTTGGGCATCCAGCTGTTCTGGCATGGGCCTTCTCCATGGGCCGCAGGTGGGTCTCTGCTCCCCTGTGGACCTTCATGGGCACAACCTTTCTCACCATGGGCTGCATGGGAATCTGCTCGGGTGCCTGGAGCACCTCCTGCCCCTCCTTCTCCACTGATTTTGGTGTCTGCAGAGTTATTTCTCTGACATATTCTCACTCCTCTCTTCCCTGGATGCAATTCCTTCTGCGCAGCAACTTTTTTTCCTTCTCAAATATGTTATCAGAGAGGCGTTTCCTCCGTCTCTGATTGGCTCGGCCTTGGCCAGCAGTGGGTCTGTCCCGGAGCTGCCTGGCATTGGCTCTGCTGGACATGGGGGAAGCTTCTGGCAGCTTCCCAGAGAAGCCACTTCTATAGCCATCCCTGTCCCCCTGCCCCTGCAGAACCTTGCCATGCAGACCCAATGCAATATGTAACCCACAATTAGAATTTCACAATGAAATACATTAGACACAGCAATTAGAAGCTGTCTTTTCTATGGTTTTGCTCTGGTTGGAATCCATGTTGGCTTAGCACCCATATACAGGGAGATTAGATAAAGAGAGGAGAGTATACAGACAATAAAGTGATCATTAGTTTATAGCTCTGTTTCTTTAACAACATCCAAAGCATTTTAATTAAGGCATGTTCTGCTCTGAATTATGTCCTGCCACTGTTACTTTGTTCTGAATGTATTTCAGCCCTGCAATATGTTATTTACTGACAGTATAGCAATCCTTAGCAATTTCCAGTTGCTGTACATATGCAGTGCCCTGCAGTGCTTGAAGTCAGTGGATGAATTGTGGCATTCTGTGAGCCTTGAAAATCCTAGAACTGACTCCAAAGTCTGTTAGTGACTGATACACTGCTCCTGCTTCTTAAACCAGGCTGCACAGGGGGATAATTGCAAAGGCCATCGTTAGCCTAAGGAGTTTACTTGCCTTAGGATCTTTCAACAGTCAGTGGAGAGTGAAAAAAATCCTCATCTGTGTCTCAAAAGGAGCTCACTGTAGGTGCTCGGAGTTGCCCTAGAGGAAATGCTTTCTCTTGATTCTACAGGAAACTGGGGGAGAAAAGCATCCTGAGGCTAAAATTAGTCTTTGTGAATGCCCCCTAAATTATTCTTACGCGTGTTTGCAACAGCCATCTTTGATAACCTGCAATATATTCTGGAATGAGAAATGAGAATAGCAAGCAAATATGGCAAAACTCTTCAGGGCTAACAGCAGCTCCTCAGCTTCTCGTCCAGAGTTCAGGGGGCTGCATGCACAGATGCTGACAGGGACAGTGCTGGCTGCAAAGCACAACAAGTGGTCATTTATCCAGGCACAGCTGTTGCCTGATGACAGAGGTCTGACAGTGGCTCCTGTGTGATGGAAGGAAGGTCTGTGCTCAGACTTGTCCGACCGCTGCTTATCCGGGACCTGCTGAACTCACATCAGATGCCCATCATCTGTAAATTCTTTTTCTCTAATTCTCTCTCTTTCCCCCATGCTCACTGCTAACTGAATATCTTATATGAGCTTTTAAAACCAAATTTACCAGAGTTATTTAATTTTCCCTTTTAATACCAGTACTTTTCTTCTTCTTGATTATCTCTGTTCTTATTTTTATCCATTTTCAGTCTAACCTCACCTATTCCCATCTGACTCAGTGCCAGCTTCTGATTAATACCTTTATGCATAAATTCAATTCAGCCATTGAGAAAATCTTTTTTGGGATTTGATCACATGACATCCACTGGGTCATTTCTGGAATGAGGAGGGGAAACAAGGTAGAGAATAGCAAAAAAGGCAAAAAGTTGTCTTCAGTGTTGAAGTACTGGGCTTTACTTAGTGAAATTAAATTCTGTTGACTTTGCATGGCAAGGTTTTGGTAGGTACAGGGGTGGCTTCCGTGAGAAAGCTGCTGGAGGCTTCCCCCATGTCCGATGGAGCCAGTGCCAGCTGGATCCAAGACGGATTCACTACTGGCCAATGTGAAACCTGTCCACAATGGTGGTAACACCTGTGGGATAACAGGTCTAGGAAGAGAGAAAAAAACCCCTGTGCAGCAGCAATCAGAAGAGAGAAGTGAGAATATGTGAGAGAAACAACCCCGCAGCCACCAAGGTCAGTGGAGGAGGAGCTCCAGGCGCTGGAGCGGAGATTTCCCTGCAGCCTGTGGGAAGGACTCAGTGCTGGATAAGTTCATGGGGTCAGTCTTCTGTGGGATAGATTCCATGATGGAGCAGGGGAAGAGTGTGAGGAGTCCTCCCCTTGAGAAGGAAGGAGCAGCACAGAAAATGTGGTGAACTGACCACAACCCCTACTGCCTGTCCCCCCGTGCCACTGGTTGGGGAGGAGGTAGAGAAAATCCAGAGTGAAGTTAAGCTGGGGAAGAAGAGAGGGGTGGGAGGGAAGGTGTTTTAAGGTTTAGTTTTCACTTCTCATTATCTTACTCTTGATTTGATTGGTGATATATTAAGCTAATTTCCCCAAGCCATTTTGCCCATGAGAGCAATTGCTGAGTGATCTCTCCCTGTCCTGATCTTGACCCAGAAGCCTTTCATCACATTTTCTCTGCCCTGCCCAGCTGAGGAGGGCAGTGACAGAGTGGCTTTGGTGGGCACATGGTACCCAGCCTGGGTCAACCCACCACACACATCTTCTGGTCTCTTGCCCTTAGCAAGCCATTTCCAGTGGCTGCCACTAGACAAGAAAGTTGTCTGCATGGATTTTATCAGTCTCGTATTGCTTGTCATGCTGTGGAAGTGTGAATTTGTGCAAATCAGTAACAGAAAAGTTTTACAATATCAGACTGAGCATAGCAACAGAAGTAAGGGTGTGTATTTTAAATGCCAGTTATCTAGATTAGCCTATTTTGTGGGGGCAATAGCTGCACTACTACAGTTTATTTCCTTACATTTTTAGGACATTCATTACTCTTTTAAACATATTTCATAGCTGTAGCTCCATCAAATTAATGTAGAGGTTGTGCCAGCCTAATTATACCACATCTACAGTGATATAGCTAATGTCATACAAAACCTGAGCACAACCCCCCCTTGATTTCTGTGTACCACTAAATTGCTCCTTCCAGGAATGAATTAGACCTGGTATTAAGGCAGTACTGAACCCTGTGTGTATTTTTGGAGCACAGCCAAATGTTCATTTATAGTAAAATCTCTAGAAACTTATCACTACATATGTGTTTGCATTAATAAAATTTATTCAAGTGAAGTTATTCAGAAGAGGGGGATATGGCACAGAGTGGCCTAAGGAGAGATGGAAAACTGAAATTCTTTATTACCAAGCAAGGACTATTCACATTTGCATACTAGGGCAATAGAAGTGAGTGCCACTGACACTAAATTATGTCCATATCCTCCACTCTCTGCAGGGAGTCTGAGGGAACAAAAATGCTCCATTACCACTTTTTTATGTTTCTTTTTTTTTTTCCCTTGAAGTTGAGTAATATATCACTATAAACCAGGTAAAGCAAATGAAGCATAAATCAAGCTAAATTCAAGGGTTAATGAGATTAGCAGCTATCAGATCCATAGGCTATCTACAGCCTGACCACTAATCTTATGCCCTCAGGAGTCAATTACACAGCTATCACAAACACCAAAATGCACATGACTGGCCTCTACCTGAATTGCAAACCAACCTTCTTGCTGCCAACACGGAAGCAATGATGTCCAGCAAAAATGTGACAGCAAATAATTCAGGGACAAAACACAGGACGGTACTCCTGAGATGTCTTCAGGGCTTCTTCCCATGCTTAGGAGGTGTAAGGGGTGCTTACTGACAAATAAGACAAAAAATGGGAAGCCCAGCTGTGAAACAAGATGTTGGTCCCCCCACTCCTCTACCAGGTAGTCCAAAACTGCCTTCTTGTTTGACACTTGCAAAAAACAATAAAAACTAAATGCAGGGATCACAATGGCTACACATGTGGCAAACCAAGTTCTCCAAGCCTTGGTTTTATTCTGGAGCAGTGCTACCACAGTTGGAGCCGTGCCATGAAGCACCTTTGAGGACAGTTGCTCTCAGTGAGAAGTTTGGACAAAGGTGCTCACTCCCCGTGTGTGGCTGTCCGGTTGCAGAAGACAAATACCAGGAGGTTGAGAGGAGTGTCAATAAAGGAATAGGAGCAAGCAGGGGGATTAGACTACAGTAAGTTTGAGAGTTTCAGCACTCATTCAAACGACTGCCTGGCAGCACTGTCTAAATGGAAATATTATGCAAACTGTGAATTCATCTTGGAGTAAAACCTCCTTCCTGTATCTTGCTGGGAAAAATACTTTATCAACAAATATATCCAGCTTGGAATAGATCATGCAGCCAGCTTTAGAGAGAACATATAGCCTTTTCCCTATTTTCTCATTTTGGGTTCCTCCACCCTCTCTAGGGATGGTGGTCTGAACTCCTTTTACTGTCAAACTCTCCCTGACCTCAACAGAAAATTGCTCATCTCAAAACACAGCTGAGCAGAGCAGCCAGCTGCCTCTGCTGGAGCCAGCTGTTCCCAAACCAAGGTTGCAATCCCACAGGCAGGGAGCTGAGAGCAGGGTCAGTTCTCCAACCTATTGTGTGGTGCTTCCACAGGCTGTGGGAGCAAAGGCTTTGCTACAACAATGACCATGGGTATCTTCTTTCACTTCTTTTAAATTGTTTCCCCCTCTTCCTCCCCCTCAACTGGCCATGGAGTCTTATTACTGCTTGATCCATCTGAACCCTAAGGCAAAGTTTTCGGCACTGGGCACACTCCTGCAGAGAGAGTTTTGTATGAATTATAAAGTCAGGCCATTCAAATAGTACATCAATTCGCTTCCCACAGGCTGTCTTCGTGAATGCTTATTCATCTTGAAATGATGGTAGCTAAGAAGTCACTTAAGCTCTTAAGCTTCCCTGATCTCATGTCACAACTTCAACCAAAAGGGAGAATGCTTGGAAAGGCATAAAAACAAAACCCATAGCCAGAAAAATTTCTGTTGCTTCAACTGCTGCTAAATAAAGAGATCACTCCCCGCACAAATGAAGTGTAACAGGATGTTCTGCTTTATAGCTCGTAACACACTTTGATTCAGTCATTTCTGTCACCCAAAGATTATTGCTGTGGTGTCCTCCTCGTTTTGGGACAGCAGACAAAGAGAGAAGTCCCTTTGCATACACCCTTCCAGAAACTGTAAAGGTGGAGAAGCAAATAGCAGAGATCACCCCTTTCCCCCCACCCCCGCCGCCGCTTCCACTGAGGGAGTGCTGGTGGCTATTTCTGACAAACAGATTCCCATTCTTGGCAGAGACATCTTAAAAATTATTTTTTTCCTTTTTTACATTTAGCAGTATTGGAAGCCTTTACAAATCACTCTTTTATTTCAAAGATAACATTACCACACAAACTGTAGCTGTGCACTTCCCACAAGGCTAAGTGACACATTCCTCACTGCCTGAAATCATGTCTTCCAGGCCTGCTGGAGAGCAGAGGGGCTTGCACAGGGGAGCAACTAAGTGCAAGTCACTTGTAATGTTCTACCTGCTAACTAACGAGCAGACAGGCACTGGCAGGCTGGCTGGGGCTGCAGGCACCCAGCACTTGCTATGCCTCGTTTCAGGAGTACAGCATTGCCTGCCTTTCTCTCATGCCCTCTGCCACACACCAGCAAGCAAACAGGAGCACGGGAGCAGCTGACCACGTCTGGTGCCAAGGACTGTGTGCAGCGACTGTAACAGCCTGTGCTCGCCAGCACTTCTCAAAGAAAAGGAGAAGGCAGTGTTCCTCCAAGCCTTCTGTGAGGGCAGGGAAGGAAGGGGGAAGGAAGCCTCCTCCTGTACTCTTTATCCTCTGGTGGGAGCTAAGCAGAGGAAACTAGATTTAGGAAAATGTATGAATATGACACCATGGCAGGTTGTCCCCTTCCACACAACACAGCAAGTGAAGGAGTGTGTGCCACGATGCCAGCTCTTGATGCAGAGTGGGGAAAAGTGGGCAAAACCCAAGCATAGGAACCCCTCTGCATCCTGATGCTGTTCCCTCCCTTCCCAGGGCACAGCACAGTGCCCAGGACAGCCAAAGAAGCACACACATGGCAGAGGTGTTCCCAGAACCAGTTTGCCCTTCTCTTCCCCAAAGTGCTTTCTCCCACTCACTGTCTTTGCTACCAGTGGGAAAAGACAGAAAGGAAGAACAAGGGGCAAATAAAACTTGCCATTTCCAGAGATGGCACAGCACTGCTGCAGGGATCAGCAGGCACATGGTGGTGATGCTCCTCCTCATGAGGACAGATCAGGGACATCTAGAGAAACCGTAAGTCTTAGGGGTCAGAAGAATTCATCTTGACCTGGACATCCTGAGTGCTCCCTCCCCATGCTGCCCTAGCACTGGGTCTGCAGGATCACTGAGCAGCAGGAGGCTGGTGGAGGGGATGGACTCCATACATTTCCATCAGTCAGAGGCAGTTTATCAATTGTTTGAGGACCCGTCCAGGTCAAGTTTGATTCTATTTTCAGAGCTGCGTAATGGCTGTTGATGACATCTGCCCACGACTGGCAGCAAACATTGATGAGTACTGTGAATGACCAGTTTCCAAATGTGCAGCCACGTGTCTCCCTTGTGCTCCAGGCAGCTGATAAAGATCCATTGATGGTAGTTGCTGTTTAATATGGTAAATGATTTTGGAGATTACAGCCTACTCTTATGTAATCTTCTTACATAAGACTGAGAAAGAAAACATGTGAAGTGCAGAACTGAACATTAAAACAGCAGTGGATCCGGAGCTTAACTCAAGTGTTGTCATCTCAAAAGTCTTTTCTGACTATCCAAAGCTAATAAAAAGCCAACAGAAATAAAGCTCCCTCTCTTATAAATCTACTCATGAAAGTATTAAATAAGAGTTGCACCTCACCACAGAATCTTGTGAGATAATCCACTACCTGGTATTCAGCTAATCACGTGTTAAGTGAATGAAATGGGAGGTAACTAAGCAAGTAAATTTTAATCCTAAGTAAAAGCAAGAAAACCCCCAAAACAAAAACCAGCAAAACCCAAAACAAAACAAACAAACAAAAAACCCAAAACCAAACATCCCCCCCAAAAAAAACAACAAACAAAAACAAAAAACCAAACTACTGAACAAGAATCTTCAAGAACTGGAGCTTAGAGACTGCAAATGGGTTGTTCCTAGGGTAGGCTTAGGTTGGGGAAAAACACGCTGTTCTTCCTAACCAGCCACCTCATGGTGACATGGCTGTCTGACAGTTTTTGCATGCTGATTTATGGTTCTGAGCTGTGCTGCTCCATTCAGGCTCCTCACACGCTGTGTCAACAGCTCCTGCTGTGAGTGTACTCGTTGTAGCTCCTTTTGCTCATTCCTCATAACTTATGCTCGTAGTAAAGACACAGGGACTGACTTCAAATGCTTAAAATCTTGAGAGGGGAGAATGGGAAAAAAAAAAAAGATAAAGAGAAGGGAAAAGAAGTAAAAGTAGCAGAATGGATGGAAAATACTGAGAGGCTCTTTTGTCCTTTTCATTCCTATCGATTACTGTCTGCTCTGTTCCTTTCCTTATCTTTCTTTGCTGTATCATGTGTCATACTGCAAGCTTTGAGAACATTGTGCTCAGATAAAATGGCAAAAAGCCAACACATGCAAGACCTGAACATGCCAGAGAGATTAACAATGTTCACGGGTGGAGGCTGTTTGTAGTAATGTGAGAGGTTTCATACTTACAGAAAAAAGGTCATGATCAGGAGAGGGTCTGTCCTGTCTTTACTTCTGCGGTATAGAGGGCTCACAGATTTACACAGCTAGGTAGGTGATGGAGGTTTTTCACTGCATTTTGATGAGATTTGTATCAGCTCTTAAGAGAGATGAGAAAATACTGGGAAAAACCCACCAGCATTTGCTCAAACTTTTCAATAAATTCAGTTCAGCCTTGTTTGTCCTTCATATACATTCTAATGAACAAATATCCTGGTGGTGAAACTCACAGAAACTGAAATCATTATGCAGATTGTTCAGTGAAGGATTTGGAATAATACACTGCTGAAGACTGAATTCTTAAAAGACAAACAAGTAAGGAAATTTCACCTCTAGCCTGTTGCTACACTAGTTATAAACAGAAGGGCTTATATCTGGGATCTTTTGGTCCTATTCAAAAAGCTGTAATTCTGAAGTTAGTTAATATTTAAATGTTTTTCCTGCTGGACTTCATCAGCCTCTCAAATGGAAAACACAGCCTGAACATGCATATTTTATCAAAAACTTGTCAATTTTTTCTTTTCTGTTTGTGCTTTTCTCCTTAAAATGCAAAATCTCGCTTGCTGTACATTTCCTTGGCAGTAAGATCAAGGCCAAACTCGAGGAAAAAATTGTTAAAGCTCCTAACATTGGCTTTACAATGAAAAACCACAGGCATAGCAAATCCAAACATCACAGATGCACCCATCTTCCCCTAAGCCCTGCAGAATGGCTCTGGTAGAGAGAATGTCCAAAAACAGAGAGAGAAAGGAGATAAAAAACTCCAGACTAGGGGAAGATATATTGCATGTTCTTGTTTCGTGGGGGAAAACCAGTAATGACATACTGATCATCCATAGATCCAGTCAATTAAGAAAATGAGACTTCCCCATATTTATCACTGAATTCCTAAATGTGAGCTGGTGACATGAGCCCCACTGAGCTCTGTGCCTCTGTTGCTGCACACACCAGCTGCAAGTCTCCTGCTTTGCTGCCCTGTGCCCACCAGTGAATGAATCTGTGTCTCTCACTGGTGCTACATCTGCAACTGAGCTCATCATACTTTAGACAGATTCCTTGGGACAGTTCTAGAGAGCTGATAATCCACAATGTGCAGGTACAGACTTGACTGGAATTTCTAAAACAAGTGTTCTTTCTGGGGCAGGCACTCATAGCAAAAACAAAAACCAAAAAAAACCCAACCAAAAAAACCCCCAAACCAAAACCACTCAAACCACCCAAACCCCAATGTTTTTTAACTGTTTTGCTGTCATTACACTGAGAAACACAAAGCTAGGGGGATTTCAAGAAGCTGACTTTCTGCTCAGATATCTTTTCTATTAACACTTTTCTATGAACTACCTCTGCAATTTTCATAAGGTTTTTAGAGCGCTCCTCCTCCTTCCACTTGGTGTGTTGTTTTCCATCCTGAGCAGTAAGCTGGCTGTCTGGATCTCTTCATTCACTCTGACATGAGGTACTTAAGCCTAAGGCGCCAACGTCTTTCAAAAGGTTGCACAGGGTGGCACTGCTCTGATCCTGAAGACAAAATGCATCCAGGCATGCAGTTCTGAGTTTCACTTGTTTCTTGACCTATGCTGACAATACTCATTTTTTTTTTTTTCCCTCCACTCCTAGGAGGGAGAGATTCAGTCATCCAAATATTTCTTTTGGACACAAATATAGCTTAGCTGCAAAAATAACTGGATGTATATGAACGACAGACCTTATTTATAGCTGCTCTGTTCCGTATGTGATTGATTGCCTGCAGTAGGGACACTTAAATGGAGCTGGGCTGTTGGTGTGGGAGGCAGTGGCTGCAGAGAAGTATCTTTTGGTGGTCACCAGACAGCTGGGCTTTCTTAGTGCTCCTCTGTACATACCCCAGTAAACACTATGATTTTAAAAGTCACTAATACTGCTTATTAGGACTCTGAAGAAACATCTTTTCTCTGCTTCTGCAAACCCTTTGCTTTTCCTTCTGCACTGAACTCGTGGTTTTCCTTCTCCTCTCAACCCTCTTTTGCAAAGTTGCCTTTTTAATTTGCTCACCTAATAATACAGCATATACCATATAATTATTGTTTATTTATAACACATCTGTATTTTCCAAGTAAGGAGTAGAAAGTAAGGAAAACTGTAAGGATGAAATCTCTTATGAAGTTGCCTAAGACACAGATTATGTTCTTTCTTCTCAGAGTGATACCAAGAAGGAAGTTCACTGACTTCTACACGAGGGTTCAAGCAGAGGCCCAAACAGCCTCAGTGGACCAGCAGAGAAGGATTTTCACAGGAAAACATTCGAAAAAGAGGCATGGAACTTGACGGGAGTGTCCTTCAACAGCTGATTGTTATTATTATTATTATTTAGAAATAATTAATTAATAATTATAGATTAGAATAATTACTTTATACCTGTTCTGACACCATCTCAAGTAATTTAAAACTAATATGCCCTGAAATGACAAACAATTTGGCAGTGACCCTGAGGAATGCTTTAAGTGCAGCAAACTCTGAATAAAGTAAAGGAAGGAAGTTATCAAAGAGTCTGATCAGCAAAAGCCCTGATGCTTTAAGAGATGTACCCGTGCTTGTCTATTTCTAGACTTTGCTTCTATGCTATCAAACATGCCCCCAAAATAACATTACACCAAAGCACTGACTAGGTCAGAAGGGGACACTGGCAAACACCTTCACAGTGTAGAGACCCTTCAGTTTTCCACTTAAGAGTAACTAGTTCCACACAGCCATGAATATGCAAGGAGAACTGCAGAAAGAATTAATTATGGCCTACTCAGGTTTCATCTCTCTGGTAAATGTCCTACTGAGAATAATACAATATTGGATAACAGGGGATTACAACATGAGGAGTTTTGAAAACATTCAAGAAGTGAATCCCTCTTGACTTTACACAAACTCCAGACAAGAACAGCACTGGTGGCATTTTGGAAAGATGTTTGCAGATCATTTAGATATATTTTTGTATTCCCTGTTTCTATTTCAAAATACTTGAAGTGACCACTGAGTTCTGAAAGGATGTACTTAAAACGCTGCAGGTTTTTCTCCTCACGTTTCAATGATCAATAAATGACAGTTGGATCTTTACATGCCTCTTGTTCAACACAAGTGTACAATCCCTCATGAACAGAGAAAAATTATTATGCAATCATAGAAATGGTACGCACCAAATTAGGTCGATTTATTCGGTTTTTAAATATGAGAAAGGTCACTGCATTACAAAATTATGTCAACATACTCAGAAGTGAAAGGGGACACAAATTCAAGTCTTGAATATGCCCCTGCAGCTTATTTTGGAGACCAGCAGGCAGAGACTATCTTAGATCTGAAATAAATACTTATAAAGATGAAAACTTAACAGAAATGATTATCACCTCCAGTTCTGTGTACTCAAGGGGGAAATGGAGCTCCCAGGTTTTGACTTGATAGTGAACATACCATTATGGGCTGGAGCAGCACAGTCCATGAACAGAAGGGCAAAACCCACGTGTACGGTTCAGACATAAATGCTGATTATGGAAGTCACCTCATCTTGTTACAGAGAAGCGCCGTGCCATGAGGAGTCTTCTGTAGCTGTGTGTTCCTATACTGACCTAAGCAATGCACCCTCCAGCAGCCTCTGCAGGAAGCCACTCCTTGGGAAGGTTGGGATGTATGACCTGTGTAACTGCAGGAAGACTTCTGCTCCACTACAGCCAAAAGAATACTTGTCTTGTATACAAGTGCTCATTTTAATTAAGGTTTAATCTCCTAAATCTCTGCACTAATCCTTGGTTCTCTACAATAATATTCTCGCAGAGGACTCCAGGGTATTTTCTGGCATCGAAGAATTCTTTACTGCTGGGTTTGGTCTGGTTTTATAGACTCCTGTGTATCCATCTCCATCTTTTATTTTCTGAGAAATAGTGAGGCAGAAAAAACCTGCCAATGTTTGAGCATTAATGGCATGATAATGGCAATTTATGGATTTGAGGAAGAGAAAAGGTGCCACTAGAGTGTGTAAAGTGGGCAGCTGGCACAGAAGCTTTTGCCAACATTTGCGTCAATGTGGGAGTACAGCAATATGGTCGCTGTTATCATCGCACTCAATAAACATCTCCTCATATGTGAAGGCATGACTAGCCTTTTGGAGGGAGAAGCTGAGTATTCTCTGCATCCATGGCAGGGATTTTATGTGTAATCCCAGCAAATCTGAGCAGGCCTTAATGGCTGCTTAAATATTCCATACATATAAATGCTTCTTTTGAAATCTAGTGCATAGGGAAACAGTGAAATAATAGTGAAATAAATCACACACTGAGTTGTCCAGAGCAAAGCAGTGTACTGCTCAACAGGGCACTTCTTCTCAGCTGATTCAGGCCTTAAGGAAAAACACACAGACCTGCTGTTGTCCAGTGCACGTGACAGTTGTGGTTACTGTGTGACTTGGACTCTGTATGTTACATATCTGTTCATCCCCAAAAGGGAAGCACTTTAATTACTCCCAACTTTTGTTGGTTTTGTTGTTGCTGTTAGAAATGAGAAGGATTTTAAAATTATTGCTTTAGGACCAAGGAAATTGGTTCTGTTCCGCATGAATTTGACACATTTCATAACTATTGGAGTTAAACAACAGAAACAATAGTGTTGATAAAGATGGCTCTAGACCTTGGAGGGGTATGTTTATGCAACTATTTCTTGCCAGGAGGTTTCTTCCTGTGGATTTTCTACAATCCTCACACAACAATTCACTACACTCTTTTAATAGGGAATAAAACTCTAGCGTTAGGTTTCTGTCTTCTAGTCATGTTCTGTTTCCATTTTTCTCATGCCTTCATCCAGCATTCCTACTCTTCTGAGTTTTATCCTTACACAACTACTAATTTGGAATAATTCCCACAGCCCTATACCTATGCCAGATGCATTCCTTTAGAAGAAAGTTCTCTGTAATAAAAATCTATCATGACATCACCAGCTGAAACATCACCATTCTGAAGAGCCAAACCCACTGAGATTTTCAAGAGATTTTGTCTGTGAAACTTCAGAAAGCTTGATTTATAGATGCAAATAGCAGCAAACAGAACTGCAGCAAACTCAAAATATATCCTGTAACATCTGGCTTGATCTGTTCATTCAAAATGAACACACTAGATTTAATAAGATGATGTAAATCATTGATTATTTTTAAGACCTCTGAAAACACCCTAAGTTAATCAGTGCCTCATTTGTATGTCTTTCTACAGTACCCACCAGTATCTTACTGCTGGCAGGTACAAGATCCACAGAATTTAACGCTTGAGAGTTCTAAAACAAATGTCCTACCAAACCACTAGTAAAACCAGCTGGCCACTCAGGTAAAGGAAACTTTCCATTTAGTAGTAATGATGCCTATTCATCCTCCAGCCAGCTGCCAAATTGGGGATTCTACCCACAGAACATCACCCATGCTTTTAATTGTATATTCACAAAAACATATACTGTCTTTTATGAAAGAACTTGGGAATATTAGGCCGTGGAGGAAAACATTACAGTACTAAATGACAGCACTATTTCAAGCTACAATGACTTACTAAAGTGCTTTGGCTACTGTGAGGGACAAAAATGCTCTTGTATACATAGAAATTAAGTTTTATAGTTTCCAATGCAAATGTAAGAAGGATCATTTACACTTTTGTACCGAAAAATAAATGACTTTCACATTCCCTAATAAAATACTTCCAATAAGCCTCATTAATGTAGCAATTTACATTCACAGTTATTGGCATAAGCACAAAAAAAAAAAAAGGTAGATACTTTCTCCACCCTATATCCTAAGCCTAAAAGCTTGAAATTTCTATCTTAGGGAAATATCAAACAGCAACATTCCCTCACAGCCAAACTCAAAACATAGAATTGCACCTTCTGAATGAAAATGAAGATCTTGAAGTGTTGCTCCAGAAGGTGAGACATCAGCAGGTTGATTTTAGCAGCAGGTGGCCAACAAGAGCTAAGGCAGAGGTGGGTGTAACATTTTCCTGCCAGCGTGGGGTCAGCCCATCACCTGAGAGGAGTGAAGAGCTCATGGGGGTGGGCCAGACATCTGAAGGGCAGAGGAGTGGGGAGCACAACCACTCTGCAGAGTCCCCACTGCTCTTCCAGCGGGACACCAAGGCTGTGTTGTGTTGCTGCCTCCTTTACCAGGGAGGTGACAGAAGAGTCTCGTGCTGCCATCGCCAGACTGGCTCCACAGCAAAGAAAGATTGCAGGATGAACTGCAGGGACTTGTTCTCTCCCATGGCATTCCCAGTGTCCTGAGGACACGGGAGAGCCCCATGAGCCTGACTGTGTGCACACACACGTTCCCAAAGATGGCTGAGATCCATCCCTGTACCTGCTGCTTCCAGCTCTGCCTTCTCTTTTTGAGCAGATCCTACCTAGTGAGTTAGGCCTGGCTTGTATCCAGCCCCTGGATGGAGATCTATCCTGTGTGTGGTGTGTGGTTTGTGTGTGTTTGATAATGACAGGATAAGGCTTAAGCCACAGCTGTACTGGCCAGCTTGGGAATGTCCTCAGCGTGCCTTCCAAATACCAAACAAGTCTTAGGAGGAATGTCAATAGGGGAATACTTTAAAATTACATTTTGTATAGAAAGTACTCTGCCGTGACATATACAGTGTTATTCTGGACGAATTTCCTTAATCAAGCAGTAAATAATCTTGTATCAAAATAAAGACAGCTGGAACTTAATACCCTACATAACTAACTTTCCAATATGAATTAAAATGCAAAAAATAAATCAGTAAATCCGAGAATGCTGGTCCATGTGAGAGCCATGCAAATGGAATTTTATGTGCATGAAATTTATAAAGCCAAGTACTATTTACTTTTCATTTTGTAGTGAACCACTACTCAGGTGGGGTTTATACAAGGGGACCTGAAGCAAAACCACTTCAGCTGCACAATAAAAGCATCTATTTTTTAAAATAGGTGCCAAAAGAAACACGCCTGACACGCCACCCAATAGAATAGAGCATTTTGCAGAAATATAAATAAATAAAACCTCACTCAGAAAACAAGCAACAAACAAACAAGTAAACCTTTATCCTTGAGCATCTGGGATCCAAAGGCATTCAAGTTCAAGAAAACAAACCATATTTGAGCTTTGTCACATGCTAAAGAGCAGGTCTAACCATCCCTTCAGAAGAGGGCACCATCTCTTACATCTTATTGCCAAACCCCACACATGTACTCCCCTCCTCCAAAAATAAATTTTGAAAAGTATTCATTTCACAGAAGTAACCACATCCTTTTGAACAGATGGCAAACCTGATGGACTGAGATGCAGTGAATCCCTTATTTGCTGATTTCAGGAAGGAAAATTCTGGTTTTGAAAGTTGTTTTTAGACAGTTTTCCAACTTCAGAGCTTAGGAGAAGATTAGCAATGTAGCAGAATATATTATGTTGATAAATTCTGGAGACATGTGGGAACCAGACAAAAAAAAGTAAGCAAAGTAAAAATGTAAAGAAAAATGCGTGTCAGATTTGTCCGCATAACGTGGATCTTCCCACTCAAACCACTCAGTCGTTGCATACTCAGGATCTCATCAAGCCATCAATTGTACAGTAAATTCTCCTTCTGTTCCCCATAGCACCAGTACTTCCTACTTTCTGCATATCTGAGCCTCTCAATGACTCTTATTTTCCCTGCAGGCAGTAGGTGATGTTCTTCCAAGCCCCTCCATCCTTGATTCTCTGCTCTCTTTATCCCCTTCCTCTCCTAGTTGCTCAGCTCTTTTCCAGTTCCCTCTTCTCCCTCTTTCCAATCTCCCTGTGCCCCAGGAGTGCTGTACCTCGTGCTCAGGGTGCCTGGCTGGGATCCTTGCTAGAGGAGTCGCCCTTGCTCCCGCTGGAGATGGAACTTCTCCGAGGGCCCTTCCCCTCACTGAGGGCTCTGCACTGCCCTCCTGGGGCTCCTCCTCCGGCTCCTGCCAGTCCCCTCATTCGGGCACAGAGAAGAGAGGTTTTGTTGAAAGTTGTGTTGGGGCCTCACGAGGGAACGGTCCTGCCCACTCTGGCCACCAGCCAGGCTCCAGAGACACCTGAAGTGCAGGGCCAATAAGAGTCCTGGCATATAACTACTTCCATCCCAAAGCCAGATTGGCAAGATCTTGGAGTTCTGAAGGCAGTCTGCCTACCAAAATCCCTCTGCAGCCAGTGCTCCTGGTAACCTCCCCCTCAGCAATCCACTCTCCCAGTACCAGAACTGAGGAGGGCGAGCAGGAGAGAGGAGGAGGTGGCTGCGCCACCAGACTTCCCCTGCTGCCACTGTCATCGCATTTGCATTGCAGGGACATGATCTGGCTGCCTTTGTGTGGCCCTCTGGCAGGAGCCCAGCAGCATTTCTGTGCCACTGCTCACATTGTACTGCAGGAGTATAAACACAGGCTTGTCCACAGGGCTCTCGACAGCCCTGGAGGAAATCCACGATCGCCCAGTGTCAAACAGGCCAGAAGGCCAGAGAAGCTGGGCTACTTTCTGTACACCAGCCACTGTTCCAATCCTAATCCCCTGTCCCTTGAAGGAATGTGGAAGTTTGCTGGTATCAGAGAAACAGGACAAGGTAATATAATGGCACTGCAATAATTATTCTCATTCAGAGCTTGAAGCTACAAACCTGTCTTTTAATGCTCCACTGTGAAGTGTTTAAACACAGGACAGTGTTTAAGATTTCTCAAGACCACATCAAGGTGCCACAGAGATAAATAAATAAGTCAGAAAATACATAATATTTGAGAAGAAAAATAGAGAGTTACTAGTGTGATAAGAAAAATTATCTTAAACCCAGAAGAGACTATCCCAACTGACACTTTTTCCATGCTACAAAGATTTAAAAGCATAAAAGATGTTATCAAAACTCTAGTCCCTCCTGTCCAATTTCTCTTTGACAGGGAGAATAATCCCGGAAAACATAAAGACAAGATCTTCCATCTACCTTGGAGTCTCAACACTCTACTGCTGGGCACTGTACAGGAGCTACTGGACCATTACACTGACTTGGCACCGATTGGCGTGACCGCACAAACTTCAAGGCCATAAGAAATAGATCAGTGAAAATCAGCAAGCTTGGTTCTTCCAAGCTTTGAGATCTCTAGACTGGAAAACATTCCCCTATACTTCCTGATCTTAACACATGAACAGGAAGCCCTCTGGCCCTTCCTTGCTGAGTGTTCTGCCTCCTGCAGCTCTAGCACAGGCACTGGCCTAGTCTGCCACAAACTCCGGGTGTCCGACTTCCCCTGGGACACACCACCAACAGACCAAGAGCTGATGTTGGTCCCAGAGTGAACTCGGGGGAAATTCCAGCAGCTTCAACAGAAGCTGCTGACTGTGTTATGGCCCTAAATTCTGTTTTTTTTCATTTCCTCTCTTAGCACTTCAGCAGAGCTGCTTTGCCTACACGGAAAGCCCTCCCTGGATGTAGGACCTGGAGTCTGGGTAGGTGTGCGAGCAGGGCCTGTCTGTTCTCCTTTGCCCACCCCACGTCAGAGCAGGCAGAGGGATGAAGCCACACAATAATATACTATCAGCTACTGCTTTACTTGTATGTAAATCACAAAGTGGCATTTTATGAATAGCCCCTTTTCCACAAAGACAAAAGCAGGATTTTCCCGCTGACTTCCCTGGTCCTGCAGTGATCCACTGATCAAACACTTTTGAAGCTGATGCAAATTATTTTTATTGCACTGCCTTCAATGAAACCAGACAAATTTATACCCAAGTTTATACCGAGAAACTAAAAATCCTTACTTATTACTGCAGCAATGTACTACTGTACAAAAAAATAGTTACAAATGCGAATATGAATATGAAAAGAAAAAGAATCTTTCTCTTTCCTAAAAGCTAAACCTAAATCTAAACCCCACCAGGTTTCCACTGGACTACAGGCTACAGACATTATTCTCTCTACTGTTTGCCTGAGATTAATATTGTTTTAAACAAAGCCAACCTTTAAAATTTTTTTCCTATCCCAATTCAGTTACTATTTCCTGTTCTGCATTTAATTTTTAATAAGAAATTAAATATGTACTCTGATCAGAAAATCAATTTCCTTTTGAGTTACCCAAATTTTAAAACTGCACTTCTGTGGCAAAGAGATGGTGCTCTGATGAACAGAGTCATCTACAGAAATCTTTTTGATAATGGTGTCCTTCTTTCAAATCCAAACATTTCCTTGATGTAGAATACAAATTGAGCTCTAGTGTATAAGTCAGCTGGGATTTCAAAGTTGGCCTTTATACTTTGCCATTAATTAATTCCGTCCAAGAAATTCAAACAAAGATACGGAAAAAAAAGTTCTCTAAATACGTTACATAAGGCATTCAGAATATTCTGATTCATTCCCCTCCAGGAACACAGCAGAGTCAAAGAATAGTGTACACAGCATGTTTAGACTGTATGAAAAGCACTAGAAACTGTAAGAATAGTTTTAAACCCATTTATTTAAAGCTGTCCATTATAAGAGCTATTGTAGAGTATTTGCTAATCAATCTACACTTCTGAGCTCTAAACAATTGTAGGCTTAATGAAGTGTACTTTTCCTCACTTACAGATGCAGGAACAAAGAGTTTTCTATTAAAAGGGAGGAAATGAAAGCAGAAGGCAGAAGACCTCTTCCAAAAATTACTGGAACTTCAGAGTAATTATATATTGGCTAGAAAGTCAGAAACTCATATTTGGGATCTCTTTTTAGGGGGGAAAAGATCTGAGAAAGAGACATTCTTTCCCAATACACCCCATGTACACCTTTAGGTCAGGTAGGACAAGTATTTTCTCTGGTACAATAAGGAAAGCCTCCAAAATCTGGCATGAGAAACTCATACAAATTCCTCCAAATTGTTTACATCACATTTTCTTGCAGTTATCACAACACAGCTAGAACAGAAGGTGAGAATATGAGTGAGTGGTCAGTCAGTACAGAGAGATCTTTCAAGCTGAGTAATCGAAAATGCCTTGTTCTTGGGAGTAAGCAACACAGCATGGAGTCAGAACAGAGCAGGTATGCCTATTCAGCCTGAAAATAAATTTTCTTTTTCTCAAGATTCACTTACTTCAACTTGTATAGAAACACAAGGAAAACCTATCCTCTAACACTTTTGACATAAAACTTAATAGCATTCATTCACCCAAAAAACAGATCTGTTCAAATGCTATGTCAGAACCCACCCCCCCCAAGATGAAAAGTAGACTTTGTGGTGTTTCCCACTACTCCACAATGAGCAGATGCCTTGTCCCTTCTGTGGTGTTGTGACAATTTCTAGGAAAGGCCACAGAGCTTAGTTGATACTGCAGTGCTACCATTAACTTCTGAGAGATTTCCCAAGCCCATTATCTCCTACCCTGAGCTCATTATTCTTTGGAGCACAACTCCCAGAACACTCATTTCTAGCAGCTCCTTGTTTGTGTTAGGATCTTATATGATCATCATTTTTGTGTAGCCCATCTCATTATTTTCTTGTAATTTTATTTACAGTGCAGTGAGACTGAGAAAAGTCTCTCAACAAACCATGTACTTTGCAGGACTTAATTTCTAACACTTGATTGTGAACATGCAGCATAAGAAAGCAAATGTTTGACCTTCTCTTGGCTTTTTATTTAAAGGTGGACCTACAATATTGGATAATCTTAATAAGGTTTTAGGCTGGAATGCCTTGTAGCATTTCCTATGACTCTTTGAGAAGATCCAGTTTCTGTAAGAGAGATTAAAACTCCAGTGCCCATGTGGGCATAGAGGAGCATATATATTTCTATTTTTCTTTGATCATGTTTATGATAACCAAGACTTATGAATCACTATATTTCCATCATGCAAATTTTGAGGGTTTGGGGGCTTGTGTTTAACATATATTTTCATTAGTGCAATCTGCTTAAATATTTATTGATGCCCTTTAGGCACAGACCCACATGCAGTGAAAGGCAAAAAAGAATAATTTCTCTTACATATTGTAGGAATCAGCTACTGGGAACAATCCAAACCCAAACCAAGAAAAGATCAATGATTTACCTCTTTCCTCTCTGTAATAAATTCCAAATGTCCTGATTCAGTCTTTTTATTCCGCCTGAAAATTGAAGATGCAACTAAAACCGTACTGAGACAAAGCCTGAAAGCATTGTCTTCTTCACTTAAATGTACCCAACCCAAAGGGAGCTGATACTGCACTCTCATAGCTTATCTACCTGCACAGCTTTGTGGTCTCTTATTCAAGAATGTGGATTTTTTTCTCAGATATGTGGCTTGGAAATGAATCCCCCACAGTATAATCCCTTTTGTTATGAGATTGCAAAACGTCATCTCATCTTTCATGTAAATGCAAAAGCTCTGCTACTTCTGCCTCTCACCCTCGGTCTAAATATTGCTGTCATGTTTTCTTGCAATGGGTTAAATTGTCTACACTTTGCACTTGATAAAGACAATTCCTGCCTGGAATTCTTATTGCCTGGAAATTTGGTATGGTCTCTTTACTTACAGTCTGGAAAAAAGATAAATTACTTCAGGAAATATAAGTAATAACGCCAAGGATTTTGGGAAGGATAAACAAAACCACCTGTGAGTGGCAATGAAATGTTGATTTTGATGGGACATGACCAAGTAGGAGCTGTACCTCAAGCTAAAAAGCATTCAAAACTTTTAATATTAACAGGGGTTTCAGAGGAAAGAGGAAATTCCAGTTTTCTTAAGGAAAAAAAGCTCATCTGATCCCACATGGCTTTGCAATGGATAGACAGATATTCAGGTATGAAAAACAGGCTTTGCCATCTCTCCATGAAAAGCAGTATCATTCACTGACATCTGTATTTTTATTGTGACTACAGTTTATAGATGACATTTTCTGGTGTGTGACAGCTGAATTACCTCCACGGCACAGTGTGGGATGATGGCCAGCAATGCCAAGGGCTCTGTAAGGAAGGTTTCCATGACAGCATTGTGTGTATCGTTGGTATTTTGGAAATAACATTCCGTTTTGATCTTTGAAGTTATAGGTTTTACTGTTCCCATGAAACATTATATTCAAGCAGGAAAAGAGAGCCAGGGCTAGCATGAATATTTTACATACAGCCAGGAATGCCTGGAAGTGATATTCCTGTGATAAACCACAGAGCTATTTGTTAAATGCACCTATTAAACACCTTTAATTACCTGTTCTACTCTCTGGCCAGTAACCGTTCTGTCTTGGGACTTACTCTGAAGTTTTATACTGCTGAACAGGTTCAGACAGCTGGCATTTCCAGCCTGCTGTCTACATTAAAATACAGAACTTTTCTTGAAAGCTAACATTGCTTCAAAGCCCAAGAGAAGTTGGTTTCAATACTGGGCCAAGAAAAAATAGCTTTTCTATACATTGAAATGTGATGGCTTTTAAAGCACAGAATCTTGCTCCACAGAGCTGAGGATGAGTTTAGCACTGAATGAGAGAGGAGAGCTGGGACAGGAAGGGCCTTAAGAATATTTCACATTCAGATGTTCATAAAAAAGTATGAAAGTATGTTCCAAGTAAGGTTCTAATCTATTTTGCAGCTGTCTTTTTCCTCCTCCACATTTGGACAGGGATTTTCCAAGGGGCCTGAAAGAGCTAGCTGCCCAGTTCCTATTGAATTTCAGTAGCATTCCACATTTTAACTTCAGTGTGCTGCTCTGAAGTCTATGAGATGTGAAACACAGCCTCTGTCCATGAGTTTAAACAAACACTGAGCATCTGTGATTTTTCAAGAACAAGGCCAAAATGCAGATCTCATCTGCAGCAGAGGGAGAGATCCCATGCAACTTTCTGCTAGTTTGGAATGGGGGACTTTTTAAATCCACCCATGACTTTGAAAAGCAAACTCCACCATCACGTTGTGCATATCTGTCTGTAAGCATGCATTTACAATTTCTATACAATAACATATCTAACTACTTGCAATCTGCTTAAGGAGCTTTTCTCTTAACCATTTGAATTTCAAAGCGTAGATAAAACTGCAGAAGGATTTTATTTGTATACAAGATTTGAGCTCGGATAAACAACCCACATGGATTCTTAATCTTTTGTGGGCAGCCAGCACCTCTTAATCAGTGTGAAAAGGAATTCAATAATAAACACAAACACTGAGCAACATTATAAAGGCAGGGATTTTCTAGTACATTTGTAGGTATGGCACACAAAATTCTCTCTGATAAGGAAGAGAAGATGTACTGTTTTCCAAAGTGCAGCTTTTATTAATCAATTTGCCCACATTTTTTAGAGGATTATGAGTAAAACCCAAAGATGTGGTGAATGAACAGTACACCATTCCTCAGCTACTCTCAGGGACACAGAAGAGACCTACTCACACGCTCCATTCCTAAAGTAAATCCCTGAATGTTTTTCTGTATAAATGTCAGGAGCATTAGCCACTGGTGTCCCACTTTCCTGCAGGCTTCTCCATTTCAAGCTCCAAATAAGCCAATAAAATATAGCAATGTACGTTTCCATCCTTACAAATGCCTTTAGTAGCCCTGCACCATATCAGGAAAGCAGGTTTGCTGGGACATGGCAAGGAAATTAGCTTTTTGCTCCTGTTTTGAGGAATGAACAGATCTAACCTTGTGAAAAGGTGGTGAGGGTTTCTGAAGTTGTAGGCAGATCTGCTTTACTATTCACCTGATTTCTACCCGCAAGTCTTGTCTTATAGACTTGTTTTATGTCCTTTGAAAAGGTTCTTTGAAATCTCTTAGATGAGATTTGGAGAAGTTTGGTCTGGGGAAGAGGCACAGTCTTCCATTTTTGAGGAATGCTAGTAATGACAAGAACAGCCTATGGTAAAAGAGTTGATGGGATGCCCCTGGAAGCTATGTTACTGTCCTGCATGTAATGCTGTACATTGCTAACTCAGCTTATTCATGAAGTCAGAGCAGCACCCACTTCCACAGCTAAGGTTTGTTACTTTACAAGAAAGAGAAAATGAAGAGGGGAAAAAAGTGCTACTCAACCCTTGTCTTCCCCTCTTTTCTCCCCAAGCTTTTGTTTATACTTTAAAAGTGGGCCTTATCCTTGTCTTAAGGACAAAATAATCATTTTGAAGAGAACATGCCTGAGAGCATTTGCAGATTCTTTGGGATACAGAAGCTGCAGAATTTCCCAGGTAAGGAAGCCCACAGAGAGGGCTTCCACTGTGGCCTGCATCCTCAGCTCCAGAGACCCTCCTCACACAGGGTGGTATGTTATGAGCCCCACAGGTCTGACAATTGGCTTCTCTCTGTTCCCTCAATCCTCTTTGTAGCCTCACTTTGGAAAACAGCTTGCACAAACTGTGGGACAACAATCAAACCTACAGTCAAGGGCAAAGTAACACTTGCCAATAGCAAGTTTTGATGATAAAGTGTTCCCAACCCAGACAATCTGGGTATAGAACGTGTTCAAGCCAAAGTCACAAATAAAAATGAAGTATTAGTTAACAAGCTGTGAAGGAAGCCAAAGAGGATTTTTGACTTTCTGCCTTTCTGGATATCTTGGCACCTGACAAGCTTTTGAGCTGGAGGAGGCTGCCTTGCCCACACAGACTGTCCTGCACAGGGGAGGCTGAAGGAAGGCTGCAGAAGGCAGGTACAGGCAGCACCTGTGGACAAAACCAGCACCACAGTTCAGCAAACTAGAGCATGTATGTGTGCAAAGCACTTAGACACCTTATTTCAAAATTTATGTGTCAGAGAAAAGTGAAGGCAGATGTATCTTGGGAAGAGTTTTACTTCTGCTCGGAATATGTTGGCAGCATGGGCCCTGTTATTGTGCACTTTGCAGGTTTCCCTAAAATCAAAACCTTAAATCAATGGGTAAAGTATGCCAGTATTTTGACAGCTCAGAGATGGGTTTCCCTTCTATTTTGTTTGGGTTTTTTTTTAAATTTTTCTTATGAATGAAAAGTGCAATGAAACCTTGAGCCATAGAAAATACAGAGTTAAAAACCACTTTTAAACAGACACCATTTTATAGAACCTGTTTCAAGTCCCGTGGCTCCCTGCTTGTTTTGTTTCCTCTGCCTGACTGCAGTGAGAGCCAGCTTTGTAACATCTGACACCTACAGTTCACTCATCAGCAGCTATTTTGCTTTTTGTTCAGAAGAGAATAACCACGCAACTCTAATCAGAGTTGATGCAGATCAATGTGAGCCTTTACTTTCATTATTTTAAAGGGACATACGATTTATTGATTTGTGTATCAAATTTTAGCACACGTGTTTTCTGTGCTGTCTGCAGTCAGTGCAGCAGATCTGTAGATCCAAATGTCACTTGGTATGAAAGCACAGTAACACCAGGAAGATGATTAAGCAACAACATTGGCATACGACACATTTATTTTATGTTGCCTTCAAGTTTTGTAGTATGTCAAGATGTCTAAACTAGAGCCCTAAAAAATCATGGAATCTGAATGTCCTTGGTCTCTGGGGGTTTGTAACGTGGTTGCTTGCCTGACTTAAACAAGATGCACCATTTCTAGATATTTTAAAAGAATTTAAAATAAAAGCTAATTTATCTTGTGGTGTTGATAATTAGCTGAAACGAGCAAAGAGCTGGTTAAAAATAAAAAGCCCACATACTCTGCTGCCATATATCCTTTGCTCAGTATGCCTTTTTCTTCTTGTTTTTCCTAAACAATGCAGTCTGATTGTACATCTGACATGAACTTATCACTAGAGTCAGGAATTAGGTAGGATTCACCTCACTGGCCATGTACAAGCATGTACATGTTAGAGATTTAGTCTAACAACCATCTAGGCTCCCTCTACAGACAATGCAAGTAGGAAAGGCACCTCACTCCACCCCATCCTCACCTTGGGATCCACTTCAGTGACCAGCTCCACCTACATGGCTGACCTTGGCTACAAACCTGAAATCTGTAAAGCCAAGTACAGAAGATATGGATCCCAGCTGCAGCGAAAGCTGCTGCTTTTACTTAAAATCATCTTTGCTTAATTTCCCCGGTGTGACCCAGCCCCAATACCTCTCTTCAGCAGTGCATTACAGCTGACTTCCGTGAGAGTACAGCATTCCTACCAACAGGCAAATGCAAAGGGGACTTGCTGAATCATGCCCTCAGTCTTAAAGATAGACTGATGTTCACTCATTAAAGCTTATATGAATTATATGCCATCCTTAATAGGATTAATTAACACAGTATTAAGGACAAAGAGCAAACCCACAGCTGTAGCACCTCTAACATATGAAGGGGGCTTTTAGAACCTTTCATCTTTCCTGCTCCTTTCCTTGAAGTGCAGAAATATCATAATTATTTCCTCTTGGAACATGGAAAATAAGTTAATACTTATGAATGACAGCATGATTGTCCACTTGGAGGTGTCATTGCCCACTAAAAATCCATTTTTTCCAGGACATAAAGCACATCCATTATATGTGTCCTGCAGATGAGCAGTGCTAGAGCTGGGGACAGAGAACAGCAGTTTTACTTTTGCTGGGTGAATAAAACCATGATCCTGTGTGAGTGACTCACTGCTGTTGTGTAAGCTTGTAAGCATCTTTGCGTGAAAGATGAAGGCATTTGAGATAAGCCCACTTGAATCAGTGCTGTCCTCTCAAGCTTGAGAACATAGTTCTGAGGAGGACAGACTTGAAATGCAACAAGATTCGAGCTACTGTGCTGCTAGAAAAGAAATCCACCAAAGATCAGCTAAGAAGTATTCTTTACTTCAATACACAATTCAGCCTGGCCATGGAAATGCCTCTGGTTAGTATTTCTTTTTGAACTATAACTCCAGTTACACAGCATTCCAGAGAGCAGGTGTGGTCACTCTAAACCCGTTTTAGGGAAGTGCTAGGTCTGAAACACACTAAAGGGCACTTTATTTCATGGTAATATTTTTAATAATTTGTTTCAACAATCAATTTCTTCAATAATTATTTGCAGGCTTAAAGAGAAAGCTTTTTGGTTTTCCCTGCCTTCATTTTTCACTGAACTTGACCTGTCAGGACTAATGTGTGTTCGTATGAATCGCCACTCACCACCTCTGCCCAGCACTGCTGTCACAGGCTGGGTTCCTGCACTGCCCCTGTCCTCCCCTGCTCAGCATATCTGCTGCTTGGACTGCCAGGGAGGGGAGCTACCCTGGGAGCCTGTGGATACCCTGCCACCAGGCCCTTTGCTCCAAGATCCCTGCTCCTCTCTGGGGCTGCTGGACATGTCCCCACATGTGGCCTGATGCATCTAGAGGAGCTACTTGGCTCATGGAAGCACCCATCATTTCCTGAGGAATGCTGGTGTGTAGGGAGCCTGGGAAGCAGTGACATCTATAGGTGTCCCCTTTGTAGAAACTGTATTTCATACGTAGGAATGTAATTCCCTTGTTACAAGACTGAAGGTAGGTATGGCCTTTATGAATTTAAAGCTGTTATTTCTGGCACTGGTTCCCACTATCTCACCAGTCCTGGAAACCCTATTAGCAGGTACTGCACAGATTACACCAATTGCAGCCAAACAGGAAAAATCTTGCAAAAATTTATCATCTTGCATATGCAGTCTTGCCTAAGAGATGACACAGGAAAGATAATACAAACTCTTGAGAAAAACTTGTTTAACAGGCCCTTATTCTTTAGTCATCCAGGACAATGTGTTTCTCTGTTGGCTTTGCTTCCCTGGGCAACTGTGCTGAAGCTGGAACGCTTCCCTCACGCAGCTCAAATGCTGGTTTCCATTTTGCAGAGCTACATAATTCGATTTGCTTCGGTGGTTCAAAAGTTCAGTGGGGAAGGACTCCCGTGGAGAGGAGAGTGTGAGCAGCTCTCCCTAACAAATGGGTGCTTGCCTTGGAAAACAGCACATGTCTGTTCACATGCATCCAAACTGCAGGATGCTGGAGCGTCCCACCGAGAGCGAGCCTGGCAGGGGAAGTGGCTTAACAGATCTTTCAGTCACCAGGAGTAACACAAACAAGAGCCAGAAAAAGCATTTTGCCATTTAAAAGGAAATCATTATCTATAGTGCTTGATAAAGTTTATTGTACCAATTCGTGGAATCAGGAGGGAAAACAGTGCCTGGTTGTTTGAGGAAAGCATTCAGATGTAAAATCTGCCCTCAGCTCCGTGGTGGTGTTGTGACAGGATAGAGACAAAAGGATATACAAAACACACGGCTAAGAAAGGGTGAAGAAAAGCCAGTAGCTGAAAAGAATCCCAACTGCTGTGTAAGGACAATCATGGTGTGAGTCTCGAAAAGGAATCGCCCATGTCCAAGTCCACATCCAGGGCAAGAATTGGTGCAAAGGCAGCAGTACTTGGGATATTAAAATTATTGCAAATTGCTAAGGTCAAGCAAAAGAATTTTCAGAGCAAATGAATAAAGGTGAAACATACTATTTGTTTCCACAAACAGAGCAGGTCAAAGCAGTGTCATTCCATAAGCACTATGGATCACAAATACCTTCCTCAGAAGTATTGTCCTGCCCTGCTCCTGCTGGAGTTAGAGACCTCACTAAGTTAGAGACCTCACTAAGAAAGAAGAATTAGATCTCTACAGGAAGCACAGGTAAGAATTTTTCCACACTATTCTACTACAATTATATGGTGTCTCTTATCACAAAGGGTTTGAAAGATATTTAACATGCTCTGCAGTGTTAACAGGACCATTCAGCTGCCAGCGTGTACAAGCTTCTCGATTAGAATCATAAATCATAGAATTAACTGGGTTTGAAGAGACCTCTGAGATCATCAAGTCCAACCCTTGATCCAACCCCACTGTGATTACTAGATCATGGCACTCAGTGCC
>JAWWES010000169.1:6874086-7014133 GCA_035583135.1 Lophotriccus pileatus
TGCAGGGGGTTGTTGTGGCCAAAGTGCAGGACCCGGCACTTGGCCTTGTTGAACCTCATCCCATTGCAATCAGCCCAGCTCTCCAGCCTATCCAGGTCCCTCTGCAGAGCCCTCCTGCCTTCCAGCAGGTCGACACTCCCTACCAGCTTGGTGTCATCTGCAAATTTGCTAATGATGGACTCAATCTCCTCATCCACAACAACAGCCAATCCCTCTGCCTGGAAATGCTTCTCTGTGGTGGGGCAGCTCTTGGGGGCCCTCAGAAAGGCAGAAGGGGAGGGCGGTGCCCAAATCCACATGTCATGGTGCTGTATAATCCATCTGCCCACTCCAAGGTACACTGAAACCCAGCTAACCATGAGACTTTTCTGAAGCACTTCTCCCTTCTCATGGCTTATGGAAGAACGGTGTGGAATGGTACATCACGGAGCACGGTACTGTGCATAACCTACCGAAGAAGCTGCACTACCTGCTGAGCTTGGGCAGATCCAAAGAAATGATTTAGAGCTGAAGTTACCTGTGGGGCACTCCAGCCTTTTAAGCCCCACGCTTAAAATGTCTGTTTATGACCTCTTCGCCTCCCACACAACATAATAGGAGGTAATTTGTAGGAAAAAGCCAGATGCTGGTAGAGAATGTTGCGAGGTCAAAATGTTTTATACATATGGTTTAAAAAAAAAGCAGTTACTAAACTGTGATTTACATAAAGTGCTCTTAACGTTGTTTTTTAAAGGCACAGCAGTCCTAGAAATATTCAAGTTGGGTGGTCAGTATTTTTGTTACAGTTTCAAGCAACTGGTGGAAAATAGGAACAGACAAGCCATGAAAGCTTAAGCCTACCTTTGGCTGCTTTTCTGGCAAGAAATCACTGCTCAGCCTGAAAATGTTGCCACAGTCTACAAGAAGAAAACTGTAGATGAAAAGGTATCTCAGAGTATGTGTCACTTTTAATATATGAGGCCTTTATCATGAGGCAGAACTATGAAAAAAGCCCAAAACCACTGAGGGCATTGTGGTATTTTTCTTCCCATACAGTAACAAAAGGCCTGCATGTTGCTATTTGTGGTTTGTATTTTTGCACCGGGAGCATGTGAATTTTGATTTGTAATTATTCAGACATGGGACAGGAAACCTGAGCCAAGGATAGGCTTTATTCCTGCTCTGAAACCGCCTTTCTTGCTGGCGTGAGATTGTCAAGGAATGGCCCTCAAATTCTGGAATGATATTCTGTGTTCTCATGTCAAACAAGGTGCAAATACATTAAGAGGAAAATTGTGTCACAAGCCACCTTCAGTCACTTCACTCGCAACTTTTTTCTCACTACCGTTACAAACAAAGAAATAAAAATGTTTCTAACAGTAAGGATAGCAAAGCCTCTGAGAAATGACCCAGGAAAGAAACACTGCAGTGTTTAAAGAGAAGCTTAAACAAACACATATCAGAAATGTGTTTAAAGCTGCAGGAGCTCAGGCAGAGCTGCTACTTTGCAGCTGGGGACACAGAGGACAGCTGTAATGCTGTTAGGGCAGCACTTGAAGATGAAAGAGCTCAATACCTCCTTTTTTGCCTTCACCAAGACAGGAACTTTGGCTTGGGGGAAGTCCCAGAACTGACAGCCCTTCACCAGCCTAACCTGAAAATTTAGCCTTACCAAGATGTGCATTGCTCATTGTAACAACAAAAAACAAAGTAAGGTTGAAAGGAAAAGATTCACCTCTCCCCATAGGTCATGGGGTATTCAAAAAGCTTTGTAGGTTCAGTCAGGTTCACAACAATGCTAATTACGCTGATGACAAAATTGGGTTCTGTGCGTTCTTGTTTTGAGCATTTGTACTTCCTCGGTTGCAGCTTCTGCATAGCAGGCCATGTCCCTCCATGGCTGTGTTCCAACAACAACAACAAAAAAAGAGACTGTGCATGGGAAGAATCACAGAATTCTACCTTGTTCTCAAAATCTATCATCTAAAGACCCATTTTTGTGCAAGAGGTGCCTAATGCAGCCAGGCAGCCATTTTCTGCACCCCCCCAGCACAGCCAGAGCTGCTGGGTTTCTAGAGTTCAGCTCTGGCTGATTCATCCTAAATGCTGCCGAGTTCCTTCCTCTGCCTGCAAAGGGACAGCTCTGTGTCCTCATTTTCACTATTAGGATGTTTTTGAAAAACTCTCCATTATTTAGTACTTTGAAAACATTCTGTCTCTTCAAGCATAAAATGTTGGCACTGATAGACTCTGAGGGCCTTTATACAGTAAATTGATCAGATTATTTTGTTTAAAACTATTGTTCTAAATACAATCAGAGGTTTCTGATTCTCAGACTCTGTTCGTTTTGGCCTCATCACAGCTAAAATTCTGACTTGAAGCCCATATAAATATTTGCCCTTTTAGCATTTATTTTCATTCTAATCATATTCATAGTTTGTTTGATTGCTTTTTTAAAACAGAAAAGTATTTATAAATCAGATTGAAAAGATCACTTTGCTACACAGTTTTGCCACGAATCTCTGTTCTGCAGAGCGAGAGGTTACTGCCTAATTTTTCCAGCAACCTCTGTAAACATTTACTTTACTGTCCTATAATTGCTTTAACATGTATTTTCGTGCACAAGCTAACTATTCACCATTAATTTTATTAGCAGGAAGATTCTGCCTAATGTTCAAACTCCATTAATTTTTACTCTCATTTTCATTTACTTAGATCAGTCTTAGCAAGTTTAGGACCGTGCTTTGCAAACAGGCTGACCTCCAGGTACCAAAGTGAGCTTTGCAATTAAACACCAACAGGTTTCAGAAGCATATCCCAATCTTATTCAGAAGAGATACATTTCACCTTTTGGCACATGAATCTCTGACACTAATTTATTGAAGAGCAGTGTTTCCCTGTTCACATTTTGGGGCAGATACTGGCTGTAAGTTTGGGGAATATGAATGGCTGGTAAATTAATATATGTCTGGCTTATAAAAACAGAGTTCAGGTTCTTCTGAACAAAAGCAGAATTCATTTTTGGATGGACTTGAGCCTGTGGACTGACTCTCAACACATTCACAGGCGTGCTTTGGCAAACACATTTTGTAGTGAGCTAACCCAGGACAATAACATGGAGCCTTTTAACTCAGCATGGCTGGAGCAGATGAATCATTTTTCAGTGTGTTCATAGTGGCAGGCATCCCTTTTCACAGTGTATGTAGCAAAAGTTAGCATTTACTGTGATGTGAGGGCTGCACACTGCTGTGCTGTGATGCTTCTGAGAGATGGGCAAAGGCAAGGGAGGGGGACAGCACAGAGCTCCCAGCCTGCAGCAAAGTGCAGCCCCCCATCTGCATTCACCATGTGTGGCTTATGCAAGATGCACCGCATTTGAGATCACCTATTTTAAAATACTGACACAGAAATTTATCATAATTATCATGAATTATTGCCTGCCTTGCCAGTTCCTGCAGCAGCCAGTGGCTGGTTCTGGAACTATAACACAGCCTCAGTGCAATGGATGGTTTACTGGGGTCAGGATGGGAACACTGGAAAACCCACAGTATTGCCAACTCAGAGCAGCTGCTCTGCAAACACACATGATTCGGGTGACCTGGAGTTGAAAACCAGGACCTTTCAGAATACACAAATCCCCAAAACTGCCACACCACAAATAGCTTTTACCATATGGCGCAGGTGCATCAGGAGATTCTCCAATGCACACTCAAAATCGTACTCAGTGTCTTTGCTCTGAAAATACTTTTAAAAAAAATAAATCTAAGTATATGTTGTCAGATGTCACCCCATTTTAATTACAGCTTTTAAGAGGGAGAAGGAATTTATCAAAATAACATCTAAAGGAAGGCCTAAATTTTTCTAACTACAGTATTTTTTTTCCTCAGAAAATAAAACCGTGTTTCAGCCAGTTCATCTTGTTATACAATAACAGAATGTGCTGGAGTTCATCATTATACCCAAACAGTGACGTTTCCAGTGTTCTTTACTCAATATAGGAATGTATCTATACTAGAAAGATAAACAGAGCAGGAAGGGAAACAAGCAGGTGTAGCCAGACCTGCTTCTTAAAAGCTCCAGAACTGAATGCAGGGACTTTTTGTCAGACTAAAGGATGTTATGCTGAAAGGCAGACAGTAAGGAACTGGATACTTCAGCAGAATATTTCATTTTCTTTGACATCTCTTTGCATTTGCAAGTCACTGTTACAGTCACACATGCCTGCACTCATCTGGCTGCAGCTTCCAGCTGATGGTCCTCCTTATGCCTTTCTCCACTAGATCCAACAGCCCATTAGAACCCATTTAAGTTTTTATATGTTGTAATCAAGTCATCCCTCAAGCCTCTTCCTGATATACTGAATAGATTGAGCTCCTTAAAATCTTCTCTCTGGAAGGCATTATCTCCAGCCCTCTAATTAGTTTAGGAATTCTTACCACTCTATGCATGTTTCCTGGCTGCTGCTTTTTTTTTTTTCCATTTGTCCTATTTTGAAACCATGACCAGACCATCTTCCCCATTACCAATTTACCAAAGTATACAAAACTGTATCACACATTTTTCGTTTCCTCGTTGTTATGCCTCATTTAGTCACCTCTGGATTTTTTTTCCCCCAGTGCTGAATACATATTAAGAGTTGCATATGGAATATTGTCTTATTGGCCTGTCATATTCAGCAGTAGACACAGCACCCCTTTCCATACACGTTGCTGGCAATCCTTGTCCCTAAAGACGAATTCTTCCAATGAATCAGTTAATCAGTTTAGGAAGTGGCTCGGATATCTCTGATACCCTACTCATCCTGTTATTTAATATTCCACCAACCACTGGGTTATCCCATTTTTAATGCTTACTCTCAGATTATGGAGAAACTGCACCTCCAATTGAGCCTGTGCACTGAAGTGCACTTCACAGATTTGATTTTGCAAGGCTGATTGAAATACACATTGTGGTCAAAAAGTAACCTCAACTCAGAGGCTGAAATCAGCTTTGTCTGACCACAGTAATTACATTCTTATACTCCAGTTCTCTCTGTCAGAATTTTCTGAAGATTTTTCTTGCTTTTCTATACAAAATGAGAACTACTCCATTTTTTTGGAAATGTCATCAAGCAAATTCCCCTCTCTTGCAGAATGATGGTGATATTCTTAATTTCTTTTTTCTGCTCCTCTTTTGCATTTCAAAACTTTTAATGTATGCTGTTTGATTCCCCCCCCCCCTTTTTACATTCTGTATTTCTAATTCTTTACTTCATTTTCTCCTAAAGTAGGACATGCTTTTAGCCAAAACAATATTTTCATATAGCCAAGCAATATTGGCTTTTTGGCCATCTAGAAAAATCTTAGAGATCTTTGAGATTTCTTTGACATTTTTGTATTTATGTTATATTTGTCATTATTTTTGTTCAGCTCTGATAAAGGAGACCTTGGAAATCAGTCACCATAGACAACAGTGACTGGGACAAGTCCTCTCTCCATTGGATCACATCCATTACTGATGTAATCAGGGCATGATCATCATCAGCTTCTGTGTAAATAAACACTGATTTCTGGCACACCAAGTAATTCCTTTTACTCCTTATAAATTAAACTCAAAGTTCATCTACTGTGCATACAGAGCAAGAATTCTGAAATAGACAATGTGGTTTTAGAACTGGGAACTTTAATAATGCTCCACTTTGGGTGCCTAAGAACTTTGACATAGGAGCTGAAGGGTCAAACTGTCCTTCTCCTGTAAGCCCTGATTTTTTTTGCCACATTTTGGAGAGTAACTTGGGAAATTATGTATCATGTTCTCCCATTTTATTTAGGATGCACAAAAGGTTCTCCACCAGTATCTTCTGCTGGGCTTTGCAGCAGTAATGCATTTGAATCAGAACTAATCTGTTCTCATTGGCTAGTGTAATTAATACAAGCAAAGGTGTCTATAATACACCAGTTAACAGACACATGCATCATCAGAAAACTAATTCAGATTCATTCCCTTCCAGGTTCCTAATTTTCACTAAATATTATCTGAATTCTGTGCAGAGCAAAGGCTTTTGATAAACTTGGGAAATTAAATGGTTCCAGTTACCTTAGTACCGATTGCTCCATTCTTCAAGGCTTAAAATCCTATCTGCAAAATCCGAATGACTTAGAAACACTGTCATAGAAGAAAAAGATAAGCTGCTTATGGTAGTTTAAAAGTCATGTTAGATTACTGTAGAATCTAACTGTTTTTCTGGAGGAAATCCACATGTGTGTCAATTGTAGCAGCTAGAATTGGGTCTCCTGGTTATTTATGCAGTTGGGGTTGTTTATGCAGCTGCTGTGTGTCCCAGCACAGCCCTCCCTGGCAGCACAGCTGGGCATCTGCAGCTATCCCCCGACCTGTGCACAGTGCTCTTTGCACAAGGGAGGTGCAACTGGTAAGGCAGAACCCTTCAGAGAATTTATCTTTTCCTACGCCATCCCCAGGTGCAGAGCTGCGTAGTTCATTTCATGAGTGACTAATACGTGGCATGACTATTTCTATTTTTGTTCCTTGTTTCAGTTGACAGATTATATAAATGTGTTGGTACAGCTTTACGTACAACACGAGAAAACTGAGTTTTCAAGCAGGTTTTTCTGGAAGCTCAACAAAGGAAACAGTGATAGTGAGGAAGAGGAGATAACATGAAGGGGAGAGGGAGGCTCAGATCAGTGTGTAACGGTAAGATCAGGAGACAACATGATCTACTACCCATTAGCAAGGTAATTTTTGCCTGTAATTGCCTTCTTTTATTCTCAGTGCTGAGTGACACTAAGTGTATGGAGAGACCTGATGAATGTGAGTTGGAGAGAGAAGGGAATACAAGAGCCAACAGTTTGCACTCTCAGCCCAGACAGCCAAGCGCATCCTGGGCTGCATCAGGAGAGGTGGGGCCAGCAGCTCAAGGGAGGGGATGCTGCCCCTCAGCTCTGCCCTCCTGAGACCCCGCCAGGAGCAGGGCATCCAGCTCTGGGGTTCTCAGCACAAGAAAGACGTGGTCCAGAGGAGGCTGTGAAGATCGTCACAGGGCTGGAGCACCTTTCATATACAGAGAACCTGAGAGAGCTGGGATTGTTCAGCCTGGAGAAGGGAAGGCTCTGGGAGACTTCATTGTGATCTTCCAGTACCCTAAAGGGGATTATAAAAAAGGAGGGAGAGGGACTTTTTATAGGACAGTGACAGGACAAGAAGCGAAGGATTTCAACTGAAAGAGTGCAGTTTTATATTAGATGTCAGAAAGAAATTCTTTACTCAGAGGGTGGTGAGGCACAGGAACAGGTTGTCCAGGGAAGTTGTGGATGCCCCATTGCTGGAAATGTTCAAGGCCAGGCTGGATGGGGCCCTGAACAGCCCAGTCTAGGGAATGGCATCCCTGCCCATAGCAGGGGGCTGGAACTACATGATCTTTAACATCCCTTCTAACCCAATCATGCTCTGATTTACCGAACCTGACAAAATAGTCCTATTAAAAACAATACCTTTGGCAATCCCAGTTAATTGCTAAAATAGTCAGCTTCCTGACTTTTCCTGATACAGTGCTGGCAGCTGCTGGGGCCTCACCACTGACGTGCAGGAGGAGTGTTTTGATCAGCACGAGTGGTGTGGTAACACACAGCTCCACAGCCCTGCTTGGAGCAGCATCTTCTCCCCCGCTGCAGCGAGAGGCCACCAGAGCAGCTTGTGCTCTCAAGGTCAACATGGGAGAATGAGAACCATCTCACAGCCTGGAGAGAGCAGTCTTGCATTTAAAAGGTGTGGCACTCCCAGCGCCTTTACGGTGCTAATTGCCAGCCTAAAATGACTAATTAATTATTGTCAGGAGTCCAGCCTTCCTACAAGTGTGCCCCAGACCAACAGCTCAGGAATGCACTGAACAGGAGAGAAGGATGTTTAGTGAAAATCAGTGTGTGCTCTGGTGAGCCCTCGGGGTGCTTTTGTGTTTGAAAGCAGCTTAGAGGTAAAGTACAAAAAATATGCACTGACAATCACCCCATTTTCAGACAAGACAGGTAGTAGGGCGCACATAAACCATGATGTGCACTGCCTGTTTTTCCAGAGACTGCACCAACTAGGAAATTATTTCAGAACACTGATATGATCGGAGAGCTCCCATCAGGCCTTCAGACAAGGACAGGTGTCATCAAGTCAAGCCGTGGGATTATCATCACTGGTTAAACTGACAGCACAAAAGGAAAATGAGGCAAAGAAATAGCAGAACACCCATAAAAAAAAGCATTATGGGGGATAGATAATTTTACTGTAGCTAACAATGAACAGGAAGCAGCATCTGCACTGAAGCAGAAAAAGCAGCAAGGGAACACAAGACCAGTGACTGTGACTGCAGACTTGCTGAACTCACTGAGAGCCACAAAGAGAGAGGTACAGGCACCTGATGCAAGATTAACGACGCTGCCTGCAGGACAAGGTTGGAAGCAAAAACTGCCAAAGGAAGCAAGCAAGAACTAAAATGATATTACTTAAAACATGTGTAAATAAAATACATTGGTGAAAAAAGAAGCCATGGGAATACCATAGGAAGTGTCCTAGACATTGGGTAGGAAAACACTGTATCACTGTATCAGCACTTTGCCCTGCACCAGGAATCATGAGGAAAGGACATTGACAAATGACTCCATGCCTGGACAAGTAAATCAAGTTTTCTACTCGTGTATGCCACGGAAAACTGCAGCAAAGAGCTTCTTGTGTATTTTTCACCCTGCTGTGCTGTCTGCATTTTAGCTGGGAAACCACAATTCACCCGTGCCAAAGCAACGAATCGGAAGTCCTAAGGAACAGAGCTCAGCAAAATGTATGTGCTGGAGCAGACAGACATCTGATCCAATTTTTAAACCCCCAGTTTTCCCAAACCTTGTTTATGTATTAGCCAGAGAAAAGACCCAAGGTGAAATAACTGTGTTATTTTTTTCTTTTAATATATGCTCTGATCAAAACCCTGGATGAAATTTCTGTACTGTAATTGGCACTACTCCAAGCATATTTCCTTTTTGAACTCAGTGACTAGTTGAAATATCACTCTTCCCTATGGCCCACAGTCACTCTCTGCAACAACAAGCTACACAGGTTATTTCCAAGGCCCTTGTTACTTTTGGCTGTTGCAGAAATTTTTCAGCCATTATTTTTCAAATTGAACTGGACACTTTCAACTGATATGACAAACTTTAGGCAGGCTGTCTTGTATCCCCACCTCCTCCATGTCTGAAGAATTACCATGAGCAGAAAAGGTTGATTTGCTTTCACAAGCTGCAGGCACGACAAGTTAGCACTGACTGCAAGTAATGGGAACAAACTCCTGCTCGCAGGCTATTTCCTGATGGACAGCAGAAAAGGACTTTCTGAAAAAGCCTCTTATTACACAACAGTAAAAAAAAAAAAGAGCTGTGTTACTAACACAAATAAATTTGTTTCACACCCACAAGGGAAAGAAAATGGTTTTTGCACATCTTGAAAATGTTTTGGTAAATGCCTTACCCCCAAAGTCATTGTTCTTCTGTTCTCTTATGTTCCCTTTTGGCAGGTCTCTGCAGTGTGTTGGTGGTATCCCCCTGCTCTGTTTCGTTCATTCTGTCTGTGAATGACAACTTGTTTTACTGGGGTGTGACCAGCCGGTCATCTGGCAAGGACTCCAATCCAAAAAGCCAATCTCTTTCTAGCTCAAACTTGCAAGGCTTTAATGAGGTCTTGTAGAGAAGCAGCAGTTACCAGAGATTCATTAAAGATGAGGACATCCTCACACAGCTACTAATTGCTCTAACTCACTAGTTTGTGTTGTTTGTGAAAACTGGAGCCTGCAAAGCGATGCTCTCAATTTAAATTTCTGCGATGCTTTGTGCCTGCTTTGGAACTTTCCCATTCTGCCCATGAATCAAAGCAAACAACAGATTTATTTGCTTTTTTTTTATCATGACAGAAGAGAGTTATCCTGCTGGAGCTTGTGCATAACCTTGTCCAGATAAATATTCAATTACTGAAAGGTATGCTATTGTAAACTTTCTGAGGAATAATTATAAAGGTATCATCAATATTATGTCCTGTGAAGTGTTTTACTACTGAAATACAACCTTTCTAAACATCCATGTGGGAAATACTTTGCTGCTGCAGGTTGGATGAAAATTAGAGTAAAACCCTAGCCTTTTAAGAAGAGATGTGGCAAATCACTACTGCATGAAAATATGTTTCTACAGTGAAGTCAGAAGCCTCTGGCATATATTTGTTTTGATCTCATAAAAAAAATCCTTTTTGATTCATCTGCTCATGCTTTTTATGCACACAATAACTTCCAGGTTACCCAAATGGTCCTTAGTTCTACCTTGCAAACTCATTAAAATATGGCACTTGTCATTCATAACCTACATATCAAAGTTTACCTTTGAGAGTATTTAAATGAAGGACTATATAGATCAGAGCTATTAGTGCCACTCACTTTGCTTAGAAATGTCAGAATCAAACCACAGATTTTGTCTCAAGTGTTTTGGAAAATTCTCTCTCAAGCTGCATTTCTACAGACAGATAACAACCTGAGAAACTGAAGCTTAAGTAATTCCATTCGAAGCATTTGGGGATAATATTAGCAGAGAGTTTTGCACATTAAACACAGCGAGAGATTTTAGATCTCAGAGGGCCATGTTCAGAACAGCAAAGGGCAAGAGATGCCCACCTGCATCTGAGCACTAAGCACGTGTGACATTGTACCTGTGAAAATTTCCCTGCAGCCCCGGCTTCTCCTCACCCGACCTGCTCGCTCAGGCAGCCGGTGGGACAGGCACAGGAACAACTTCAGTTCTGCTTGTTTTCCTAGGTTGTTTTTTTCTCTCATGGAAATATTTTGCAAATATGAATTGACATTGCAACCAGCTTTTTCTAACTTACTGTAAGAACAGACTTGAAGGAGGGGCAGATTCCCAACAAAGAAGATCTGAAGGAGGAGAAGGGCTTTGCTCCACAGCATGGATTTTCCTTGAAGTGTCTCCATGGGCCATCTGTGATCTCTGCTCTGAAGCTGGAGATGCTTTTGAAATAGCAGCTATGCAGATGCCCCATTTTGATGCTGAAAATCTGTACTGGTTTAACTGTTTCTAGAGAAATAGCTCAAAGTTCTTCTCTGCTGAAAGGCTCTCTAGTGTCCTTCATGGAATGATCATGGTTAACAGCTTTGCACTACAGGAGAGTCAAGCTTTCACTAAAAAGATATTGTTTACCTGAACAGAAAACTGTGAAAGAATGTGAGACAAACACCTATGTGGCTGTAAACAAGCAGAAAAGCAAAACAAAACTTCTGAAATACAGTTATAAAATTCTAAGCTACAGTTCATAAAGGTCAGGCTGTCCAGGTGTTGAACAGAGAGACTTGCATGTGCTACTATGGTGGCACTGGCTGAGCATTTCACATTGGCTACTCATCAAATTGCTGTGAGGTGCTGGGTTGCTGCACCCCCAACCCAGCTGAGCCTCAGGCTCCTGCTATGCTTTAACACCCTCTTCCCACTGGAGGATGATTTTGTCTCCCAGCTAAATCTGCAGGAAATTTGTAATAGCTGAGAACTAAAATACTTTTCATGGCATTTTGAATGCGTCACAGCTTTTACCAAACGAGTGGCAGGTCATCACAGAAACGACACTCTTTGGATAAGAAATGGTTATCACTAACTCTCCTTCCCTTTCCTAGTCCCTCAGGGCCTGACAGTCTTAAGGAAAGCAGGATTTCCTTTGGCTCTCTGGGTTTCTCTCTGAGCTGCTGGATATAGCCCGAGCGAGCAAAAACCCACTGCTGCTCGGCAAGAGCTCCCTGATGAGCTCTCATCAGCCACCCTCAGCAGGCACCTGCGAGTGGCGTTGCCAGGGTGACCTCCTCCCCAGCAGCCCATCGTCTGTCAGGAGAGCCACGGCTTAGCTCTCGCTGGTGACAGCAATTAGATTCTGACAGTACAGCATTTAGCCAACAACTCCATACTGAAAAGCTTTAGCCAGCTCCCTGAGAATGGGAAGCAGCCTCACAGTCAAAATGGAGTTTCTAGTCCCATGGGAAGGCAGACAGAGCTCTCAGGTGCAGAGTCAGGATGTAAACCATGCATGGACACAACCTCGGGGGCATCCCACAGTGGAGATACAGGAGCACCTAAAGGTGAACGAGCAGCACAGAGTTCCTCAGAAATGTCCTGGGAAAATCTGCTTCCACAAGTCAGTCAGTCACAAACCGAACAAGCACACTTGCAAAATCAGATTACAACTTCCAAAGCGGGACAGGAATGCTATTTCCCTCAGTGTACTGCACACTGTGGAGTGTTGTCTTAGCACTTCTTACAAAATGACCTCAACATTGTTTTACATAGTCTTCTATTCTACTTGAAAAGGCATCATCTCTTAACAAATCTTCAGCAAGGCACAGGTCTTGCTGCTGCATCCTAGGAAGGCCTGTGCAGTCCCTCTAGGCTGGGCTCAGGGCTCCAGTGTGGGCTTTAATAAAGGGGAAGTTTCACTGCACAAAAGCAGGTGACAAGCAAGCAAATACATGTGCTTCCAGAAATTATCAAGTGCAACAAGGCAAAACCAAAAAGCCAGTGTGTTTGCAAGAGGGCCCATAAAGTGAAAACAAACCAGAAAACCTCCAATGCTGTAAGACAGCAACGCTACACAAGCGAGAGTAAACATAGGGCTGTTTCTGGAAAGCATTTTAACACAGCAGTTGTGTTGTAAAACCTATTCTAACCAGTGCTAAGAGAATCAGAACAGAATTGGTGCAAAGAGGAGAAATGTGGTGGGGTGAGTTAAGGGAATTAACATAGCTAATAAGAAGCATGCAGAATAAATTAACTATGATAGCTAATTTATCTTCAATAAACACACTTACATGTAGGCTTATGTGAGTGAATGGGACAAGGAGATTTTAACTCTGCAGGTAAATGTTCTCCAATTTGCATTCACACTGATTCTCATGCTGTTACATCTACATAAAATTATAAAGAGGATGAGAAGTCCTTTTCTTCAGCAGCACTACAGAAGGAAAGGAGGTTTGACCAGTCACCAGAGATAGTCATAAGCTGTTGCTCAGCTTCACGGTACCATCTCTTGCATCTGTGCATGAGAGATGGGAGCTCTCAGCCCCCCAAGGAAATCAGTACCACCACACTACAGATTGCAGGCAGGAGATGCCAACGTCCTTGAGACAGATATAAGCATCTGAGAAACTCTAAGGAAAGGCATGAGAAAGTGGAAACTGAATTTCCCTCCTTGTTTCATTCCTTAAAAATTCTGTGATCAGTGATATTTCATATTCTTTCCCTATTAAGGGACAAAAGCACAGACGTAGGGGCTGCAGAATTCCCTCCTCAAACCAGGCTCCAGGTGCTCTAGAACATGGTGCAGAAACCACAATAATCATCACAGACACCTCAAAATGCTTCTGTATAAAACAAAGGGAAATCTTTTTTGATCACAACCAGCCTTTGCAGCCTTTCAAAGATGCTCTGGGGTTCAAAATTAATTTTCTGCCATTATAGTGGATGAGCACTTGAATCCACTTACTTCAGTATTCAAGATGCCATCTGCTGTCCTTGCTGGTATTTTTCTCTTTTCTCTCCCTTTGTAAATAGTAATTCTGGTTAACGATATGCCACCTTATATCAGTGTCTATGGCAGACTATACCCTGTACACAGTGTGCTGGACATGAGCTGCAGGGTGCAACTGCACCTCAAAACAACCCCTGAGAGCACCATGTCCTGCAGCCAGCACTCAGCAGCACATACACAACCTGGCAGAGAAATGATTCAATCTCTACCCACCAGAGGCAGGGACTGGCCCTGGATGACAACAAATTAAAAAGGCAGAGCACTACCCAGAGACACCATAATGACTTAGATACCTCTTGTGGATTTACACAGGCAAGAGTAACGTGTTTATTGGGCACGTGTGAAGGTGCTGCAGATCTCAAAGGGCTAAGCTGTGCCTGCTCCCCAGAAGACAGCTCTGTTTCACAGCTGAAAAGCACACGTGGGCTGTTGGGGAATCACCAGCTGAAGCATGGAAGTCTGGTCCAATAAATGGCTCATGAACAGCACATCACACTCATGTGAAGTCACTGGAGCTACATGGTTTCTCTGCTGTACCATTTAGGATCATCCTCCCTTCACAGTAAATAATTTACTGTCCCCTTTTGAAAGAGAACTTCCTATAGTACAGAACACATGGAAAATCATCATGACTGGCAAAAATTTAGCTTGTGGAAGAGTTCTTCTGCTTTCTGACCATGAATAAGTTATGTGCTGTTCACAGGAACTTAGTGTAACTACAATACTTAGCTGCCATAGTATTCAGTATCATCTTGCCTGCACGGTAAATAATTTATCTGTTTATTTCCACAGGGGATGTCATATGAGAGAACTTGAATGGCAGCTGATTGCATGCAGAGTATGTATAGCCCCAGAAAGGATTTGCAGCAGCCATGTGACAGGAGTCCTGGCCACTGCTGCTGCTGTGCAACAGCTGGGAAGGGAACACAGTGCCTACTGATAGGCTTTCTTTAGGGGAACATCCACAACTAGATGTGTGCTGGGATAGCACACCGGATTCCTTTGGCAGCTCAGCAGCTTGACAGCTCTTCTTGATATTTTAGGTGAGCCTGCTGAGGGACTAACAGGTCCTCACTAAAGGTATTACGTTTGGTCATACCATATCCATCTTTCAAAGTCATCCTGAGGCATCTCCAGGGAATGTTCAGAAGTCATTCAAATGTCTCTATGGATTGGTTTTTTTGGTTTGTTTTAAATTAGGTCAGATTCACTGCTGTTTTACCAGGAATATCCTCAAACCTTTTGGAGACTTGGGGTTTCCAACTCCCAGTCCCTACTATGTCCCTATGTGTATGATCCTAAACAAGGAACAACTGTCTCTGACATGATTGTATTTCCTCACTCATCAAGGAGGCTGCAAGTCTGAGATAGTATTTTTAAAGCACTTTGAATGAGAGATTATAGCTGAAGCTTACAGATTTGTCTGCTACTCCTTTTCCATTTGACTAATAATGCAGTTTTGTGCATCATTTTTGCTGTGTGTCTATCATCATGCTGTGCTGGCTTTCACTGAGATGTGTTTTATTCCAAGAAGTCTTCCTGAAAGCAGTGGGTGGGTTCATATCCCACACTGGCTGCCCCAGAGGATCAGGTCCCAGCTGCACAATTTATGCCTTAAGCATTCCTGAAAGCAGGGCATGGACTAATGTGCTTCTCAGAATAATTAAGGGGAGCAGAATCTGTTGCTAGATGAGCAAATTAATCTGATTTATAAACTTTATACATCTCTATTGGTTATAGGACATCACAGAAAAATGCACAGTTGAATTAGCAGGTTATTAATGTGCTCCAAATCAGGATTTGTCACCACTGTAATGCAAATCATTTGAACTTCTCCAGGAACCCACAACATTCAGCACTTTGCAAAGCTTCTGAGTGTACTGTGTTTGTTTTTAAACATTAATTTGGACTATGACTTCAACCAGATCTACTTTCTTCTCACAGCAATTATTCAATCCAGTGTAATTCAATTAAGCTACAACTGTTTATGCCAGTGTAATTAGGGGGGAGAATTTAGCCTGGTAAAATACAACATGACTTTAAAAGTTAGTGGTTAGGCTGCACTGTAAAATACAGTTACATGATGAGGTACAGGTAGCACTGCTTTCCTACTCTGCCAGTCTTACCAACTCAGAACAAACAGCCAAGGCAAAAAAATACAATTGTTTGGAGACTTCAGAATTCCGTACTGACCTCCATAATCAGCAAAAATGGATTTTATACTGGAATTGAAAGTAATGGTCCTGCCAAGTTTATTTTATTGATGTTCTACACTTTTACACAGTATGTAGGTCCCCACTGGCCTGGAAAATTCTGGTGGCTTTTTATTGAAAGTAGACTCAGTTTATATTAAATCTACAGAGACGTTTGCCACTGCATGCACTTTCGAAGACATTTTGGTGACTATATTATTAGTTTCAGAACTATATCATGCAAGTTTTGCCTTACAGTGAGATGAATTACACCAAGGATAACTAAAGCAGTTTGCAAATAGCATGAGTTTCTTTTGTTCCTTGAGCAATAAATTACTCCTGGAACCTGGACACAAGTCTGCCCAGAGGTGATAATCAAAATGGATACAGGACAAAAGTCATGCCAGAGTGCCACAGGAGGAATATTCTACTTCTAGAAGAAGGTAAAATAGAAAAATAAGAAGTAGAGAAGAATGAAAAGAAGCATCTTTTGGTTTTGATGCTTGCCTGGTCAGGTAATGTGAAATGTTTGTTCCACCTGAATATTAAGCTTTCTTTCCTTATCAGATCTTTCCTTGCCTTTCATTTGAACACTTCCCTAAGAAAATTATAAAAATTCATTTTATTTGTACAGTCTCAGTCCATAACCCTCCTTACATATATTTTCCCAAGGAGTCAAATCCAGACTAACCATGGAGACAACTTTGTTTATGCACAACTGGTTAGGTTTTTTTTCTGACCCTAGTTTTACAGGAAGTCTACTGTCAAGGGAAAAGGGGTTCCATCTGCTATAAATGCTGGAATATGCTCGTGCAGATTATAATGGTGACCTGGTATTAACGGTGGCACCAATTTTTCTCATCAAAGGGAGGTGAGCAGAGATGAACACTTGTTATTGGGCAGTAGAATTATAGTCTTAAACAGGCAAAAAGGGAGCCTGCATCACAAAAATCTTACAGCCTGATAAACACAAGGATTATTTTATATGAGGAAAAGAGGATTATTTTGTATGGGGAACTGATCTCAGAGAATGCGCACATTCCACAGGGCCAAGATTCACAATGCCCCCAAGATCCAGTTCAATGTTCAGCCAAGTCCTTATCTTTGGTGTGGTCTACAGAGCAACACTGTATATGAGTTTAAGATCATATAATTTATACTTTTGAGGCAGTAAACAATTCTTTCACAGATTCTTTACTTGTGAAAGAAAAATTAAATAATTTATCCTTGGAATTACTCCTTTCCAACACAATGTTAAAAAGAAATATTGACACTGATACTGAACTTTAGCCCAGTTTCCCTAAGGCTTTGGTAAGCTCTTCCTGTGAGACACTCAATTCTCCCTGCTTTGTCCTCTTCCTGGAGAACTTATTCAAATAACTTGGGGCAAAAACAGAAACAGAAAAACCACAAAGTGTAAATGCCGCTCCACAAACCAGCTGTTTGTTCTAACTGCATAGCTCTGAAAAGCCACTCCAATACCTGCTTAGTTACCTCTGAAAGAAGAGTTGAAAAAGAAACAGGCTCTTGTCCAACACATTTCCCATTCAAAGCATTTCACGAGTATTAGCTAAACAACCCTCATAACGTGCCCACAAGACAAGTAATAGATGGTCTTTGCCGACAGAGGTAGGAGACAGGATCTATCTGACTTGCCAGTGGCCACTAGGAAGACAAGCTACAAAAGCCAACAAAACCTCTGAATTTGCCAGCTCCATTCACCGGGAGCCCATTATTTGTTTATTTACTCTGACGAAAGAGACTCACATCACAAAAGACACTCACATCTCTTTTGTGGGTCAACAGCAGTGACGGTGGGGCAATCAATGCAGAGAGACCACCTCCCACACGTCTTTTGGTAACACAATTCTCACTAGAACATCCTTGTCCTGGCCCACCGCAGGGTCCTTGCAGCAGAACCGGCACACAAACCTGGCGAGGTGTCCCCTGAGGGCTCAGCACAGGGTGAGGACACACCGCGGTCGCAGCACTGACACAGGGCAGAGGGATGTGTGAATCCACCCTGTGGAATATTTCCCGTGTGTTTATTTTAGCCCTGAATTATGCACAGCCTGCATCACAGCCCACATGCCTTTGGCAGCCAGCGGTGGGGTTAAGAGGCTGAGCTTGTAGGTGAATTGTGATAGTCTTTGGAAGAAGCAATTATTCTGCTCTGGCAGACACCAATTTTAAATTATGAGGGTTGAAATTATGGCACAATTCATATTATGTTTCTGGCAGTTCCACACTGTCTCATTGAGTAACTTAAATTTATAGAGAAGACAAAAATAAAAGGTGACAAAGACTGCACATTTTCCCTCAAAATATAAATTATTCAGTAATACTAAAAACACATGAGCAGCAGTCAGAGTTCCCACAATTCTGTGGCATTCTAGTATTCGGCAGTTTCTACTGAATTCAGAAAGAGATTAAAAAGTCTTCCTACCAGTCAGGGTTTTTTTGTTTTGTTTTGCTTTGGGGTTTTTTTTGTGAGAGAGGGTCATTGCTTTAAAAAAAAAATGTAACAAAACAGTCAAGCAAATGTGAAAAGCTAACAGCAAAAATAACAGACATCGGCAGAGAGCACATTAAGGATGAAAAAAAATCAATTTTTTTTTGCCTTCCAACAGTGTATCTTGGGAACACTAATAATAGGTGCCTCTTTTCTCTCTGAAATGACTTTCGCTTTTTTTGCACATGATCTGATACAGGATTTGTCTAGCTGCAATATCTAGATGCAAATCAAGTGAGAAAAGGAACCTTTGTCTGCTACTTTAAAAGCAGGAATTCTGACTGGAGAAGGGATGATTAAAATGCTGTGTGTGGCAACGGCAGACGAGTGACTGTCTCCCTGACAACAACGATAATGCTCATATGAATAAAATCCCCTGTTTACATAAAAGTTTGGAGGTTTAGGTCCTAGAAATGTCAAAAGCAGCTGAGCCTGCCATATCATTGAGTATTGTTATTGATTTCTTAATTATCAGCCATGAAACATGTTAATATTCAGTTTATTCTATTTTTAGTTGAGTTTCCTCTTTTTTTCTTGCTATCTCAGAAAAGAAATGTAACATTTCTAGAACTGTGTCCTCAACAGCCTCATTTTTCCCAGTATGTGCTCTTAAATTCAAAGTCTGATATATTTATTGCTTTACAACTTCTTAACTGATTCATTACATTAAAGGCGAACATTATTTGGTTTTCTTTATTGCCACAAGGCATATTTGTATCAATTAATTACACTAGATGATCACATAATTACCCCTCATTTCTGGAAAAAAACATACACTGTTAATGTTGTGTAACTCTGGGCAAATGATGCCATTAGACCCTTTGGAAGAACTCTTGACAGGAAAGGTGCTTAATTTCTGCAAAATATGGGCTTAGGCTTCAGAGCCAATTGCTTTTTTCAAACAGCATGCATCCATAACTTCATTATGGCTGAGAAAGTCTCTGCTGATGAGCTGTAATCAATAGATAAGCACTGATTCCCTGAGCTAAAATACATCTATTCAGATTACCTGCAATCCAGAGGCTTCCCAGGCTGCATGGCCTCAGGGTCTTGCACCTTGCTGAGCATGGTCTGACTTGTTGGAGTGAGTGCAGGGGAGGCCCCATTGCAGTGGGCAGTTATTCAGCAGAGTGTGTGTGTGGGGCTGAGCAGCTGGAGCCAGGGTCCTGCTGAGCCCTGGATGTTGAGATGTTCTGATAAGCTAAAATGTCAAACAGCAGCTGGAGCAAGGTCTCCACTTCATCCAAAAGTATCCTAACCACAGTGGAGAGTCAGGCTCTCCTTACAGCTTGGCTCTTATCTCCAAGTTGTTTTTATACAAGTCAGAATTGTAATGTACTAAACATTTCCCCCCTGTAGGTCTCCCCATATGCTGTGCTGAGACTCCACCAGGACCAAGCACAGACAGAGGGACTATTCCTCAATCCCACCACGGTTCCTGCTCCCATCCCTACCTGTGCCAGCCTAATTGCAGCGGGAAGAAACACGACACCCAACTCACAGAGGGAAACGAGCAGAAGATCTTACAGTGCCGTGGAGTTCTAATTGCATTTTCACTAGCCTTGCTTTTAGGAACATGCCCCCGGCAAGACAAGGAGCTGCTGGGCTGGAGCAGCTGCCCGTGCAGCAGCTGAGTGCCGCTGGCACAGCACACACCTCCAGGCTGCTCCCAGCACTGGTGGAAGTCCCGCAGTCTCGAGAGCACAGGAGACAGGGCAGCCCTCGGGCACCGCGCTGAGCCTGGGGTGGCACCGAGATGTGCAGAGGGGCACAGAGAAAGGGCTTCGTCTCTGCCTGGGCATGCGGGTTGTAAGCTAGGCTTTCTTAACGTGACTTACACCAAGATACCCCCATCTTTTTTCTTGCTTTTACAAATCCCTTGTCAGCAAACTGTTCCCAGAGGCGGCATCTTCTCACAGAATGGCACATCCCTTTCTTCCACCCACAACAGCGTTATTTACAGACACACAAACACGTAGGGTGCAGCAGAAACTGGCCAACCCAAGGCTGCATTCGGAAGTGCCACCAAAACCCCTGAGGCAGAAGATCACCCAAGGGGGCAGGTTGGCCCTTGGCAGCTGCACGGGCTGGTGGCACAGCAGTGTTGGGGGATGTGGGGCAGCTACTGCTGGACTCTCAGTGCAGCCCAAACCTGTTCTCTGGGCCTTGCATCCAGAAAGGGCCTCTGGAGGAGCTGCCTTTACAGAAAAGTTCCTGCAGTGACTGGCGACAAATGAGAAGGAAATTATTCATATGGCATTGATTGTCATTTTAATGGGCTACTTATCACACCGTTGCTACTCCTGTGGCTATAGTAGCACTCAGGTGCATAATTGTTCTGAGCACTGTACCAACATAGGGAAAGGTGATTCCCTGCATGCTAATTGCCCTCACAAATTATGGTGTATTTTCCTTTAGTCATAGGGTGGGCAGAAAAACACCTCTATCAGTGCACTGCTCTCTCTTCAGATACCGCTTTGATACAGATATAGCAAAAGATTCAGATACAGCAAAAGAAAAGTAATTAGTAAGCGTGGTCCCTGGCAACCTGAAAATAATCATTTGAGAGGTTTACTTTGAATACTTACTTCCAGAGTATCTATTCAGAAAGCACAAGTTTAATTTCTAGGGGATGACTAGAAGATAGCAAACCAAATGGTTTTCTTTCCTGTGTTATGGAAAGGTACTTCAATTTAAAAAGATCTTCAAGTAAGAATAATAAAATCATGCTCAAAGTTAAAGTAAATGAAGTTCAATTTTGAACTATTTGTTAAAAACAACAGTAATACGTATTAATTGAACAAAATGAAGTCAAAAATTGCAGTAGTATAAAAGACAATAGTATCAAAAGATAACTGTAGCATACACTTGCTTGTGTAGCTGGTTTTCAGTCAATTTTAGGATAACTACTACTGCTTTTCAACCTGTGCATAACTGGGCTTTACACCTAGTCTCTGGCAACCCTTAGTCCCACTTGCTATAGGAGTCTCTTTCCCAAAAATCTGGAAATGGGGAACCATGACGTTTTCAACATTTATTTCTTCTACCTTTGGGCTACAACTTGCAGCATCACTTCTAGTCCTTCCTAATCGGGAAAGAGGGGGCTCATCTCACTGGGATGAACAGCCAAGACACAGTCAAAGCAAATGCTTCAGACTCGGACTTTTTTTGCTATAAAGCATTCTGAAGGCTGAATCAATTCATTATAACCCTCTGACCACAGATAATTCAAAATAAACAGGGAAAAAAACAGCCTAATGGATTGTTTACTACGCATTGTTTGCCAGGTTGTGGGCACAGTGGCAGCAACCCTTCCATGTTTGCCAGCTCTGAGCACTTTGTCAAATGCAGCCAGGGCTGCAAAGTTGACAGGGAGGGATGTGCTACTGCCTAATTCACAGTGAAGGGCTACTGTAAGTACAGCCATGGAAGTTTTCCCACGTATTTCCAAGAGTGGCAGGGCTGTTCTTCAGTGTGAACCGTGGTACAACCGAGGGCTGTACTGCTGCAGACCTATTAATGTTAAGTAGATTGGTCCCTTGAGCATCAAAGCTCCTTCAATAAGCAATGAATGTTTTTCAAACACATAAGAGCAGCTGCACCTACCATTTAATAAAAGAAAAAAAAAAAAGCCTTCAAGCGTTCCTAAAGAAAGAACAGCCACTGAGTTTTGTCCCACTATGCTGTTTGTTCCACAGCTGATAAACATTTCTTTTAGAATTTTTTATTTTCCCACCCTAATTTTTTTTTTTTGTGAAGGTTAGAAATTGTGATTTTATTTCCATTTTAGATTCATGGCTACTGTATAACTAGTTTTCTTTATAACGGCTTTTTAATTGAACCAAAAGAGATTTCCATGGTGTTTCTTTCCCTGATTTATCTCATTGAAAGCGATAACAGATCCTCTTGCCCTTTCCCAATTGAACAAATAAAGCCCTCCTGGTTTTATCCCAGATGATATTCCCCACATGTCAGCCTTTACCTCATACCTAATCCTGTTTCACATCCTCTCTCATGTACACACAAGCAAAAAACGAAGAGGTGTAGAACTAGGGAAATGATTCTCAAGGTAATACAGTAAAGATTTGCTTTAAAACTAACATTGCATAGGCTATTGTTGTATTGCACACCTATCACAGCCATATTTTTTAAAACTGAACTAGTTTTGCACTTACATTTTATAATTTATGCTGGGTGTTTTGTGTCTAGTTGTGCTAGTGTCTAGGGAGACCCATCAGGCAAACATTCCATTTATTTTGATGCATTCAGCTGGAGTTTTGCTGTAAGACCAAACATGGCATTTTGAAGATGTTTTATTTTGCTAGGGAAAGATTTCCTCAGTCTGTTTTACTATTGGATGTAGGTTTTAAGCATTTGTAAAAGACTATCTTTCCTTTTTTTTTTTTTTTTTTTTTTTTTTTTTTTTTTTTTTGAGCAAATGGCAAATGTCACTTCAGGAAATTAAACATTTCTATTAGATGCCATGAAGACACCATAACCAAAAATTTTGACTGGATCTACTTCCCTCTACATTTCTTTGTGTTTCTCATGAGCAACATATTTAGATACAGTCCCTCTTTCCAGGAGATACGAAGAATAACAGTGAAATACAAAAGAGTAGGAGATCATCCTCTCATTATCACTAATATTCAATTTCGACATCCTTGGTTAAAACTGCTCTTTTCAAAACAGGTTTTTGTCGAGTGACAATGAATTGCTTTATTTGCTCTTCTCCAGTGAAGAACAGGCCTGTGTTAATTTATCTGGGATAAACATGCATACAGCCCACATTGTGCTCCCATCCCTGTTGTTTACAGTTGTTGGCCCTGCCTGGTGTGCTGTAGATGTGGCCCGTTCCAGACGTACGGAGTGTCAGAAAGGACTGGCAGCATGGAGCAGCGATCGCTTTGTCTCCCAGCTATTTTCATTAGGTCTTATTCATGTGCCCCTCAGAGTGAGAGAGTCAAAGTCATCTGCCTGCTGGTTATTATGCTGCTGCACAAAGGGGTCCTTCAGCCCAGAGCAGGAGACTGAAAACAGGACTGTTGATAAATTATTGTGACCCATCCTACTCCTATTTAGTATCACTGCAGCTGTCTGGAGCTGAAGTTAACACCCACATCTGCACATAATCAGGGTGTTTTTACACCCAAAACCAGAACAAAAGCTCCATGCATGGAGACCATGTATCAAGAAGCTCAAGCAAATCTGAAGCTATCTCATGTAGCTTCTTCAAGTACTGAAAATTTCTTTCAATCACATTTAAATTCTTATGAAATGTTTGGTGTAATTTCTCTCCCCTGAGAGCTGAACATATCATTTGGCTCAAGTTTTAACATTAATGGAAGCTTGTGTCAGAACAGGTACCAAAATCTACTTTAGCTAATTGTAATCAATGAGAAGACACTGCTAATCAGCATGAATCATGTCTCATGGACTCTTTCTGTACGCCACAAACCCCAAAATTACTGCACCAATAAATGCACAACATTTCCTGTGGTCTGGAATATAAATATATTCACCTTCAGGGGCGTACGGGGAACAACAGGGCACAGCAACTTCCTGGCTAACTGCAAATGAATCAGCAGTTACCAATGTTTGTTAAAAACAAAATATACAACACCTACCAAATGGAAATGAAATCTCTCTGCTGTTACTGGAGCAGCTATCACTGAGTAACTGGCTGTACATTAGAAACTACATTGAGTTTCAAAGCCATATTTGCTTCTGATGTCTTTCCTGTCTGACATGATTTGAAATGTTTTATCACACGCAAATCCCTACACCAAGGAGGACAAAATCAAATATGCACTACAGTGTCAGTCATAACTACCCAAGCAGCAATACGCAGAAAAACGTTAGGAGTCATCCTGACCTGAGGTTTGCAAAGCAGTGCTGATGAGCAGGAGGCAGATTTCCTGGGCTGCATTAATAAGGCAGGTGATTATTCCTTTTTCTTCAACACTGGTAAGGCCTCAGTTGGAATAATGAGTGTAGTCTAGGCCCTGAGACTAATTTTTTTTCCTCTGAAGGTTGAGGGAATCTTTGTGGAAGGTTTTAAGAACAGGTTACACAAATATTTCTCAGAGGTGAAGCAGATGAACTTCATCTTGTCTAAAGGTGAACTGAAAATTTTTCAGATGGTCTGTCTCAGTCCTATAGAACACTATTTACATCTGTGAATGCCAAGGTTAGTGTTCCTGGTTAAAAATGAAACAAAATTAATTGTCAGAAAGAATGCCAAAATTCAACCAGAAAGCTACTGCTACACTAATGAATTTTAGGGCATTAACCTCATACTGGTATCAGTGACTGCTGCATTAAGCCTTTCCCAAAGACTTGGATTTAACAAGTGTTTATAAATTACCCACACATGCTTAAATGTACTTAGATTTTAAGATCAAAAAACCTGTCTCCTCATTACCAACTCCATTTAATGATGCAGATATTTTTCCAGAACTTAATTATGAGAAGACAGCCACATCCTTCCTGAAAACAAAGTACTTTCAGAGGAAAAGCGCAAACATCTTGCTCATCCCACTGGTGTTCTGCACCGAGGGCCCTTTTCTTTGCAGCTAATTGCAAAGAAGCGGTTTTGGCAGAGCTGGATGCTCTCTCCGCCCTGGGAGGGAACGATTTCTGCAGGAGCTCATGCGCCAGCACAGAGCAAGTCTGCCAGCACAGCCAGAAATGGGGGCTGACAGCTCTGCGTCCCAGGGAGCTCATGACCTCACGGAAGCGGAGCTGCCGACGGCTCTCCGTGTCCCAGGAGAGGCGTGAGAGCTGCCCCTGCTCGTCCTGCTCCGATCGCACGGCAGCGCCGAGCAGGAACCGGGCTGGGAGCACCTCTGCTGAACACACACCGGCACCGGAGCGGCTGCGAGCGCTGAACATGATTCATCGCCTGCCTTCGGGATTTCACAGGCGCAGCTCCAGCTTCCAGCCAGGGCAATACAAATGCTAGACCCAGCCCTGATGTTGTCTAAATGCACCCTCCCTGCAGGCACCTCAGCCTGATTCAATTAACAGGTATAGGACACATCGAGTCTAATTGCCTTCTGGAGATCTATCATCCAGCTCCTCATAAACAAGCTCCCCGTTAAAGTGGCATTGTCAGCCCACACACACGCAGTTAGACCTGGAGTTTACCGCCCATGAGCACTACGGAGTAATTTATTTTCCACATCTACCTACATGTGGGTTTCAGGCTATCAGGTGCCAAACCCGAAGCAGCAGAAGGTCTGTGCAGTTACTCAAACCTGTTAATAGGAAATAATGTCAGTGAGGAGTTTACTAATTGCCTAAAGAGGGAGGGAATAGTCTAACAAATGTTACAGCCTAAGTACCGTGCCTTTGGGAACTGTTTAGCTCCCTTTACCTGTCAGCTTTTTCCCGATGCAATAACTTCAAACAGAAAATTAAACACACAAAAGGGAGAAATTTCTGGATTGAAACTGCAGCTTACTCCGGGAAAGCAAGTGTGAGTGTGCCTCCCTGGGACACAGCTTCTTCAGTGTTTCTCCTGCTGCAGGAAGGACTTGTAGCTGCCAAGAGGCAGCAGGACAACAGGTTTGATCTTAGGGGCCAAGTGGTATCAGCCACAGGACAAGAGGAATGAATCCTACAAGGCAGGACTCATGAATCGTGAATCATGAACACCCAGCCTAAACAAAGTACAGAGTGTGGCCAGCAGCTGGGCTGGTTTGGAGGAAAGGTGGCTCATCCCTACCCTCATGGCAGCCCTAACAGGGTTCCAGTTTCTCAGCGCTGAGGCTACAGAGAGCTCAGCCTCCCTGCAGCTGTGCAGTGTGTGCCCACAGTGTCCACAGAGGTGCTCCTGCGAGGTGATGATGTATCCCCAAGTCCCTCAGACCAGGAGCCAAAACAAGCTTTCTGGATCATCTCTGAGATTCCTTCCTGCCCCCGGTGTCCCTCAAACAAACCAGAGAGACTAGTGCTGGCTGTCCTGCTTCCAGGGCTGTGGGCAGTGTGTGCAGGGGAGCTTGCACAGAGGTCTAAGGTCTCCAGCTACTAAATTCTTCATTACTTTTCATTAATGAAATTATTCATTAAAATTCTACAGGAAGAAAAAAAAGCTGAGTGGGAGAGTTGCTATCCCAGATTTATCAGAGGTGAGGTTTGAACTAAAAGGAAACTTTTGGATAAAGCAAAAGATTTAACTGGGTCCTAGGAGGTCAGAGTACACAGTATGCAGTGACCAGGTGGAAAGGGCTCCACTAATTCTATTGCATTTACTGCTCAGCTTCTGAAATCTTAAAATGGCCTCAGTGGGGCTTTCCTTGAACTGATGACTATCTTGCCTACACTAAAAAGAAAATTTTACCTTCTTTACAGTACTCAATGCCCATTTGCCAGGGAAGGGCCTGTCTTTTCTCCTCTCCCCTTCAAAGAGCTTTGGCAGTGATGGGGAGACCTGTCTCCACCCCAATGCCCTGGGGAGGTCCCCCTTCATCTGAAACACAGATGCAGAGAATGTGAGATGTGGCAGATGAAGCCTGCAGGAAGGAAAAGGCTCGGGGAGATGACGGTCTTACAGCACAACTGGTGCTTAGAAAAGTTTTGCATCCTAGAAATGCTTCTGGCCTTTCTTTCCTCCAGTCCTTATGGGAGGGCTGGCCAAGGCCAGGAGATGAGATTTATCAGCCCTCAATCCCTTCTCCAGAGAAGTCAAGGATGTTTCGTGGACATGCTGAATACAGACACATGCAGAATTACAGGCTACTGGTCTAAATAACTCTCCATCCTGAAAATCAAATCAAACTTTCATTATCTGCCAGGAAAAGATGAAAGCCAGCAAGGCTTTTCAAATGCTATGTCCAATAGATGGGAGATTTTTGTTAGAGCACAGCACACATTACCACAGCCCTTCTAGTGCCCACTGAGCTGAAGTGGCCTGAGATATTCTGTGCTCAGCATGAGAGTTTTCTGTTTACAAAGAACCCAACATCCTGCATTTTCTGTATAAAAGCACTGAAGAGCACAAATTCCAGTTCTTCACACCGTTTTTTTTGGACCTGCAGCTGCTTTGACACTGTTGTCAGAAGGTGCAATTCATAGTCATCTCAGACCCCCCCAAAAATGAGCCTAAACATCACAAATCAATACTGCTGCTTTCATGCTCTGCACCTTTCAAGGTGTTTCCCAGAGATCCCTCGGTGAGGCAGCAAAAAGGGGAAGCGTACAGTTAATACATCCCCCCATGAAGTGTGACCCAGGCCACAGCTTTGAGGAGCTGTTGGGATGATCGTTTGCAGCAATCAAGCTCAGTGGAGGCTTTCGTGTTCAGCACACACTGCATCATCTCCAGAGAGTTTCCTTTACAACACTTATAAACGAGAAAACAAGATAACTTCAGACTGCACAGCTGCAGGGTGCAGGAGGAGAGCGATAAAATAACACAGAATTAATCCATTCATTCGAAGGCCACTGAGCTGTAGTGCATGGATTTAATGAGGTTGGACTCGAAATGGCTAACAAGTTAAAAACCAATGTTATTAGCCCTTCACACCCCACACCCAGCCCCCTCTGCTAATCTCCCAGGAACTGTAGCAGGCAAGGCTTCCCACATTTATGTAGGTCAGCACCTACTCCAAAATTCATGTGTTTTAGTGAAAATAGAGGGCAGGCACTGGAGACATGCTCCCTGACCCCAGCTCTACAGAGCCACGTAGCTGGAGATTGTTGTTTTTTTTTTTCCTGGCACTCTGCATTTTGCCTCTCTCAAGGCTGTAGTGCAGCCACACCACACAGGTCAGGCTAATGCTTATCCTCAAAGCTGTGCATGGGCCCTCCTAGCCACCCTGGAATGCCTTATGGCTGTTGGGATGAACTGGGAGCTCCCAGTTTAGACATATGCACTGCTTATATAATTATATAACTAAAATTAGGTAAAAAGAGTAATACACCCTATTTTGCTAAGGCACTCACATACTGTAAGGTTTTCAGTTATTGGGAGAATACTGGAGTACATTTTTAGGTAGTAACAACCTATTACTGACACAAGCCCCCGGCTGTAGGCTGTGGTGAGCATTGCCCCTGGCCAGGCACAAAGCAGCCAGGGGGCACCCACAGAGCCAACCCCACCCAGATCCAGCCATTCCTCCCCAGCCATTCCTCCCCACCCTCATCCTCACCTGCCTGGGCACAAAACTTCTGCTTCCACAAAAAAAACCCCAAAACAAACAAATCTGTTCTCCCTCCTTGAGGAAGGAGAGGATCATAATGGATGACAGATGAGTGATAATACAGCATTTAGATCACAAGGCACTTGTATTTCAATCTGGTCAGCCTGGGATAAAAACCCAAGCAGGATGGAAGTGAGGCAAATACCCTGATTTTTTTATAGAAAATATTTGCTAATGTCACACTTCAAATCACAGATGCATGTCACAGTGGCTGCACAGGGTGGAGGTGGGGGCTCTTCATCACATCCCTGCAGTGCTGAGTCAGAGCCCAGAGCCACCACGGTGTTTTGTGTGGTGCTGGCACCTCCTGCTCCTGAGCAACAGAGCTCCTGCAGCAACATCCAGTGTTCTGGACAGGCTTCTGAGCAATCACAATTCCCCTGGGTTTTCAAACAGATCATTCAGTCTTCATCTCTGTCTTGTACAGGCTTCTAAAGGTAGCTGAATTTCAGTTTGAGCGTGGTGACTTTCACACAGGCTGAAGTACCTATGATCTGCTGACATGAAAACTGTTTATATAAAACGAGGTATTCCATGCATACTGTGTTTATTTAGATAAGAACTGGTATTCTTATATCTATCTATATATAATGACATGAAAATTTTCTCTAGTGGCTGTATGATTCTCTCCATGTGTTTGGTTTTAGTAGCAGGGAGAGTTACAGGGATTCAGTGAGAAGTTTCTGGGAGCTTCCCCCATGTCCAATAGAGCCAATGTCAGCCAACTCCAAGACACACCTGCCACTGGCCAAGACCAAGCCCATCCATGATCATTGGTAGCACCACTGGGATAACAGATTTAAGAAGGAGAAAAACTCCTGTGCAACAGCAACTTCAGCCAGAAGTAGGAGTGGGACTGTGTGAGATAAACAACCCCGCAGCACCAAGGTCAGTGGAGGAGGGCCAGGAGGTGCTCCAGGTGCCAGAGCAGATTTCACTGCAGCCCAGGGGGCAGCCCGTGGTGAGGCAGCTGTGCCTCTGCAGCCTGTGGGGGTCCGTGGGGGAAGAGACCCCCTGCAGCCCATGGACGGCCCCCCACACACTCTGTGCAGCCACTCTGCCCCACACCAGCCCCATGAAAGGGACAGAGACAGCCCCTGCTCCCTGGGCAGCTCTCCAGCTGTCTCACACATAACCCTTGCCAGAGGAGCCTCCTAGACTCAGGGCTCTTGCTTCTGGAAATTTGCAACGCCACCGTAGTCTCCCACCGCAGTCTCTGCTGCAGGCCAGGTGCTCACAGAGCTCTGGCATGAAGAACTGAGTCCTTAGGCTTGGCTGGATTTCCAGCACCAGGTAACATCCCAACATAGAAAGCACCTCACACACACAGATAGAAAACTTGCTCCAAACTTTGTCACTGACTGGAACAAAAGACTGCCTGCTCAGGAAGCACAGATTGTCTCAGGGAAGCAAACCTTATGTTGTTTATCCCAGATGTGTATCTTTGCAGTAATTTATCACTTCTGTAATCTACTGCCCTAGGAAGGATTATTTATAATGCCTGGGGACATTTTGTGAATTCCCGAGGAGCAGGCAAGGACACAAAGTATCCCACAGGCTGGGGAAACAGAGATGTGGACAGGCCGTGAGTGACCTGAACTGTCTGAAGTATCATAGTCCCAAGTGACACCAAAAATGCCTAAAAACCTGCTAAAGGGCAACACTAAAAACAACCAGATCAATAGAAACTACACAGAATGTTTTCTCCATCAAGTGAACAAAGCTGAATAAGCTCGTAAAGCCTGGAGCTGAAGGTAGTTCAGGTCTGGGTTTGGAAAATTATAGATTCCTCATTTTCATAAATTTAATCCTAGTTCAGCTGGCTGGGTTATTTCTGGGAGCATAGTTTGGGTGTACAAGACTTTCAGTCCACGCACCCAAGACATCTTTACAATCGTAGCTGCACCTCAGCAAGCGTGTTGCCTAAGCTCTGTGCTGGCAGCAGAAACAACTCATAACATAATGGCAGTCAGTCCCCCTCCGGTTGCTAAATGTATTTTAGCTCTCCTGGAGATTTAAGAACTTTTTGGATCTTTCTTACAGAGGTTAACATTGGTTCAGTGCAGACTGCTGTGAAATGTATATATATAAACAGACACAGAGGTAAACACACTCAGTGTAGGTGCATCTGACTCCATTAAAAAGATGTGCCCACTGGGCTGTGAATAGAAAAATTAATTCTGCACGAAAAGGCTCTTATTTGTGTGGTTTTGGTGACAAGCCCTGTCAGATAGATGGGAAAGATATAATTAGCAGTCTGCTATTCCAACACCATCACGCCCATACCCCAAACAACCTTTCTCTTTACTCTCCCTTTAGCTCTCTCCCGTCCCAAGAAGTGAAATTTCTGCCATTGATGCAGCTTTACAAATCCCAAAAGCCACCCAACAAATTTAGGGGTTACCTGAATGAAAGCAAGCAAAAAAACTGTTTTCAAATTATTAAAATTCATTAATAAAACCCCACAAAAACAAACAAACAAAAAACCCCAACCCAAACAAACCAAAACCCCCAAGAGTTTGGGTTGTCCCACCTGAGGTTTACCATGGTTTGTGTTTACATGCTACTGGGTACATTTGGGCAAGGCCTGTGAAACTCAGAAAAAAGGGGACTCAGTGTTTAACTCAGCTCTCACTTCCAGTGTGTGGGTATTAATGACAAGCAGTATTGCTGCTGGGGAGATGTTTGTTTTTAAATGGAGCATGGTTTATACTTCCTGGCAGCAGGCACAATTTCTGTTAAGCACTATATTTGCACCAAAATTAGAATAATTTACTCAAAAGCACACACGAGTTTGTCTCAAATCTCCATCTCTTCTGTGTTCTGTTCAGAAGGTGCATATTTATTCCTGTACTTCTGTGTAAATCTCTTTAAATGAGCCATTTCCAAGAAAAGCTAAAGTTTCATTTTGATGTTGTCTGCAGGCTAATCCAAATAACAGAAATACCAGTCTTACTGCGGAAAGAAAGAGAGGAGGGATGGAGAGAAAAGCTGAACACACTTCATTTAGAGAAAACAAAGATGGTCTTGTTTTGTACAGTATTGTACAGTGGTTAGTGCTATCTTCATCTTGAACCATTCAATCTCCTCTCTTCACAGTGCTCTCTCTTCTTTAATATCTCCTCACATCTATTTCCATCTCCACTCAGAAAAGCCCAGACTGAGACACAAGCAACTTTTAGCCTCCAGGTAATGCAACCAGCCGTTGTACACTGCCTGACGGAGCAGCAAAGGCTCCTTTGTCCTGAAGGAGTTTGGTTTTGTTTTTAAAATATCTCATGTGCTAATGATAGATTAAAGGGATAACCATGGGCTTGTCAGCATGCGGTCATGTAATCCATTACCGAATGACCGTGTCGCTCTGGGGAAAGTGCTGCTTTCATGAAACAGGAGTTTCATGAATTCTCCATTTCCTGAGACCCTTTGGGCTTGTGGCTCTGCACAGCAGAAGGACTGGGAGGTTTGCTCTCAGGATGACAGGAGGAAATTATCGAGCTGCTCCTTGGCAGCAGCAGAGCAGCACATCCAGCACCTTGTGGCTCTGTGAAGGGGAACTGGCCCTGCTGTCCCTAATCAGCAGGACAGAAAAGCTGCTTTTATAGCAAGACTCTTTCTTCTTTTGTACTTCTGCCCAAGCTGCTGCCAGCAGATACTGGCAGGGATTTCAATAGATGTTTTGAATCAGTGCTTGGCAAAGGCACAGGCAGGTTGAACCTGCACATCCTCTATAGAGCTGCACTGAGATTTCAGCATATTCCTGGTCCAGCCCAGCCCACAGACAGAGCTGCCCTTTCCAGGGCATAAGATAAGAGAGCCTGAGGAATAGGTAAGCAGTATGTGTATTCCCTGCCCATTGCTGTCCTCATGGGGACCTTCTTGCACCCCTTCCTTTGCCACCATTGTGTCCAGAGTTGCCCACGTTTATTTCTGCTCTGTGTCTGTGCAGGTGCCCATTGCTCAATGGAAAACGAGGCTGAAACACAAATCAGCAGCCTGTATTTCCCTTTCAGAGCGGGATTTTCCTCAAACCCTGAGGAGAGGCACTGCTTTGAAGCAGATTGCTCTACCTTGGAGCAGCCAAGGCTTATTAACCCAGGTTAATAACATAATTGTTGCAGTTGAAAAGTGTCACTGTCAGCTAGAAAAAGTGAGAAACTTCACACCCTGAACAGGGTTTTCTGCTGGGGAGATCCCCCTGGTGTTCTGCTCTCTGACCAAAGGAAATGTACCTTGAAATTTTGCTGGCTGTGGGAGGCAAGGGATGGGGACGTGGCTGCATCTCAGTCCCAGCTCCTTCCTGTCCCAGAGGGAAACACCTCAGTTGCTTCACCCCACTGTCACATGCTATGGAAAGAGGGGTGCAGGTGGGAATGTGGAAAATCCTTTTATATGGCTTAATGCATCAGCACTGGGATTTGTTGTGTTTTGCCACATCCAGGATTTCAGGGCAGCCCCAGCACCCATTTTCCAGGATGAGGTGAAAGCATGCAGTGTAGCTCCCTTTTGCCATGCTACCGTAGGGCTGCCTGTGGCCCCATCAGACACGGCTATTTGTGGCTACAGGCAATGGTTTCAACTGAAGCAGTGATTGTGATGTACCCAGAGTCACAGCACGACTTGTGGCAGCAGCAATAGCATCACTGGGTGACAAAAGAGTGGTCAGTCTTTCCTGGCAGCAGCTGCAGGGGCTGCACGTGAGCTGGAAGGAGACAAGAGGCTCCCTGCCCAAGTGCAAAACAGGAAGAAAAAGAAAACAAAGGAGGAAAGGAAACAAAATGAAAGATTGGAAAAAAAGCAGCAGCAGACTACAAAACCAAATGGGTGGCTGCTTACATCCATGGGAATTTGTTATTCCTTAAAGCACTTCCGGAGTTCTTTCCCTAACGCAGCACATCAAGGGGCCAGATGAGAGTCACATGTAGGCAGAGCCCGGGTGAGCAGCCCCCTGAGCCCAGGGGTGCAGCTCTGCACCCCACAGTGCAACAGGCTGTGTCACTGCAGAGCCCACGGCTCCCTTTGGGAAAGGGCACCCGGCAGCACAGCCGGGCTGGTCCGTGACACTGCCTTTGGGAAGAGCTGCAAGACCAACTCCTCGGGAGCACTGGCATTGCCTAAAATGTCATGAAACTTCTAATCCTCTACAATCCCATTTTCCTTCAATAGCTCTCTCATTTCTTTTTCATGCAAAGTATAATCTTAAATGATGGTTTAAAGCCTGTGTTTCTCCAGCCACAGGTACACACATCTCAAAGAGCAATCACTGTTAGCTGCTGTGCACCCCTCAGTGCTTAATAAGCCAAGTAAACACAAGACACGATGCCAAGTGCCACAGCTTCCTTAGCCGGTCAGCTAATGGTGACCTGCCTTTTTTTTCCCCATATATGAAGGCTAGGATTAATTCCTCACTTCCCTGGACCTCCTCAGCCAGCTGCCTCCTCACCCTGTTCCTCCAGCCCATGCTGAGAATCAACCTGAGAGATTGGTGCCAGCGGTTTAAATTCTTGCAAGCCAGAGCAAAATGTTTTTCTTTTCGTTGTATTTGATATGTGGAATTAATGGCTTTTGTGGTTAATAAATGTTCCCATGATGTGCTGACATTTAACCATCCCTTCAAGCTTTTTAGTTTACATTTTTAGTTTGACATTATCCCTTGATTCTTTAAATGAATTGTGCGTTTTTGTACTAAACTGGGCAGTAAATCATACAGGCTCTTTACAATTGGTTTTACAAAATGGGCTTTCAGGATAGCACAGGGAGAGCAGCACATTACTTAACAAAAAAAAGGCAGTTCTATTACTGCCTGCAATTTTGAGCTGTGTATTTGCTGTCTGTTTTCTTCTGTTGCTCCTTGACTTCCAGACTTTGCCAGGGGCTTCACGTGCTTGGAGACCGAATTCCACATGCCCAGCCCTCCCTTCCTCCTGCCACCCACGACCAGTGCAAGCACACAGCTTCTCTGCCTCTGCTTCCCGAAGTGTGCACAGCAGGTATTTCCTCAGGCAGTTGGAGGCTGTGCGGCCGACTTGTGCCTGGGCTCAGCCAGAAGGGACAAACACGGTTGCAGGAGACACAGGCAGTGGCTGCAGCACTGTGGAAACCTGCACACAGCCCAGGGATTGCTGTGTCCAGCCCAGCGCACCTGGAGCAACTTCAGCTCCTTCCGAGCACAGCTCAGTAGTTACCCAGGTGATGCAGGCCAAATTAATTGAGCAGCACAGGTACTTTGATGGTGCCATAACACTAGGTCGAGATAAGTAATAGACTTCTCTGCACAGAGAAGCTGCTGAAGCTTTGTATTGCCACTGCAAGAATCAAGTGGAGCAAGTTCTCAGTCTGCAAACCACCTTACATGGAACCTCCAAGGAAATTTCTGGGTTTAATAGCAGGGTTAGAATGCAGCACAGCATGCTTTACACCCCACAACCCCACAATCTTGTGCAGTGGGAGGACCAGGTACAAAAAGGGTGACTATTTTGATCACAAAAGAAAAGAAATCACAGGACACAGAAAAACCTGACAGAAAATCCCATGAGTAACCAACCTGCAAGAGTTTAGGTTACCTGCCCAGCAGGGCAGGGAAAGAAATTGAAAGTACAAAGTCACTGTGGAATATTCAAAATCAGAAGGCCACATTCCCTCCCAAGAGCACCAACCCACACCCTTTGGCCCTTGGCAGGTGGACAGTCATGAGGAGTCGGCAGATTTTGGAGACATGAAGATCTGACTGCTTCTCTGAGATGTGCCATGCAATACCACTGTCCTATCGGCCAGATTATAGAGCGTCCCTGTTCAGCCTGCAGCTGTGTGTATTACTGATGTAACTGAAAGCCAAGCCAGAAAGAAGATGAAAAAAAAAGAAGAAAAAAAGAGAGCAAGAGAGAGAAAACAACACATTTTAGTTTTGGCCTTCGACACTTGGGACATTTTATATCAGAACAAGTGGTCATTTGTCTGGGGTTGGTCTGCATAGACACACCATCAGAGATGCATTTATTATTTATCCAAGCTCTGTGCCTACAGAAAGCAAAAGACTTATGTAAACCTCCAGTTGGGATTTCTAGATCCTCACTTAGACATTTTCTGTACCAGCTTCCCATGAAGACAGCCCACTCAATTAGAGAGAGAGAGCAAAAAGGATTCCTTCGTCAGAGAGTGGGTACCATTAACGCTTGACTTTGAGCTGCTCTTGTGTAGCTGAACTACAATTTTCCCCAAAGTGGGGAGGGAAGAGCACTAAATACCTACTGCAGGAAGGAGACTACAGGTATTATCTCTGTCAGTGCAAAGCTGTCCAAGCCCAAGCAGCTCAGTTCTCTGCTCTTAGTGGGAGAAGAGAAAATAAATGATGCTTCTGTCCAACCAAGGCAGCTGCCCTGGCAAGGAAGGAAGACAGAAGTGCTGCCCCAGGTGGGGAGGGGCATCCCTTTCCCTTCCTTTTCACTAGGAGGGGACAGTCAAAAGCCCTGCATCCAGAATGAATAGTGAAATTACATAATGTCAACCTGACTGTTTACACTTATTTCCCTCACTCTTATTTTTGGCACAAGCATTCTGTACGACTGCTTGGTATTGGATAATAATACCATGTAGTGATGCACCTCAGGCAATTCCTGCAGCCTAAATATTGACCTTCCACTGTAGCTACCCTGAAAAGGCAGAGGTTGGTGAGATGATCACCCTCTGTAAGGATAATAAGGTTTGGAGAGCAGTAGAGTCTCAGAGCTTAGGAATGGTCTTATGCAGCATCACAGTATTTTGGTTTTGAGGTTTCTAAACGTTAATTCACAGGAATTCAGCCGTGTCTCAATAACTAAAAACCTTTTACTAATAGTGTTGGCTGTGAAAGAGTAGGTGGCCAAATGAAGATCGCGTTGTGTATCAAAGGTCAAAGCAGCAAATCATTTTTAATTGAATATGCAAATTGTACAAACTGCCAGGATGTCAAGAAGTTTGAAAGCAAAGGTGTTAATTTAATAAGCGATTTTAGAAATCAGATGAGATACATCTAACCTTTAATTAATTATTTGTAATTAGAGAGCTCTCAAAAGCAACAGGGGGAGCACTCCCAACTGGCTTGGGAATTCCAGCCTAACTAAGATGGCGAGAAACGACAAATTTACACTTGCAGACTGAACATAATTTGGGCTTTGAAAGTACCTTGCTGTTTACTACAAATCCAGCCATTTTCAGTTTTCAGCGAACTCCAAGCACTACACTTCTGCATTCCAGCTGTTTATTATGTCATTTTACAATCCTTATGGTTCCTTTACTACCTGTCACCACACATGGAAAAGCTCCACAAAACCAAAATCTGCAGATCACGCGGGGGAACAGTAAAACTGACTATACAGAGTGTGTTGCAAAATGCAGTGAACTAAACAAATAGAAAAGCAGGTGGTATATTTTCTTAATTTGTTTCATCTACCTTGGGTGTTGCTTGGAAAGCATTAGGTAGGCATTTGCTAATAACTCTGTGTGTTTGCAGCAGATGGTTCTCCATTAAAAATGAGATCTCAGGCAGAGAGCTCTGGGAAAACCTTGAAGGACTGAAGAAACTGTCAGTCAGGTATTTCTGCCTCTCCAGAGTTCAGTCTATTAAGCCAGCCTGTGTGAGCCATATTACCCAAAGGATAGGCAATTCTGTCCTCTCTCTATCCTGCTGAGGTCCTGATCCTTTAAATGGAGCATGTGGTCTGCAGCTTTCTTCTTTAACCACTGGTTGCAAAAGGATAGTGAGAAGCAGCAGCAAAGCTCAGTGCCAGCTCCTGTGCTGGCCAATGACTGGTCACAAATAAATCAAAATAATAGACAAATAGGAGATTGACAAACAGCATAAAATACAAGCTGAGGCTGTAACCACAACATTTCTATTACATTTCAATGCCCAGGAAAAGCTGGACTGTGATTGTCTCACCTCCTAGATTTCCCTATGCTGGCTCACAGATGAATTTTTAAAACCCAATTTTGATGCAGTATCTTTGAACCTCGGCTTCATCAGACATGAGGGGAACTGACAGACATCATCTGTCTCTGCACAAAAGGGCTCTTTATGGTTTAGGATTCACAGTAACCCCAGCTTGTCTGGAAAAAATAATAGTGCAGAATGCTGCCTTGTGCACATCTCCAAGTATGAAAGACAGTTTGAAGGCAAGAAAACGTTTTGCAGTGCCATCACTGTGATGTGACTGGAGACAGCCTGGCTTGCTGGGATGCCAGAGCAGCACTCAGTTTGGCAGCCTGCTGCATAAGCCTTTGAGATCCAGCCTCCTCCCACACTGCTGCCTCCAGCAGCACCACCAGCACCTCCACTCACACCACGGCCACCCCTCCAGCACTGCAGCCTGGGAGGTCAAAGCATGTTGTCCATCTGTCTTTCAAGCCAAAGCATCGCTTGGTTTAAGGGACTTAGCACTGAAATCTGCCATGCCATGCTCTTGTATGTCAGGACAGAAAGACTCAATACACTCTGGAAGATTTTCAATCATGAAATCAGGACAGATGCCCTGGTGAAGATTTGCCTGTTCCTCCTGTCACTGAAATGTCCTAGGAATATGTATTTTATTGCATTTGAATCACAGGTTGGGGTGGGGAGGGAAAGGGCCTGTTCCTGTGTGCATGCAGACAAGTTCTCTGTTTCCTCATATTTAATATGGAAATAGTCCTACTTGCATCCTGGGTAAATCATTTTAAGATCTTTGGATAAAAATCCAAAAGCAGATGACTTAATGAAATAGAAAGATTACGTCTGTTCCATGGCACAGAAAAGACTGGCTGCCACCCAAGCAGCTCAGCTACCCTGAGCACACACCACATTGCCGCTCCTGCACCAGGACTTTCTCAATTTGTGAAGAACTTGGCCTAAGGTTTCCCTTATAAAAGCATATTTTCTATAAATCAAAAAGGAAACCCCCCACAAAACATCCAGCACCAAGCACACTGTGCTGCATGACAGAGACTTCTTCTAGCCAAAGTCACAGATGTAAAGAACTCTATAATTTCCTCAGTTAGTCAGTGTAGAGTCCTGGTGCCAAATCTGGTTAAACATAAGATGGCTTCCTGACAACAGCTAACCCAAATCACCCACAGGGCGACTGTAACTGCACATCTACCTTCCTTAATACCTCCGGCTTCCAGACTCCAACCCAAAGACATTATTTCTCTAATAAAGAACTTGCAGGATAAGCACACAACTGCTGCAAAAACATTCGGCTCTCTGGTTACCTGGTTGTGACATTTGAAAGGATGTAAACACTCATCCATATTTTTGGCTAAGCTAATTGCAGTAGCTCCAAGTGCCAAAAAGATGCAGGTGTGCTTATTTAAACATATTCCCGTGGCTTCTTTCTGAGCTGACATTGTTTTTGGGTAACTGAGCTTTCACAAAAGCATCCATCAGCTATGACAAGACCCATCAGGGTCAGTGTACTGAGGAGGAAGCCTGGGCCTGATGCAGACCCTGTGCCCCAGAGAGGCTGGCAGGGAGAGGTGGGAACAGGGAGGTGCATGGCATCAGTCATGGTAGGGTGAAGGTTACTTCTCATGGTACGGCTCATTTCCCTGCCTGCATGGGCAGAGGGGGTGTCTTTATAGCTGCTTTCACACTGCAATGGTTTAGGTATCCTCCCCAAAATAGTACAGCAATACCTTTAGAGAAATAAAGCTGCTTTCCAAAGCTAAATTGTCTGTAGAAAGTCTGGAAAACTTTACATACCTACGCAGAAGGCACATCTGCCCTGTAAGTAGCACTGCATAGAGAAAGTTGTTATTGAATTACTGTAACACTGAATCAAAAGCACTGCATCAGGCTGCAATCCCGTCACACACCCTGCAGCAAGGAAAGTCATCCCTGTGACCTGCACTCCACTTTTTTTTTTTTCTTTTTTTAATCTGCATCTTTAGGTAGCATTACCACATCACCAGTCACCATGGGGACTTACAGCTCTGAGTAATCCAAAGTGGACTGTAACCCGTCTCTTAAAAGGAAAAGGGTTCATTATGTCCTAGGAGTTTTTATTTCAGTCAAAATGATCTGATGTTTGGGAACTGATACTCATCAGGTTTGAGGCAAAGATCTTTAATAACCAACTTTGAAATACTTATGTGCCTAGCAGATCATCTCAAGCTCATCCTCTGAGTTACTCTGCCCCACAGCCAGTGGTCTCCAACCTGCAGGACTGTCACACCCAGTGTCACCTCACAGCTGTCACTTCTGCCACTCTGCTTGGAAATGCTTTCATCCTAAAGAGCCAGTGGCCCAGCAGCAGCAAAGTCCTGAAAGCAAGAGAAGGCCCTGAGCACATGTGGTGTCGTATTTCTGCCTTGAACCTGTCGTGAGTTCTCAGATGCCCAGAGGGTTTTCTGGCCTCAGGAGCTCCGTGTTCAGAAATTTGTTGAAATATTTATGCCCACTCCCTGTTTCCCATGTGAAGATCTGGGGTGCATGCAGGGCTTGGCAGTGGGGCAGGCACCCACTGGCCCTGCTCCACAGAAGCCTTTCAAAGGAGGGGACACCAGTAAAGGTCAGTTTTGCAAAGCACCTCCCCAAAAGCACATGGCTCAGCAGAGCCCGACTCCTTGCAGAGGAGAGGGGCAAAGCCTTGAGTCATCCCCATGCACCTCTTGTGGATTAACAGGCTTGATACGCTTCGTTACTATCAAAAGCTTCAGCCCAGCTGCCAGGATCCATTTTGCAACCCAAAAATGTAAATGCAATTTCCCCATCTAGTGGTCCAGCAGAGTAAAAAAGCCACTTTTTCTCCTGCAGCTGATGGGGGAGTCACATCTGGCAGGGACATCTCCCAGCTGAGTGCTCATCCCTCCACAGCTCTGCCTATCCCAGCAGCAGACAAAAGCAGTGGAAGGACAGAGATAAACCCTCCAGCAGGCTGCTGACCTGCTCAAAAAAGAAAAATTAAAAAAAATCAAAGAGCAGACAAAGTAAACAAGCAAAGCTGCTTTGCATGCTCCAAAGAAATGTATTCCTTAGGCTGATGCAGGACTAAGCCCAGTGCATTTTGAAACAATCAAGAAACTGGTCTGACAAAATACCAAAATTACCATAGAAACTTTGACAAGCCATTAGCTGTGACAGCAACAAAACAGTTTCCTAGAGCTCAAATTCTCATTCACTGGGTATAGGTCTGACAACCAGTGTTATTGGAGCAACACACAGAAATAATAAACTAAATCCCTTTGGTGAGGCAGCTTTCAGCTGCAGAGAATTACAGGTTTACATGGGCCATTCATTGCCATGATTCTCCTCAGGGATTTAAAGCAAGGTTTAAAGGGTTATGGGGCAGCCGTTCCTAGCCTTTTTTCTCCTCCTTCTCTGCCAGCTGGATTTCTCAGAGGTTTCTGAGGAGCGAAGGATGAGGCAAGGGCAAACACAGCCCCCACCTGAGGTGCTGTGGGGGCAGCAGTACACAGGCACCTCCCTTACTCCCCAGCTGCCATGAGGACAGAGGGTGGTAGAGGCCACCCTCGTTGTGCTTCCCAAAACATTCTCTTTGCAACAGTGAAGGTGAGAGGCTGACTTTTGGCACTACTGGAGAAGCAGAAATACTCCTCTCATTACACAGTTCTACAGAGTGAGATCCCAGTCTGGGCTCCAGCTACTGGCCTTTTCCTGATGCCTGGTCCTCACAGCACTGAAACTAAACCCTGTGCTGGAGACATGCCATCCCTTTCCAGTCTAACCCCAAACCACACTCCATTCCCTTTGTCCTCCACTTTGAGTAATTACCCAAACATGGTTTGAAATGAATACTCTGTGACATTAATGATTAAAGGTACTTATGGCCAAGAGAATTTAGTATCACAAGTAATACAAACAAAGTCCCTTGGTGAAAACCGGACTGAGTAGCCCAAACTGATCCCCATGGTACGCAAGATTTCTGACTTGTTCAGGTTTTTTTCGGAAAAAGTAGTCAGGAAGGTACTCTTGCTTGACCCACTATAATTCAGAAACTTCCTCCTCTCTGTCATTTTGCATCAGCAGCAGAGAAATCATTTCTTATTTCCCATTTTGTCTTATGGATTTTCTGTAGAGAACGTCCAGTGCATAAAATAATGAGATACACCCCCTTCTGTTATATCATAAAAATCCACTCCTTTAAACATATTTCAACTTATCTGTTCCATGCAGTTTATATGTAGTGATTGGTCTGTTTAAAAAAAAAAAAAAAAAAACAAACCCACACATAGCTTTATAGAGAATGAGATATTCCCATAAAGATCAGATTTCATTTGAAAAGAGAAAGTCTAGCTAAACTCACAAGAGAAAACAAAAATAAAGAAACTGGCCAACTGGATCCTGTCTACTCAGAGCTTTTATTTGTGGCTTGTCTTGACCACTCACATTAACGTAACAGACAGCATTTCTGCATAACAACCTTTGGTTCAAACTGGCCATAGCTGGGAAATAGTTTGATACCTCAACAAACCACGCAAAATATTTTGCTGACAACTTTAACAAGGGAAAATCCCCTTGGGGTGATCTGTTCTGCACAGCCCAGGGAGAAAAGCTGCTTCTGGCCTATGACTTGAGATGATTTCGGGCTTGGAGAATGCGAAACGCGCGTGAGACATCAGAGGTGGGGAGCAACAGCCATCAAAGGGAAAAAATTTCCCTGGCCAGCACATGCTCCCCTGAGCTGATTCTTATCCCTGTGATCAGCTGTGCTCATTCCTCACAGGGAGGACTTGGAGAGAGAGAAAGGAAGCACTGCCAGATAGCTGAGGGGAAAAGCACAGCTAGATCTACATCCATTTTGTTGTAGCTGTAAAGAGGACAAGATAAGCCTGTCCAGGTTTTATTATTATTGGAAGCAGCAGAGGTTGGGGACTTGGGGAGTGCAAGGATGTGGTGGTGAACTTCAAGTACAGGAAGCTAATGATGGTTTGGTTTTGTTTTTTGTTAAAAAAAAAAGGGAAGAAAATTTAATTGCATAAACACCACAGAACAGGAGGTCTATTAGAGGAGGTCCATTCAATCCAAGGGAAACAGCACAGCAGGCTCAGCTGTGGAAAGCCCAAGGCCAGTGGAGGCAGCACCCAGACAAGCACAGGGAGCTGGGAGCCCCATCATTTGCCAGTCTGGCAGTGTTTTGAGAAAAGGGAATTTCCATTCCACTCAGCTTTTAGGGACTCCCAGATTTTGTCTCTGAATAATTCCCAGCATCCTCAGTACTCAACATCTATCTTGCCAGCAGGAGGCAAAACCTCTGGGAAGAGATGTGCCCTGGTCACTGGTCTGACAGCCCAGATCACACCAGGTCATTTGCACATTTTCAGTACAAGGCAGCTCTGAATTCCCCCCAGTGTGCTCTTGTTTCAGTGCTAACCATCAGGTGAAGTTGCATGTGATGCTTTTCTGGAAAGCGCTGTCAAAGGGCCATCACCTTACACCTCTGAAACCACCAGGATTCACTGCTTCCCCCTCAAAGAGGAGGCTTTCTTTCCTCCTTCCCCTAAGTGGATGAATAATTCTTTCTCAAACATGCAGTTGGATTCAGGGGACCCAAACCACTCTCTCCACAGAACATAAACAACTTAAGAGAGCAGCCTGAAAACTTTCCCACACTGAGGTTGTCACCTTCTCCCCTCCCTTTAGGAGGATTGCTCTGAAACCAGGACAGTAATTCAGTTTTCTGGCTCGCTCCCCTTTCACTCCTTCATTTAGTGTTAACAAAACACGACTGTGTGCCAAGCACAGCGCAGTGTCTGTGCAGAGGAGATGCATCTGGGACAGACGAAAGCAGGAGCTGCAGCTCATTTCCCACAGGCTACCTCAGAGGGCAGCACTCCCCCTGGGTCACGGAGCCTGTCCAAGCCACTACTGCAGGCACAGGGCAGAGCATCCCAGTGACTGGGTTGTGGAGGCAATGCCATGAAAACTTCATGTGACCTACAAACACTGAAACCAGCCGTCAGAAGCAAGCAGGGGAAAAAAGGCTGTACATAGTAAAGACCAACACATGAGGTGAAGCCTTGCCCACAGCTCTGTGGGTCAGCTGCTGCGGACTGATGGTGCTCATGTCCAGCAGCATCACCCAGCCCAAAATCAGGAACCTGCCCCTCCTGCCCTCCATCTCTGCTTTTCAGCTTATGCTCTAAGAAGACTGCTCCTCAGCAGTCACTCAGCACTAAGGGGCACAGAGATATCTTTCTCTCAGGAACTGAAATGACAAGGAGAAAGACACAAAAAAGCCTGGGCTGGAGCCTTTCACAAGAGGAAGGAGGTTGTTACAGCAGTAATTTACTGTGGTAGGTTTTGCAGCCTGATTGCAACATATCATTACACTAGTTTTATCCTTTTCCATTTGGCAGATGCCAATTCCTTCCCCCTGTTCCTTACAGAGCACAAGCCAACGTGGCTGTGTTTCAAATGGTTTCAAACCCTGCCAATAACAATATACAAAAAAACAAAACTGAAAAGTTCTCACAATTGCATTAGCTTACCCAAAACTAATACATACTTACATACACACATGTAAGTAAAAAATATACACAGGTCAGCCAACTTGGAAGGGTGGCACCAGAGAAATGGTGGGGTTGGTCTCTCTGAGCAGATAAAACAAACAAAAGATAGGTTTAGGAGGAGCCCAAAATGAGATGGGCTGTGCAGGTCTCCAGGCAGATAAACTCATACTTACTTGATAACCTACTGCCTCAGATGCTTTAGGTACTTTCTAGGCACAAAGAGAGACCACGTGCCCTCTCTGCAAGACTTCTGTGCACTATGAAACATGGGGCCAAATGTCACAGGGACAGCAGAGGATCAGTGTTCTTCAATTGGTACCAGGGAAGGAGCATTCAGGAAATAAAATATTTACCGGTGATGTTTCTCCCCCCACCCTCAGGCTCATCTTTGCTCTTCCTGAAGACCAAGAGTCCACTTTGAACAGAAATAGAGCTGTTCATTATAAGCCTTTCTCTGACAGCCTAAATGAGCATTTTTGTTCCTGAGCCCTTTCTTTACACCAGTGAAATAATAAATTTCTCCTATTAAGTCACTGAAGTTTGGGTGGGGAAAGGTTGAGGTCAAGGACAAAGGTGAGCTCTCTCACCTGAGATTATGTTCTCTAAGAAGCTCCACAGCTCTGCTGCAGGGGGACTGAAAACCTCCATGCAGGAATCTGAATGGAGAGAGAGCTGAGAGGGAAACAGGGATGTCACTGCCTCCACGAGCAGGGTGATGAGCGTGGGATTGGTTTCATATGATTTCCTATTTCTTCTAAGGCATTTGTTCTCGTTTGTATTAAGCTTTGGGAGGAGGTGGTAGGATGCTTCCTCTGATGCTGGAGCCATTTCCATTCATGTCCAGCTGCTTTTTCCAAGGAACAACTTTATTACCAGTTGTCCTCTCCTTGCAGCAGCTGCTGTTCTTTGAGTGAACTGCAGTTCAGGAGCAGCAGCACACGCAGAGAGGGAAAAGGTGAAGAGCGCAGGCCCAGGTGGGGAAGTGCATCCCACTCCAGGCTTGGCAAAACAGAGGTCTTCCCATGGGGTTACAGACCCAGCACCCACCAGAGCCTCTGCTGTTTGTGCAACAAATGCACAGGGAAAGGCATTTCTTCCCTTGCTATGTTTCCTGCATCCAGCAGGCAATTTTGGCAGATCCCAGCTGGAGGAAGGTGCACTGGATGGCATGAAAGTCTAAATTCTCCTATTTGATCCTATTTAAGATCCTTTGACTCAATTCTTATTTGAAAGCAAGGCATTACGTTAATCCTCCCATCTAAGCCATGGGAAAAGGGAGAGCTGATACCAGCTCAGATTAGCTCTCACTTAATGGAAGATACTCCTGAGATATTTTCAGAGGATGGTAAAAATAGGACATTACTTTCTTAATTAAAGGAAAATAAATTGCTGCAGGGTAGTGAGCTTATCCTTCTGAGGAGCTATCTGTAATTCAACTGAGCCAATATGATTCTCAGATGTATTTATGCTCTCATGGAAGCAACTCCATTTTAAAAGATATTAAAGAAAATATTTGTGACAGTTGCAACCATTCTTCAGTTTAGGTCTAAGGAGTTAGCAATTAACATACAGTGATAATTCTGTATATGTATTCTAGATTTCAAACCTTGGTTGAGCTCCAAATCAAGAAACACTCATTCCTAAAATATATTATTTCCTATTGGATTCATGGTTGTACCAGGCTTCGAGGGGATGGGAGGGGGAGGAGACAATAACAGAGACGCAGCCACTAATTCTTCTTCCAGTTGAATTCTTGTTTATGATTTCAGTGGTGCAGCATAAGTAATGATGAGAAATTAAATAATTTATATTTTCTCATTTAAGAATGTGAAGCTTTGCAAACATATTTTCATTAAAAATGGACTTCAATATCTTGTCAGAACAATAAGCCCATTCTCTTAAAGGTTAGCTATTACACTTTCCATGAAAAAAAGGAGAAGAATCATCTTCTTAATCCTAAGTGACTACTTCAAATGAAACAATAAATGACTTATTTCTTTCCATCTTCCTGAATATATTATCAGCAAAGCATTAATGAAAAGCAATGCCAAGGAAAAGCCCTCTGAGGGTTTTTTAAATGTGGATCAGCTCAGTACAGAACAGCAAATGTGTCTGTGTGGTCAACAGAGTGAACAAATTTGCAGGAAACAAATCTACTGGCTGAGTATCTGAGCAGTAAGAAGGAAAAGCTTGTATGTTGTGTAATATTTCTGTATGAAATGCATCTGAATATGAACACTTCTGTATGCAGATAGACCTCTTGTTCAGTCATGAAAAATTGTTTTACAGTTCACTTTGGTGATTAAATTTCATGAAGCAAAACAATTTACTCCCTCCTGCTTTCTGCACTATGGTGGGCCCCACTTCTTGGGCACCTGGTCGGCTACTCGTGGGCACAGATCCCAAAAGCAGCTCCTTGAGGAGATAATTTTCACCCACCTAGCAGCTGGGTTAGCAAAAGTGAGCTGGAACGTGGGGGCAGTGGTTTCACTGCATGTGCATTGAGCCAGAAAAGGAAAATGGAGATTTATCCTGGTTTGTTTATTTTCCTGTACAATTATCCATTTGTTGAATGCTACTGCAGAAGAGTTTCTTCCTTCTGCTCTGTTCAGGAATCCCAGCACAATTTAAATATTCATGTCCATATTATAATACTGCAAAAATTAATTCTTTTATTTTTAATAAATAAATGGTATAAGTCATGAGGGAGATGTCAAGAGGATTTTATACCACAAGGTTCTTTTCTGATTATTTAAGAGAACTTGATTTTAAACACCCTGCAGTCAATCTCTGAATGAAAGTTATTAAAGAACTAATCCTACAGGAATTAAACTTTCATGAAATCAGTTTACTGTTCTCACTAAATAACTGTTTCAGGTGTAATTCTCCAACTGCATGCAAGCTTACTAATGTCAAGAGAAAACTGAGCAAACAGAAGAGCTGTGAACATCTACCGTAGAGAACTAGTGCATATATAAAACAAAATCAAAAATTATTTCAAGAAAATCTCCAAATGCCACCCACTTTGCAAACTATCCATCACCTCAGCTGCATAAAAACAGTGCTGGATCTCCACTGAATTTAGTAAATCCCTGACGCAGAGGAAGTGAAGGTTTCCAACACTAAGGAAATTATATGCAGGCAGATTAAAAGAAAATTCTGACAGAAAGCTTTTGAGAAAATTCAGAGAAAAACCTTTATGCTAGAAACTAAGTAAAAACCCAAACTAAGATGACATGTTTTAAAATAGGAACACACATACACTTCCAAATGCCAGACTATTATGATGAGAAGTGAAAGGGATGGATAATACACTTCATTTATTTTACTCATTTGCAATAAGATGATCCTTTACTTGAAACGAGAGACATTTTATAAGGAAAACCCTACATGTTGTCAGCAGGGAGAAAATCTTCGTGGGATATCTTCATTAGTGGCACTGGGCAGACAGTTTCAAACAAGTTTCCATAACAACCTTACCAACTCCTTCCTAAAAGGCAGTAGCTCATTTGGAGCACATCCCTGGGTTAGCATGGCTGGAGCTGTTTCCTTCTCCTATTGAACTTAAAATCCAGTATCTCTCATTATGAGGTCCCTGCCCTTTTCTTATTGAGCTGCTCAGAATGGTAAGAACCATGTTCCTCACACCCTGAATAATCCCTGAGTAACACCTGCTCGAACCATCCCAAATTACACCTTCAGCAAACTTCACCCCTCACTAGTCATATGTTTTCCCACATAGCTATGAGCTGATGGAGCAGTGGATTGCTCTGGATTCTCAGTGGAGATCGTCTTCTGGTCATTTTTTTTATCCCTTTTTTCAGTTTCACCTATTGGTGTTTATTAATCCGTTAAAAAAAAACACAAACAAATGAATAAAACCTAAACCAGAATCCTGTTATGCTACAACAGCTTAGTATCTATATGCACATGTGCTGAAGCACTTACAGCAACTTCTACACATCCAAAGACACTGTATGAAGTAGGTAGTTTTGTTCCTGGCACCACCTTAAAAAACTGCTAGCTTGGTAAATTGGACCTCTCATGGTGTGAGCTGTCATGCCTGTATGATTTGGCTTTTTTATTACAATATTCCACTTTTACCAAGCCTTTGTTAAGCCTTAGACCAGGCATTTCTTTTCATGCACTATATTTGTTTGTTTGTTTGTATTTGCAGTATTTGTTTCTTGTCTGGTTTTATGTGCTGTGGTTACCAGGGGCTATTGACTTGTAATATACTTCCTTCACAAATTTATTGTACTCTATCATTTTTAATCCTGGCTTACAGGATTTTCATTAGTTCACCTGCTTGTGATGTGCCACTCAGATTTGTGAGGTCTCCCATGCACAGTGGCTTTTCCAGTTTGAAAAGGAAATGCATCTAAACCGTGGAAGTGTATCATGCCACCAGAGTAACTAGAGCCAACCAGGCTTGGCTCAGGTGAAGCCCATCTTTCTTGTGAACAGTTACTCCAAAAGCTGTCCCACTTCCTAAGAAACCTAAACTCTGCATCCTGGTGCTACTTTTTCAACTCAGTATCCCCCTTTATTTCTTAGCCTTGGCTTTGCAGTCTGTCACACACCAGTGCCTCTATGAGAGCATCCCCAGCGTGATGGTGCAGCTTTCAACATGACCCTCACCCCCAACACATCTCTCTCCCCTCCACTTGAGCAGCACAATTGGCATAACAACAGCAGAGAGGGAAATTGGTGCAGAATGTTTTTCAGCAGCGAAGCATTATTTTTAAGGAGTCTAAGGGCAACCCTTCCCTTCTTAGTAGGCTCCCTGACAGAGGGCTGCTGTAAGGCAGAAGAAAAACTGGTCATTTGGCAGTTTGGAATTAAAATTTCTAAAGCCTTAAGCTCTGAGCACGAAATGATAATTGAAAACAAGGTCAAGGTGATTCGTGTCTTCACAGTAACACAACATATGTTCATTAAATATTAAATGAAAATATTGGCAAACAAGCTTGATTCTATTTTTTAAAAAGAAACTGGAAAAGTTAAAGACTGAAGAAATGAATTGGAGATAATTTAATGTTTATGGATTTCAGTAAGAAATCTGATACACTGCTGTTTGATATCCCGAGGGAAACCATTAATTAAGTTGGCTTGCTCTGAAATGTAGTTAAATTGATACAAGGCAGACCACAGAGCTTCAGAAAAAAAAAAAAAAAAAAAAAGAAGTGTAATCATAAACCAGAGTCCTCCTAATATCTATCAGAGCTTTGATAGAGCAAGCTTAGGTCCTTCTGGCTCAGGAGAAGATCCATTTTAAAGTAGAGACGGTGCTAAATACCCAAGGAGCCGCTGGAAATGAGAGAAAGACCTCGAGATGGCAGAGCTAATGAAGCAAGGCTTGTGTGGGATACTGCCTACACTGAGGCATCTGAGAAATAGGGACTCAACTGGCACTCTATCAGTCTGCGAGAACAGCGACAGCAAAGACAATCTGGCTGTGACAGCAGACAGCAAATTACAGCCCAGTGCACAGGGTGATGCTACAGCCAAGAAACTCAGAAACTGGGCAGCTACTGTTGCCTTATTTTAATGGTTTTTGTGTCCAAGGTCACCGGCTAACGTAGCTGAAATGTGCCGATTTGTGTATGCAAGGTCCGACACTTTCTGTAGCACATGCACATCTCCGAAATATGGATCTGTGAGCGTGAGCCCTCGCAGCTGTCATCGACCTCGCAGTCAGCAGCCAGGCTGCCGATATTGGGCTGTCTGTCAAAGAACACTCAGCAGCCCAAAAGGCACATAATTGGAGAACAAATGGGTGAACTCAGCTATTAGTACCAGCCCCAAACATCTGGAGACTGGTTTACTGCTGAACTGCAGCCCAGGCAGTGCCTGACCTGGGTACAGATTGGGAAGTCCATGAAAACAGGTTTCCTATCAGAGTTGCAGAACTTCTGTGGTAAGAGCAGAAAGTAAAAGGGGGAAAATTTTCATATTTTGGGAACTTGATTTTCTAAAGTTATTTGCACATCTTGGGAACTTGATTTTCTAGCTAGAAGAAAATGGGAAAATACAGAAACAGATAAATGAGAAACAAAGATTATATTTCCCCCTAACTTTAAAATGCATTTTCTAGGCTTATGAGACAGGCTTGTACTGGCCTAAACTCTATTTGAGCTTTAGGGGCTTACCATACATTTAACACAAGCATTTTTCCTGAGTAATTCTACTCTCAACGATGGGTTTTGCATTCCCAGCCTATGCTCCAAAGCCTTTGGCACCAATGCACAGAATGCAGCATGATAGGAACTGCAGCATCTTCAGCACTCTCCTTACTGGACCTCACTGAGGTGCCTGTTGGACTTTTACTCCTCATCTAGATGAATCCTTGGCTGGAAACTATCTCTCTGGATGACTGCAGCTGCCTCACCAATGAATCAGTGCTACACCACACCCAGAGTCCAAAGCCACCGAACACTTTGGGCTAGTTTCTGTATTCCAAGGAAAGAGCCTTTCTTTAAAAGGCAGCACTTCAGCTCTGTTTGAGTGTTATCATGGGATTTTTTCCACTTTGCAGTGGAAGAAGAGACTGACTGGGCTGCATAACTTCCCAGATTCCCACAGCTGCCTGAAGGGACAATGCCAAAAGCCAAATTCACTGACAGGGGAGGGTTTTGCCTAAATGCAGGAAGGCAGAGCAGCTGCTCTGGCCAGACACAGCCTCCCTGGCTCCCTCCACCAGGGACATAGCAGTCACCAAGGCTATGGCCATCAAGTCCCTCCACTAAGCAAAACCTACCTTGGCAAGCTTGGCTTTGATTACAAGATTAAACTTCACTCACTTCTTTCTCTAAGGCTTTAAATACTGTATGTAAACCTGAACACTTTGGAGTGTTCAAATTTATTTTTTCTTAACAATATACTTCTAATGGATTTTCCTAAGAACCGAGAAACAACTGCTATAGAGACATCTGTAAATAACTTATTCCTTATCCTAGGGATATAATTTCTTCCTAGTGCATGCAGGAATGTGGCACCAGGTCCATAAAATTTCCCCAACATAGGGGGAAAACTGGATAAAAACCAAATGGACCAGAATTTTTTTTGTGTGCGAAAAAGTCTGTAAAATATTCACATTTAGGTTTTTTGTGTAGCTGTCTTCCTCTTTCCTTTTTAGAAGAGGCTTATACAATTACAATTATGCAGAGTGTTTCAAAGGAAGCCAAATACACTATAGAAATTTATACCAAAGTGCTGAAGAAATACAGTGTTTTGCACTCTCAGCTACATTATGAAAGACCATAAAACTGTCCTGGCTGATAACATGGGAATTTGTCCCATCCTTGGCATAATTTTTGGAAGTGCAGCAAGTTTCCCTCAAAGACCAACATGTTTTCATTGTTAACTGTAAATGTTTTTAGAAGCTGTGAGATTAACACATTACTGCAGTGCAGAAGTCAGAAAAATCCCAAGCAAGAAGAGATCTCAAGCTCCAGAGTCACAAACAGCTTCACAAAGAGCTTCACAAACAGCACCACCAATGTTCTCAGCAATGGGTCTGGGGGTGTCCCAGCACTCAGTCCTGCACCACAGCTCAGACTGACTCGTGCCCACTGCTACAATTCCAGTGCTCCCACACTGGATGCAGATGCTCCAAAGCATGTTTGCTTCCTAAGTTTAGTCATTAGTAAATGTCTGTCTGCTCAGGAGCTGCTGCTGCTCAGGGTGGAAAGCACAGGCACACCTGCAGCAAGTGCAGCTCCAACAAAACGCACCACTGAGGTCTGTGTAAGTGGGTTTAAGTTCCTCACATCCTTGTTCTATAGGTCTAAACCCCCCTTTGGGACCTGCTGTGTGTTTATAGGCCCTCACATCTTTCAAGTGGTTGTGCAAGGAACAAGCAGCCCCAGTTAATCAAGCTGCTATTTATCTTAGTGACTCAGATTGAAAGGCAAATGCAAATATTTTGATGATACTGCTCCTCGGGAAAGAAATCTGCCTAGTAAGAGCCCATTCTCAGCTTGTGAAGAGACACTCAGTAGAGATTTTAAGCAGAGAAAAGCTTCTGTGTGCCTCAGTTCCCAAGTTTTGTTTCACTTTAATTTCAAAACAATACATGAATTTGCATGCATGTCAATTTGAAAAGTCTCCATCAGAAACCAGCAAACACAAACCACCAGTCATGGCTCTGCAGTGTCTGTTAGTTTGAAATGCTGAAATTTCATAACAATGGTTTAGTCAAGCTGTCATTCTCCAAACATGCACTGACCAAGCTGTTTTGGGAATGGACACCAGGAAGCTCAGACTGAGCTGAAAGGAGGAAAAAAAATTCAAGCCTAAATTCTTGGATTTACTGGGGATGGTTTGATTTCATTTTTGAGGTTTGCTTTGTTGGGGTCTTTCAAATGTAAAAGTTTTTGGTAGATTATTAAATGCATCATTAAATTCTATTCTGTTGCCCCTTAGGTTACTTTATGATAAGAATGATAAAACAATGGAAAAAGCACACTTAGATAAGAAAAACCTCATCATATAGCACCAACATCTTCTAAAAAAAAGTGATTTCATTACTATGGAGACAAATCCCACTTCTTCCTGTGAGTTAAGTGCCTACATGGCTTGAAAGCTGTCTGGCAAATTTCACACCTAAGCAGAAGAACTCAGAACAGATTTTTTTTTTTTTTTAATTTCCTGCTTTACAGGAAAAACCCCACATCCTTATAGCCATTAGTCACACATTTTATCTCATTTATTTTCAGGTAACTTCACTTTGTCAGAAGGCCACCAGGAAAGTGGGGAAAATAAGTGGCATAAGTAGCACATGAGATGTATTAAAAGGAATAAGATAGGGGTCTTTTTATACACATGAGTGTTCCCTGGAACTTGGTAAACTCATTTGCCTTTTATTACATGGGGACCCTGAATTGTTGCAATAGGGATGTAAGAAAGAAGGGAGTACATATTTGACTTTGCTGAAAAGACTCGAATAAATGCTTGAATAGTCTCAGATTTTAATCTTCCTTCAATCTGTAAATGCTGGTAGGGGATCCATCGCTCCACAGGATTTAAAGGGCCCTGGAAGATTTTCCCCTCTTCCTAGGAACAGCAGCTGTGTATTCCTGGCAGCCTCTGTGCCTTCACAAAACACCTCAGTCCTACAGCGAAAACTCTGCCTTGCACTTCTGCAAATATCAGCCCACGGGAAGGGCATAAGGAAAGGAGGAGAGGAAAGCAGCAGGGAAAGTATTTTCCTTTTGACATTAGTGTTCCACCACATACTCCTCCTAAGACCAAGACTTTGTGTTTGCTGGGGACACAAAAGCTCTTGCCTGCACCTCCGTCACTTGCTCTAAGCTCAAAAGCCTGCAGGTTATGGCTCTTGCTGCTGCACTATCCATGAACTGTGGCTTCCCTTTACAGCCCTGGGATGTAACCAGAGCTGAAAACTTTTCAGAGAGCTCAGACTGAACTCTCAGATTTTCTCAAATCTGCATCAGTTAAAATCCCTTACCAGTGTTGTGTTCTGTGTATCCCAATAGGCTGCATAAAAAGCACTGAAATACTAAGTTTCTTGTCCAGATCTAGATCAAACATTTTGAAAAGCTGTGGTTTTCTCCAGCTGAAATGTGGATGGCAGGAGCACACGGCCCTGTAGCCTGAACATCAGCCCTAGCTGCGAGAGTCCTGGACCCATCAGGCAGACAAATATTGGAAGGCAGTTTTAGATAGATGGAATATAATGGCCAAAGGAGAACAGACATTTGCTTGACCCAAAATATTTGGGCTCAAATTCTTTGGAAACAACATGCTTCTTGATGTGCCATTCGTTGCTGCTTTGTTTTGAGGTGCTGAACAAACCCAGCCCCTATTGAGTACTGAGGCAGCAGAGTATTTTTCTCGGAGCAGATGGATAGAGAAATGGCATAGGTTCTGTGATTCTGGACGCTCCAAGTTTCTGCAGTCAGAGGTCAAGAGAACCCAACTGATAAACCCAGGAGTGTGTTTTTATCAGTGACTCAAAGGGTGCTGCCCTTGCCCTCTCACATCAGCCCTCTCCCCCTGTGCTTTCCCCTCTGGCACTGGGGGACACAGAGGTGCAGCTCTGCAGGGCAGGGGCTCAGCTCTCCCCCACAGATGGGCCAGCTCTGCAAACACGTCACCTCACAACACTCTTTGTGGTGCTGTCAGAAATCAATGCCAAGCAATGCTGTGCCTGCAGCCTTGTGATGGAAAAATAATTAAAAAAAACACAAACCAATCAATAGTCTAACAGACCTTGGCCAGCCCTGGTCTACTGGAGAATAGGGGCAGAGAGGAGAGCTCAAGCACAGGGGGAGTCACAGGGCAAGATTTGCATTTTTGCAATAAGCAGAGCAGCTCAGCAAGAAGCCTTGCTTTGAGAAAGGCCAAACATCGACAAGTCTCAGCACCCAACACCAGGAAAGCTATTACAGACCAGCACTGGTAAGGAGGAACATGATGGAGCATTTTCCCAAGGCGAGAGCAGCCCTGAGCTCAAGATCCTGCACTTCTCAGCTGGCTGCAGTAATGTTTGCTTTACTGACAGGATTTTAGAGAGTCACCTAAGACTCTCTAATATTAAGACATAAAAGTACCTAATAAAACAAAGAATTAGGAGTTAAATTGAAGTGGGACTGTATTTTGGCTCCTTAACAAGAGCAGATGCATGCTGCTCACCAGTTTCATTGGTGAGGAAACAAATTTTTTCCCACCGAATTTTCCATTTGTTTCTTAAAGGTGGAAAGAACCACAGTGACTTTATAGTGATTTTTATCCTAGAGCACAGGAGCGAGAGGACATGTGCTGTCCTTCCTCAAAAGCATCGGGATGCTTTTGTCTAGAAAGACCAGTGGCCCCCAGGGGCTGAGGAGACCCAGATGGGCAGTAACTCAAACCCAGAGGCTCCTCACTTGCCTGGCCAGCAATCCAATGCCAGAAACTAGAGTTACTCCTCAGAGTTCTCACTGAAAGATGGGATAAAGCTTTTTTCTTCCTGTGGTGAGAGTGCAGCTCTGCTGATGGCAGAGCTCAACATCTTCTTAAGGAGCTGCTGTTTTTTTCTCTTGCGTCCAAAGCTCTCTGTTTATTTTGAAACAGTAACAAAGTCTCTGCTGCTCTCCAGACAACATCGATGCAGTGTAGTACAAAACATCCCCCCCTCCTCTGCCTCTGTCTGGCCACCCCTCCCTGCATCTGCCTGTCTGCGTGCGACGGGTGGGAGGAGAGCGATTTCCTTTCGCAAAATTATCCCTCTAAAACCTTACCTCAGTTGTTTCTGGACAAGCCTAGAATTGCATACCTCTTCCAGCCACATGCCTCTGCTATTTTCCAAACTGTGGCTTCCTTCTCTGGTCTGTGAGCGTAACCCCAGAGCACAGTGCTCTGCCCACACAGTCCCAACTGCTCAACATCAACCAGCTTTTTGGGCTGGCTGAGCTTCTCCAGTCCTTCCCCAGTGCACAGAAAGAGCTGTTCTGAAGGTGAAGGTCAATGAAATTATATGCTATGTGAATGTTTTCTCCTTATGTTCTTAAAATCACTTCACATTAAAAAAAAAAAAAAGAAAAATACCTTTCATAAGAGCAACTTCAGTTCGTGACATGTTTCCAATGATGAATTTGTGGGTGTTCCAGGTGTGAGATCAGTGCCTGAGCAAAGGAAGGCTGGCAGAGTGCTAAGCCCTGTAAGAAGCTGCAAATGAGCAGACAAGACTACTGGTACATTTTACAAATGGCATGGAGCTGAAAAACAAGAGTATTTAAATGACTTAGCAAAAGGTTATGTAATGGAGATTTCTATCTGAGCAAAACCAACACAAAAAATCCTTCTTAAGAGTCAGGGTGTATCATTTGGAGTCTCTTTTGGATATTAAATCACAGGACACATATTCTTTTAATTTTTTTTTATCTTTTTTTTACAGTTATTTAAATTATAAAAGCAAACCAAACGTAAAGCTTGAGCAAAAATTACAGCAGTTGTACACATGTACTGGTCAGTGAGACAGAGCCAGCTGAGCCCTACCAGAGTAAAACACATGAGCTGGGCCAGAGCACAGGGTCCCTGGACTGGGCCACAACATATCCCAAAGGCACAGAACTGCTGACGTGGAACTTACGTACATCACATACACGCCACTCCCCAAACCACCCTCACTGGAAGGGGACAGCACTACTGTTACCCAAACTCTAGGCAGCAAGGAGCAAAACACTTCACATGCATCTTCAGGGAGTTATTTTTCAGAGCAAATATTTTTTTATATATATTTCATCATAGCAAAAGAATGGCTTCAAGGTCTTTTTAGGGGTGGGTTGTCTTTCACCCAGATTGCCAGGGTCCTGACTGCTGACCGGTGCAGACAACCGAAGGTGCTAGACTGGCGTGCAGAGCTCCTTTCCTGTTTTCTCCAGGGCTGGCCTCTGTTTGTCCACAGCTCTGCCCTCACTGGAACAACACCACCACTGAGGTCAGGCTCTGCCCTCACTGCAACAACACCACCAGTGAGGTCAGGCTCTTTTTGGGAAGCATCCCTGTGCAGGGATCCTTGTCCTCAAGGGTGGAGTCTGCCACAGCAGAGCACGTTGGCTCCACGCCTGCAGGCTTACAGCCATTGTTAGCAAACACCTTCACAGCCTCCTGTTTGCACAGAAATCACCGTAAGACACACCCGTGCACCCCTCAGCAGGTGGTCTTTCACCTCTCCATCATCCTCTCTCCGAATGGTCTCACAAGGTCTCCACATTGCCAGCCTTTGTCCCAGATGCACGCAGATATCCAGGGACAACAGGACATTGCTCTGCCGAGGGTGTGCAGCCCTGGAGAAAGCCCAAGGTAGCCAGGGCTGCACTTAGATGCCTTCAGTGGCACGGCACAGCCCATCCTCCCTTCAGCAATGGCAACGGGAGAAATTCAACACCAGAAGAAACGCTAAACCCCAGCCAAAACCAAAAGCCAACAGAGCAGACAGCCAGCAGGGTCCTGCAAGTATGTGATACGTGGCAGTGAACTGTGTTGTATTAAACAGCAAGCATCTAGAAACAGAGGAACAGTCTGCAACATGTTAATTTTCCTGCAGTTGATTAACTGTCCAGCAACCAGACTTCACATTACCTCCGAGACTGAGCACGCGTGGGAGGAAAACTGGCAGCCGCTGTGGGGAGCGAGTGCCAATGCGCGATCATGAAGTGCTCTCACACCACACTTGGGATTGTTGCATTCGTTGGGGAGATGCCAAATACTCCCCCTGCCCTCTCCCCAAGTTTTTCACTTCTGTTTTGGTGGATGGGATTATTAGGATGATGGGAAGTTGGTGCCTGTTTGTTTTCCAATCGGACGCTCCTGCCCCGGTTCTTTCAGGCAGGCTGATGGACACAGAAGCACCGCCTACCCCCCCGAACGCTTTCGTGCGGGGCTCTCAGGAGCCTCCTGCCTACCTGCAAACACCTCTTTATAATAGAAGCGCTGCCTCTTCAAAGCTGACTTGCCACACATTTTGACACAGAAAAGCCCTTCTCACACAACAGCTTTGTTATTTTGTTGCTGCTCGTTTGATTCTGTGAACAGGAAAGGAGGCGAGCTGTCCCCGTCTCCCAGAGCATGTGGCTATTAACACACAAATGTCAGCCCGAGCAACAGGAACAATCTTGTTCCCATAAGTCAAACAATGTTTAGAGAGGTCTGTCTTGTGGGAGGATTTCCTAACGTAATACAAGTCAGACTTAAAACACATGCCTACTCTGGTAACATTAATAAAGCAAAAAGGCTGTGTAGGAAAACAGATACAGGAAAACAAGAACTTTCTCCTGATGACTTCATCCCACAAGGGTCAACAGCAAATCAAGGGCAGCCTTGGTTGGGAAGGGGAAGCTCTGGAGATTTTGTGCAGAACTTTAAAAGAAACTTGGCCAGTTCAGTAACAAAAACAATAGTTTTCTTCTTAAAAGAAAAAAACAAAAACCAAACTCCACCCATCATTTTCCCAGCACTGTACCACAAGAGCATCAGTCAGTCACGCAGAGAGTGTTGCAACCTGTATCATCAAGGAATGCACGTGGCCTGAGCCACTGAAGAATTTGTTTCACCTCTTTTTTACAGTATGGGTAACACAGGAACAGTATGGAATAGTGAATAACACTGCCTGCCCCAGCATACCACATTCACCCACGTATTTTACTCAGACAAAATTAAGGTAGATCAATAAATGAGGTTAACATTTTTAAACATAAAAAGAAAAATTGCCACCCCAGAAAAACAGACCATAGATCCCCAGGCCCCCAACAAGTCAGGAATTTGAAGAAGCTTGGTTTGGGTTGTGGGAGCAATGGAAATTTTCCCCCACCTGCAATACGGGCAGAAAGGGATGGATACCCCAGAAAGGCGATGGGGCAGCCCCAGGCAGGCACCCAGGCTGTGTGCTCCTCACATGCACTCAGAAAAACAGACATTTAGACAATTAAATGGTGGACCTTTGTCCCCTGTTCTCAACATAACTATCAAAGTGAAAACTGATCCTGTCATGTGGAAGCCTCTGAGTAATCTGCTGGAGCCAAGAGGAAATCCTAGGGGATATTCATGGCTCTTGGCAGCACAGTTCTGGACCAGGCAGACTTTGACCCACCCCAGTGCAGCCGTTCCCAGGTATGTCACTGCCTGCTTTGACCAAGCAGGGCTTTGCAAAGTCACTTCTTTTAGTACATCCAGCTCAAGTGTTTGTGCAGCAAACTGAAAATCAAACTATAAAAGTGTCATCTCTCTTCTTTCTATTGCTAACATATATATATATGTGTGTGTGTGTGTGTGTGTGCTCTATACAGCACATACATGTTTCTCATTTATTGCCAGGAAGATCCTCCTCTCAGCAACTTTTGCACCTCTCAAGATGAATGATCAGCTAATCTTTTAAATTTAAAACAGGTCAAAAAATAGCACATTGTAGAAACCTGCATCAAAATCCCATGTTCACACACGCATGAAAAAATAACTTTCTGTGGTACAAAAAATAAGAAAAACAACACCCCTGCATGTTTATATTAACTCCCACCATTGGCTTTTACCAAAACACTTAATCTACCTTAAACTTTTGTGCAAACAACAGAAGATGCACGAAATCTCCCATCCCCAGTACTACATTTGATTCAATATTCACCACTGAGAAGAACTGGGATAAATATACTCAGAACACCACCACCAACTCCCTGTGTCTTCTCAAAACAGGGCTTTCAAAAAGTTAAAGTTATTTAGAATAGAACATTGACAGAAATAAAACATTCGTCATTAGCTCGCTAATCTCACCTCAGGTTTTTTACCTGCCTCCCTGAAGTTCCAGAAATCATGTGCTCAAATACAAGAAAACAGAGCAGAAGTTACTGAAATTCCACAAACTGTGTAAAACACAGAGTTATTTAGTACTGAAGTGTCTAAACTGTGAAAATGTTTAACTTTTCTTTGGTTAAAAAGTAAGAGAGTAATAGTCAACAACACTGACCTACTTCAGCTACGTAATTCAGAGGATGAAAGGAAGTTTGATAAGCTCTAGGTGATTTTCCTCAGCCTTCACTGGTTACAAGGCCTGTAAGCATGTGAGGTTTTTATGTAGCTTTGTAAAAGCACATTTTAAATTCTTTAGTGTGTGTAGCTATATTGACCTAATGAAGTTTATCACTTCAGCCAGAACGATGCTGTTTTGAGAGGCTGTTACCCAGATAGTTTCCAGACTGTTACGAAATACAGCTGCTTCATGACTCCTCATGAGTCCAGACAGAGCCCCTGAGTGCCTCAAAGCTCGGGGGCAGATTTAAAAATACAGTTCACACGTCACTGTCCTCAGACAAAGCTCCAGCGAGATCTAAGGTGTTGTGCTAAGTCATGGAGTGCAATTTCAACATACCTTAGCTTTAAACGCAAAGGAAGAAAAATCTTTCGCTTTAATGGCTAATCAGTGACACAGTCAGAGGGGTTTTATTATTGCTTCTCACCTAAATGTGACCTGCAACTCTCCTGGGGCTCCTCTGTGCCACCAGGAACTCTGTACCCTACCACCTACCAGTCTAGCAGCAGAGTGGATGTGTACTTCTCATTGCACCACACCGGAGCAACTGTGAAGTCCCTACATTTTAAAGCCCCTGAAAGGAACAACCTCATCAACACAAGCCTAAAAAGTGAAGATTTGCACATACTAATGTGGCCACTAGAACTGCAGTTCCAAGTGTGAGTTCTACAGAGATGACCAGTAAAAAGATGTTTAATTTTTATTTTTTTGGATAGGTTGAATGGAAATAGGTTGCAAGAAAACATAATGGGGTAGATAATTCACAATGTAAAATAAGAACTAACCTAGAAGCTTTCATAAGATTCATTTTCTATCAGGTTTGAAAAAAATCAAAGTTGTAACAGGAAAAAAAAGTGGCTTCATTTTCTAGCACACTCAGACATTATATTAAACACTCCTGATAGCAAGTGCAGGTGACAGCAATTATCTGAATGATTCGCTCAGATACTTAAGTTTGCTTTGTCCCAGGAACAACAGAAAGGTTTTGAAGTTTCCAAATGTTTTGCAGCATTTTACAAAATGCAGAAATACCCACCTCTGCGTGTGTGTGTTTGTGCATGTTGCTCAGGTTGGTGGAAAGCCACAAATCTGATATTTTGACTTGGAAAAAGCCACAAATCTGGTATTTTGACTTGGAAAAAGCCATAAAACGTCTAAAGCAGGGAAAACCTCAAAACATCATTAGGAGTTTTGCTACATATTTGCGGTGCCTTTCTTGGCATTTGTCCCTCTTCCCCCGGCCCTGCCAACCCCGGCTCAGCCGGCACAGCCCAGCTTTCGAAGCACTGAACGCCGGAAAAGCAGCGCCCTCCCGACTTGCCAATCTCTCCATCTGCTGTCACAGCAGGGGTGTTGGGAAAGCTCTGCTTATATGTCACACTGCATGTTACTGGAAATTTCTGCCATCTGCTATTGCCTTTCCCTCCCGTGCCTCACAAAAATATCAGTGACTCTAAATAGAAAGCAATTCCTCGATCAGATGTTTTAAAGGGTTGTCAATTTGAATCACAACTCTTTTTTGATTGCCCTTGTCTTCACACAAACATAACAAATCAGCACAGATGGAGGGATAAAGATGCAAAGTTAGATTTATACAGCCAGTAAATAACTAAATATGTTGAACAGCCTACCCCAAACCTACTTCTTACAAAAACATTTTTTTGGACTACGATTTGGATGACTTTTGACCTGTGTGAATAACACATGATTCTCTCCCGAAGCCAAGCCCTAAATTCATCGCACAACTTATCATGCTGGAATGCAATTTAAAACCACACAGTATCATACACAAAAGCACCGTCTCTGCCCAGGCAGCACCCAGAGCTGGAGATGGAGCAGGCAGCAGTGCAGAGGGCCCTCATCAGGGTGCTCTTTGATTTAATGTGTATTTACACCTACACCTGACAAACCAAGCCCTAGGTTAGGCCAGTTACACAATTCAAAATATGCCAGGCTACAGAAAGCATTTTAAAACAAGGAAAATCAAGCATTTGGAGACTAAAACATGCACTACAGTCCTTCTGTGGTTAAAATACAGGGAAATACTCAGCTCTGAGGCCAAACGCTAAAGGCTTTTGGGATGACCCAGCACGCAGACAACATATCACTGCCAGGGCCAGCAGCCTCAAAATCCTGACATGAAGCATCTTATCGTATATACAACAGACAGGGCCACACTGCCTGGTGACACACAGCTCTACAATCAGCTTGTTTCTCCTACACAATTTCAAGAGAGGACTTACCTTTGTGGGTGCTCCCAGTGCACGGCTCCTCCTGCCCTGTCTCATCCCTCTGCTGCCCAGGGCCAGTGCTCTCCTTGCTGGGTGAGTCTGGCAGGAGCTCCTGGCGATGGAAGCAGCTGCTCCACACCCTGCTCACAACCTCAAACCACAGAGCTGAGGCACCTGATCCTGCCCAGGGAAGGAAATGCTTTGGGGGAAGCTCGTCACCACCAATGGTCCCCACCTGGGCAGCTCTCCAGGAGCCCCTCCATGTGCACCAAAGCCGTGACTCCCAAATGGCAGCTGGGACACCCTTACCTGCGTGTGTCAAACCTGCCCCAGCTCCCCGGCCTGCGGGCGCCGAGCTGAGGGACAGAGATGGCCCCGGCTGCTGTCTCTCTTTGGCTGGAGGCGACACGGTGACCAGGGACAGTGTCTCCTCTGCCTCAGCCATCCGGGGCCGCTCCCAGCGCCCCTCAGGTGGCCCAAGGCAGGATTTGGGGAGCGCCAGGTCCCTGGGGCAGCAGCGGCGCTGAGGGGTGTCTGTGAGGGGAGCCCCGGGATGCCTCACATGGGCACGGCTGGTTCCGGCAGGTTCCGGATGGTTCCGGCGGGTTCCGGCCCTCTCCCTGAGCCCCTCAGGTGGTGCCTTGGCAGGAAAACCCTGCCTGCACACCAGGAGTGAAGAGAAAGGAGGAGGGCGTTAGGGGGCAGAAAGAGGTGGCAACGGGGTTATTTGCCTTTGTTTCTCACCACCCAAGCCTATTTTAATTGTCAATTAATTAAATTAATTTTCTCTGGGCAGAGTCTGTTTCTCCCATGCCAGTACTCCGTAAGGGATGTCCTTTGTCCATTGCCGCCCCTGCCCTGCTGAGCTGGGGCACTGACATCTGGCCACAGCTGGCCGTGGTAGCTTGGTCACTTGGTACCGATCACAGCCATAAACCCTGTGCACAGCAGTGTCCTGGGAGACACCCATCCCGGGACTGGGACACGGACACGTAACCTGGGAGTCCGGAAGCGGGGGAGTAGTGAGAGGGAAGGTAAACCAGCCCATGGGAAGGGTTACAGGGATCCCCAAGCCTCCAGTAAAAGATGTGTGGAGCCTCATCTAGCTAACCTGCAGGGACAGAAATCAAGGCACGACTTGATCTCAACCTAATTGAGACACTTAGTAAGACACGTGGTGAGATACTTGGGGAAATCTGAGGCATGATGTCACTTAATTTATATGACCAATATTAAGAAATGGTTTGAGGCTGATTCTGACTTTATCTACATTTAAAGTAAGGTTAGACTTTTTGCCTAGAAGGGAAAGGAAACTGCCCATTCAACCCCCTGCTGAAAACTGGCAAACCACTGAATATGGAGAGTGGGGATTTTTTTTGTTGTCATTAACTGAAAACTTTCCAACACTTTCTTAATACTGGTATGAACCCACAGTTATAAAAAAGAGGCTCAGTACTTAATAGATATTGAAAACATTGATGGACTATTACGTCCCTCCTCATAGCAATGACTTAGTGATATTTCTTAAAAGCTGCACTGCACAACTCGTTTTCTCCCCTAATCATTACCACCCCAGCTAACAAGCAATAGCAGAGCAAAGGTTTGCAATGTTTTCTGTTCCTTAAAGACTCTTCCCGAAGTCAAATATGGAGACTTTCATCCACAGTTTTCCTAATGGTTGCTCATGTTAATCTCTGACCATCCAACTCCTCACCTTTGACCATCCAACTTTGTTTGTAACATGGTAATATTATACCTCCAAATAAGAAAAAATCCTGCAGGTTCAGCTCTTCATTAGGATGTTACATAATCAAAGTTGTGAATGCTGCAAAAGGAAAATAAACCATTAGGAAAGCATTTGCCACTATTGGGTTCAGTTATGGGTCCCCATAGAGTAAAATTCACTTCTGTGCAGACTTGGGTAGCTGCCGGGAGGTAAACCCTAACATTTGTTTTGACAGATTTGGGACTGTCCACTTCATTTACCAGGAACTGAAAGAAGTCTGCTCAACACAAAAGCAGCGTAGCAAGAGACAGCTTTTATGGGAAAAGGAAGACTTGAAAATTTATACTATTTTAAAGTTCTGTCTTTTCATGCTTGAGCATGAAACGCGAGCATATGGTTCCCTTGGGGACACAAATTGAGAGCCTGTTCGCCACGGAGCACAGGCTTCTCATTGCTGAGTAGGTGAACATGTAGCGACTAAACATTTCATACAACATTATTACAGGTCTAGAAGCCTGGAGAACTTGTTTTCAAAAAAAGTAGGTAAGATCACAGCATGCACAGAGGAAGTATTGCTCTACCAGGGAGTTCTTTTTTGTGCTTAAACACAGAACAATTTCACTAGATTCAAACAAAAGGAAAAGTTGACCCGGTAAAGAGTTAGAGGACAAGCAAGAAAGCTTTCCAAATCTTTTTGATATTTCTGCACACCTCCCATGTTGAATAGCACGTGAAAACACACTAGAATGTTTATCAGAAAGTGATTTGCCTTCAGGAACCATAAAAACTTGATTTGTCTTCTGCCATAGTTTGTGAGCTTGGAAAATCTCATTTAGATAAAAAAATGCTTTAAGATGAAACACTGACTTATTTGGTTTTGGGAAGGGAGGTGGAAGGGACAGAGTCTTTGTTATTCTTTGTCATAACATTTTGGGGTTTTATGTATACACACAAATTCTGAAAGGTCTATAAAATTTCAGTTAAACCCAAAACAGACCGAGGATACAAAATATGCCATTTCTAATATAGCTTTGAACAGACAATGCATCTTCATGTAGGATTTGATTTAATGCCCATTTTATCACAGATGGTATAATCACAAAAACCTGAACACTTGAAAGCAACTCGACGAACAGAACCAGATGTAAAACATCTTGAAGCTTACAAATTCATCACAGGGATTAAGGAGGACTTGAAAATACTCAGTTTCAAAAGTTTCCAGCAGACCAACACATCTGTTCAGTCCAGAAATGCTCTCATACTTCCTGATGTGTTTACACAGTGAGAAGATGCACTAGGAACTAGATGAGAAGCAATTCTGTTCCTGGCATTTCATTACCTTGTTTCTGCAGCAGCTCCAGGGCACAGAATAACCACACATTAATATGCAACCACAGTACATGGATGTGTTGGCCTCAGCAGAAATATTACAGGCAGGTGGGAAGCAAGGAAGAAATGTGCTGTTGTACTCCAATAACTAGTGGCAAAGAATCCCTCTGTCTATGAATAATTATGCATTTATTACTGGTCATGGGAAGTGCCCTGTAGAATCACTTTGCATAATCATTTTTAAACTGTAATAAGAACACTGTGCAAAAGGGTGCTCCTTTCTATGAATGTTTTTAAAAACTGAGGCAAAGAAGCAAATGAACATTTCCTTTACTTGATCTTCATGAACAACCACCCACCTGAAGAAATTATACCCTCATCTATACTGGTCTTGTAATCACAATGTACTGTTTACATTGTGCTTATAAATTTAAGTCCTCACACTCTCCAAAGATGACCATTAGCATCTGTGTCCTCACTGCCATAGTTTTTAAGTCCAACATAAAAAGCAAAGAAAACACTAGTCTGCCTGAAAATTTAAAATGCTTCAGACTTCCCAAAAGTACTTGTTTGAAACTTGACTGCTCATCAGAAGTGAGCAGAAACTTGAGCCAAGCATGGGAGAGCCAAGATCTAGGAGAGGTGAGCAGACACCACCAGCAGCCAGGAAAGGCAGCAGTGCCAGAAGTGTTATTTCCAGTCTTCAGTCATGACTTTTAAAGCCCTTCAAAAAAATCCTTCAAAGCTCTCATCCACTCTAGTGGTTCTGGATACTGTCCATATTAATCATGCCTAGGAAAAGAAGAAAATATTGTGCTTGTGCAAGCAAAAAGCTCATGAAACTGCATGTAAAATTTAAAAGTTAGCCCCTTCTAGCATTTGGAGTCCAAAAGGATCACTGAAAGAAAGCACTGAGTCAACAGTGAAGCATCTGCAACCACTTTCAGTGAAGATGGAAGATAAGCAGTGCTGGAGGCATGCTCAGGAGGAGCTTTCATATGTGACAGACGCCTTCAGCATTCCAGCTTGCTGGCTATTGTCACCATTTGGTGCAAGGAGAAACACTGCTGGCACAAAGATAGTTTTAGTACAGCTGCACAGTAATATCCCTTGCCCCCCAGGGATTAGTTAGCTAGTTGTCTCCTATCCCGTTTCCAAGCAAGATTAAAATCTGTCAGCAATTTAGTCTCACCAAGTTAGCTTTGTTTGTACTGATTTCTAGGTGCTGGGCTACATAAAGACATCTTGTAGCATCAGAAGAATCAGCATTTTTAAGTGCTGAACTGTCACTGCTAAACATCCAGTGCCTACTCAAGCTATTTCAGAGTAAGGATCTTTTTGGTACCATGCAATAGCAACTTCTCACTGAGGTGAGCTTTGGCATGAAAACAGAAGCTTACTCTTGGGAAACCAAACCACTGCTCTGCTGCATGGTGGGGAAACTCCTGCCAAAGGAAAAGGCTGTGAATATTTTCTTGTATCTGAACTTCCAATCCAGCAGAAAGAAAATTATTCTTGGGTTCCATCTTCCTTTTCCCTTAGTACATTCATGTCTAATATATAGCAAGATTCACTGTCTCCTGAAGGTTTCTTATGTTCTCTTTCTCAAAAAACGTCACATCTTCACTTCTATATTGTATATACACAGAATGAGATTGCATTTTCCATGGCTGGTTTTAATTTGGGGAATCATCAGCTAATGCCATGTGCATTTCAGGCCTCTTCAACTCTTCTGTCCTTCACGGGTGACAAACTGTGATTTTTATCACAGCAAAAAAAAGTGTAGCAAGATCCCTATCAACTTGTGGCCCTAGGGTTATTAAATTAGTGGTAATATTATTTCTTACAACATTCATCACAAATTGTTAGAAGAGACAAATTTTTACTTCATTATATAATTGTTTGTTTTTTTCCCCCTCATATTATGCTTTGCTTTTTCCATCTGTTAGTTTCCATGAAGTTGCAACACAGTTTTGGCACAAACTTGCTCATTTCCATCACAATGTATTCATCTTTCTTCATATTTTCATCAACATCTGGAATCATTCTGCATTTCTCAGTAGAGAAAATATTCCCCAAACCTTACTCCTTAGAAGAATGGGGAAACTTGACACTAAATGATGCTTTGACTAATGCAAAAGCATTTCTACATCTTCATAACCAAGTATCTTCATTTCCCAACACAATTTATATTTATTCTGATTCAATTCAGTGTCAAAAGGATTTCACAGCATACTTCTTGTTGTTATAGCTCCAGGTATTCTAAAGGGTACTGGGAATAACAAAAGAATACACTGCAAATACACTTACAGGTAATTCCAAAAATTTTAGAAAGTATTTTCTGGACTATTTAAAAAAAAACCAAAACCAACCCCAAACTTGTAAGTTTGTGACTTATTTTTCTGTCAAGGCTGAAAACCTGCTTTTTGATTTTGATCACATTCATTTTGCTACTAACCTTACTACAATAAGTAGTTTGTTAACATTGCTGCACTTTCTTCAGAGTAAAAAAAATCACCTCAGCTAACCATTAGCTTCTCCTAATAGCCATGTCAATATTCAAAATTGGTAAATAGGCCTATTCTACTACTTTATTTTTATTTTTAAAGTTTGCTTTGTTGATTCATGATGAAATCATGTAAAGTATTAAAATTCGAAACACTATAAAAAATTACATCTGTAGCACAGGAAGCAAAGATAAAATTCAAGTTTTCCTTAATACAGTACATCATCTGCAAAAAACCTCTTATAATATCTGGATTCTTGTAATTTCTGCTCCAGATAGCATCTTAAGCCAAAAGAAAAATAAAGGAATTTTATACCAAACCCACAAGTTTATTGTGTGCTCTTCAGGTTACAAGATATTCGTCACCTACAACTACTCCTAAATCAAAATAAGAGCTCTTATCTTCAACCATTCTAAAACACCTTCCCTTCACTTCTTGCATGTCCTTACAGCTCTCCACTTTCAGAGAAGCTGCTAAAAAGATGGCAGATACCTATCCTGCATATTGGAAATTTTTCTGCAAGTTCTCTAGTTTTTGCATCTTCTCAAATCTCAGAAAAACTTTGCAGCAACTCCAGATAAAAGCCAAACCTTCCGTTTGCTCAAATGTCCATGACACAAAGGAAGCTTCAAGGATAAAAGGTAACATCAGCAGAGTCCAGACTCATCTGGAATCAAATTCTTCTCAGATTACTTCACAGTACAAGCACAAATTTCTGCATATCCCTGCCTATCACACCTTTCCTGACCAGCTTACAACAGTACTCATAAATCTTTTGTAACTATGTTTTCTAGGCTTTTGGAAAAATAAGTCTCTTCCAGCAAGTGTTTGATTGGATTGGGGTGAAATAGTAAAGAGAAATGCTTCAGTTTTAATCTTTACATAGTTTGGAGACTCCATCTGTTTTCTCTTGAGTTACTTTCTTAGTAGACACCTCTTTCTTCAGATTGGAAATCACCCGTTTTGTTCCAGTGACTGGCAGCAGAGAGAGGTGATGAGTAGTTGGATGGTGAAGCCTCTTGGTTCAGGGACCAATTCTGTTGATGCTGTGCCACATCAGCTGCTGGGAACACTGTTTACACCACAAGAAGAGTGGCCAACTAGCTCTGATGCTCCATCATCGCTTCTTTCCCCCACACCAGCTTTACACTCCGCTGACTGAAGCTCTACAGTGGTCCATTGGGAGCAACGTGCCCAAATAAATGGTCCACAAAGGAAACTACCTTGTTCCAGACCTCTGTATTTCACTGTTTCAGAAATGCTGTGCCATTTGCAAGCCCCCCTGCCTGTTCATTTCCTCTTGGCTTATGCCAGTGCCTGGTAAATCTGTACTCGGCCCCATACCTTTCAGTTGGCCTCTACAGAACAGTTTGTTGTTCTGTTTCCTTCCCAGACTTGTTCCCCCACACCTGCAATTCTCAGCAGCTATCCAGCATAACTCACAGATTGTTGCAAGGTCAGCGAGCTGAGAGTGCTGTCACAGAAGTGGAGAGGTGTGTGTTTAAAAGAGTTAATAAGGAAACCACATGAGGCTGGAATAACAAAACGCCTGGATGCACTCAGCGAGGTGAGCAATCCTGAGCCTGCACCACTGCCTATGGAGCAAAGAGACAAGACTGATTGTGTACAGTGTGTACACATGAACTCAGTGGGAAAGCTGTGCCTCTCACTAGAAGCTGACTGCTCATGTCCCAGCATCGCAGAGAAGGAATTCCTTTTTTTTTCCTCTGCCCACTTCTACACTGGAAGTGACACTACAATGACCGCCATGAAAGAACACGTGGAACTGTCCTGTAAACCTGACCAAAACTCAGTCATTCAAATGGGAAGACCTAAGAAAGAATAAAACTTATATAAGCCAAACCAACAAAGCCTGATATGAATTGAACCTGAGGTAACTTAACTCCTCTATTTTAATTATTAAGGAGAGGTATTTCAATAAAGCACTCATTTAAAAGGTGCTGTATGTGATAAAAAGAACAATAAAACACACAAAGCATTAGCATATGAAAGAAACATGTTGCAATTTCGTCAAATACTGCTTTTTATATTTTATTAACAAGCAAGCATCCCTGGAACTGGGTCTATATAAAAAATACTTCACAAACCAATCAGAATACAAGGGTGTTATATAAATTTATTTTATGCAACACTGATTAGTTTTGAAAATTCCCATTTTTAATGTCTTAATTTCAACTTTTATTAAAAAAAATCACTAAAAGGACACAACCCACAAAAATACAATCTGTATCTGCTCTATATTTACAGATAACTGGTCACTATTAAGGCACAGATTTAAAACTAACATTTTATGTAGCAAGTCAAATATTTGTGCATAATATAACACTAACAATACGGTACACTGTACTGTTATATTCCCTTTGTGGAATCAAAGTAAGTGAGAATTTTTTTACTTCCAGTGTGTTCTTTTTTTTTGGTGTGTGTGTGTGAAGCCCTACTGAAAAATAATGTTGTTCATGGGAAATTCTTCACTTTGGTGTAGATGATATAAGCACTGCTCAGCAAAAGACCATATCAACTTAATGCTGTAATAAAATGAGTTTCAGTATAGTACCATCTGGATACATAGCAAGTACTTCCAAAGGACTAGAGTGTAAAACTTTTCTGATGCTTTGAGGTTTAGGCAAAATAAGCAAGAAAGGGTTGCAGAAAATTCTGTACTAAGTGCTGCTATATATTTATTTCATTACAAATATTTTATAAAATAACATGGCTGAATACAATTTGCTTTGCAAACACTGCTCTTGCAAGTGCAAGCATGGAAATGACAGCTTATCTGTAAGCACACAAGTAGTCCCTGTGAATGGAACTACCTGCGTGCTTAGAAGTAAGCACAAGTGTAAATAGTTTCAGAATGAGAAGTCGTGGCTTCCAAAGAGGGTTTCCATGAAGTTGCTCTTGCCCATGTGACATACAAGTATCTCTGAGATATGTGGATACTGCCTCTTGGCATTGAGCACAGTAACTGGTGTGAACAACTGCGTACCAGACACAGCTTTATCCAGTCAGATCTGTAGTACCACTGTAAAACCAGGCAAAGATGCTACCTGACCTAGAAGAGAAGTCACTCAGTTATACACCATTAAGTAGATACGGCTAAAATGATTACTGAGCAGCAATTTTTAACTAACCACAAGAAGACTTTATATTATTGCTCGATCATCTATGCCCTCAAGTAACAAGTCTCTTTAAATTCCCTTTGTGTGTGCAAATTTCTTTATACATCATTTTGCATTCTCACCTTAAAAGAAAGAATTATCCATGGAAAGTGTCAGAACTCTTTCTCACCCATTTTTGCGTAAAACCCAACTACTGTAAATGTTATTCTAATGCCTTCTGTTAAGAGCACTTGACAGTGGTTTATGTCCATCTCAAAAGGCTTGCACACTGAACATAAATAGTACATTACAGTAGAGGTAATTCACTATATTTCTTATGGGAATGCTTTTCAATTAATGCTTGGAAACTACGTATTGCATTGCAAAAAGAGGCACTTTACGAATTCCTTCATTATATCTGAACTCTTCATAAACCCATAACACAACATCTGTCAAGACAGAGGAATAACACTGCCAAATCATTCGGACTTTCACAGTATAAGAATGCAGAAGTTAGCTCTAGCCACTTATAACATGGTCTCTTTCCACTGAACATAACTTGTTTCAGAAATAGTTCATCTCCGGAGTTTGAAACACTTCTGCAGCTGACAATTACCAATCTGGATCGAACAAAACAGATGTTATTACACCTATTTTATGTAGGTCACTTAATCGCTGCATGCATAGTCATGTAAGTCATATGTGTCATTTATTAAATGGCAACAGTGCTGTCTTGTCAAATTAGATTAGTTGTCTGTTTAATCAAACTGACAGCCCAGAGCTCTAGTTTGATGAATGCCTTTCATTCTCTACCATAAATCTGCAGTAGATCAGTTTAATCTGTTACGTATTGTAGGTGTATAGAATCTAAAAATAAAAGTCTGATATAAATAAGTGTCCTTTAGTGGCAGGGTACTAAAAATAGCCCTTTGCTTTGAGACAACCATTAAAAACAGTTTTAGCAGAACAGGCAGCAGTTAAATATGTTGACTGCAAAGGGTTAATATTGCAAGATCCATTTTGGTCTTTCATTGCATCTGTTACAGTGAGTATTATTGCAGGCAGCATTACACTGCTTCATAAGAGCATAATAGGACTGGTCCACTACAAAGTGACTTGATTTTGGAACAATCTCTTCAGATAACTACCCGGGAGACAGAGAGAGGAAAACAAAAATCTGCATAAGAACCAGTTTCTAGTACCATTATAGTGAGATGTGACTTAATGCAGGAACACCTGAAAAAATTTGATTAGTGCCAATATAAAAATTGATATGGAAATGAAAGAGAGAAATAAATTTCCACAGGACAAGAAATCAGAACATGTAAAGTGCAGAAAGACCTCAATAATTATTTTAAGCAGTACCAGAAAAATCCATCTTGATAAAACCAAATCTACGCTCTCTGGCATCCCAGCTCTTCATTCTTCCTTCATTCAACAAAGTAAAAAATTCAGTGCATACATTAGAGTTATAGGTAATAAAATACTAAACAAAGAACCCTATATTATTATTATTGCAAATTCTGTCCAATCTACATGAGTAAAACATAACCCACATTTGGTGTTTCAAAAGAGAACAGACAAAACATGTTTTCTCTGGTTTTGGTTTTTTTTGGCACAGTATTGTGCAGACAAAATGCTTTGGTCCTTGACGCCCAAACTCCCAAAGTGCAGAGGGTGGTGTGCAGTGAAGGCTGTCCACAGGATTGCCATGTCCATCATCTTTCCAGCTGACCTTTTGAGCCACAACTTCCTGCTACCAGCGGCCGCTGACACTGGCAATGTCCGAGTGATACTGGCGCGGCAGTCTCCCACTGGCTCCACCTTCCAGGAATGAGGCACGCATGTTAGACGGGTCAAAGAGCTTTCTTCGGTTTTTATTCAGTTCTGCAGAGGTCAAACACACACAGGGAAATCTCTCATCAGAAATTAACTTTAATATTTTGATCCAAACAGAATGCAAATCTTCTGTTTAAACAAGCAAAATATTTTAGACAGAACAATATCATCTGAGGATATCTGTGAGGTACTCATTCAATTCAACAGTTCAACGGGATAATCAGTGTCAGGTTAAGGCTCAGAGGCTGCCTGGAACACAGGCATCTGAAAGAAACTCTTCCTCTGATACAGATTCATTGCCTGAACAATAGGAAAGCACTCCTGTGTAATAGGAAACCTCGTGCTATTTATCACAATTGGAAAAATCTAGTTAGGCTTTATATACTACAGCACATTGTAAGAAATTATACTTGGCCTTCTTTCTGCATGTAGGATCAAGACCACCTATTAATTAAAATGGGTTAGAAAAATTCCAAATAAGAGTTACATGTTTCTTTCAAAACCTAGGCATTTATGGCCTAAAAAACCGCCAAAACCCAAACCCAAAAAAACCAAAGCCCCCTCAAAAGCAGGCAGTTTTTCCCAGTAGGATGATTGCCCTGCTAATCAATAAAGTGCAGGACAGGGAACTAAAAGCTGTGACTGCTATGTAGCACCATTCAGACACTGTAGTGCTTGTAATTCTAGAGCTTCTTGGATCCAAGCTTCTTGGTTTTGGAGCATCCAAAAAACTTCATGATCTGCAGTGAAACAAACTTTTACCAAGCTCCAACTATTGCAACTGAACTGCTAATCTGGTAATGGGAAAGCTCTATAAAGCCTGGTTTTAAGCATCTCTGGTGAGGGGCAGGCTAATATGACCACTGTGAACTAGTGCCTTAGTCCTTCCAAGCTTCTTTGCCAACTATAAACACAACTAGAGTGAGAAGAATACAAACAACACTTAAAACTCAAACAAACGATACTCTGTGTTATTTACCTGAGATTGCAAGCAGCATTTTTCTTCTGGCTCCAAAAGTGGTAATTCCTAACTCTTTCAGATCTTGATCAGTAAGAGTAAGGAATGTCTGCAGATCAATCTAGAGTAAAAAGAAATACGAAAATTAGGCAAAACAAGTTTTTCCACAAAAGTATTCAGTGATAAATGTGGTTCAGAATAGCTTCACTTTTTTTTCCCCTACTGCTTTGTACAGGTACTCTATTTTTACTCAGCAAACCTATTCCTTGCATAGAAACAGCTGCTTCACACAGTTGCTCAATTTGCTAAGTTTCTGACAGAGAAGGAGAAACTGAAAAGTAGGCAGTTTTAGAAAAATCACAGAAGATCAACTAGTCCTATTTATTTGCGGGTCTTGAGATTTTGAGTATTTACCAAAACCGCTACAACACACCTGTGAACACTGTATATGCCAGGTATCTATGTCTGTAGATGTAGTAGGTGCTTCAGACTATAGCAGGTCAGCACAGGAGGATTGCTCAACTCCTGGTGACACATCTGAGTTCAAGCACCAAGCATTCCACAGTGTGTGCAAACCACAGATGTTTGTGGTATTTCTTGTCCCAATACAATTCACAGAAACATAGTGGAAAATGGTTTAGTTTTCACCCTGGCCAAACTACTCGGCTTATCTCACACCTAATCAGCAGCTCTTGAGGTAAGAAAAACCACAACAAAAACCCAGCTGCCAAGAAAAAGCCACACTTAGTATCAGAAAGCAATACAGCCATCTCTCCTTTTTAGGAGAGTGGCTAAAATAACAGGAAAGGATTAAGAGACTGGATAATATGGGTATTATGGAAGATTCAGAGGCATACAGAGGAGATAGACCTGAGGAGCTATACACAGAATTGAGGCACAGCTGGATTTACCAATTCAGATTGAGGATTGACCCCACAGCACTTAAGCAGCACGATTAGAGAGAGAGACAATGAATGAAGGCACAAAATGCACCAGATGCAGCTGTCCCCAGGCTGAGCCAGCAGCGCTGCACTTCAGGGGGCTCAGAGTGCACAGGCAAGAGTGACTTAGGGCACAGGAGATGGTACAAGTTTGCCTCCTGTCCACCCTTCTAACAGTGTAGCACACACTGAAATGTATCCTTGGTGTGTGCAGACCTCAATGCTGCTGAAGAAACAAAGTGGACATATGGGTCCATAACACAGGAAGATGCCAAATCCAGCTGTGGTCCTTCCCCTGTACCACATGAGATACTGCCAAAACCCACATGGACACCTGTTTTCCACCCTAGTACACCCAATTCCAGCAGTGTGGCACATAAAACTTCCCATTTACAACTACAGTGCTTTTGGGACAAGCTCAGGAGCTCCTGAGCCTGTAATTCTTGCAGCTGGGCTCACTGTACTTTTGTGACCAAGTTAAATCTGTCAGCAGAACAAACTATCTGCAAATAACCAAGTGGACTCTACCTATATAGCATTCTATGGATAAGGAATACTTGGAATAAAACATTAGATGGTGTGGAGACAAAAATCTCACACAGTTGACTGACCATATCTCCCTGTTGGGAGTGGATCAAAGGAAGTCAGCTGGCACACAGGGGAAGAGGTAAGGGATGAATATGTGACCCCAGCATGGGCTGAGACAAGATGTCACTAACAAATGCAGATTGGATTTCCATAACCTACACATGAAACAGACTGAAACCTATGACATTATACTCAGCATCCTAGTTAACCAAGTAGGAGCCAAGGTTTAAACTTGCTTGAATGACGAGAATCCAATCCTACTTTGATTCTTCGTTAAGTATAAATCACAGGTGCAGGACAACATAATACCCATGTCCAGGCTCGCTATCTGGAAACTGCAAGGCGCATGGAACACACTGAAAGAACAGCCCATGAAAATCCTGCCACAGAGTGAGAGTTCGAAGTGGCTTTGGTCAAGAGACAGAACAACAGCTGCTGAAACAAATCCTACTAACACAAAGGTGTCTTTCAAAGGAACACTAACCTCTTGCTGTTGGAATACGTCTGTGTATTTGCCCAAACCAAGTTTACTGAAGAGCTCAGGCAGGTCAGATCCCTTAAACAAACTGTTCAGGTTACAGCCATTGCTTCCTGTCAGCGAGGAAATGCAGTCCATGTAATTGCTGCTACTGAGATAGTGCTCAGCTGAAAGGGAAGAAGTGCATTTTTTAGACACTTCACCTAAGGGCACAATTTTCTATCAACATTATATTCAACTAGATCATTAAAATCACAAAATACTTAAATCTTCATTTTTCAGAAAAGAAAAGAAAGCCTCTCAGTGGTCTAAGAGAATGAACACCATGAAGCAATTTTTTTGTTCATTAAGTTCCAGTGTTTGTTTTCTATATATATATTATATATATTTGGCTAAACATTTTAAACGATAAAACATTTAAATGATAAAATCACATTATGGGATGAAATCACATGGATACAAGCCAGAAAGTCACAGAAAGAGCTGCAAGACCCCATGGCTTTTCCTCCTCTTAAGCCCTCTCCTCTTTTCTCCAGTGACTGTTTTGGAAAACATCATTGCTCAGAAATGCAACCAGCACTTTTTGGTCTGGACGGGGCAAAAACCACACTGGAGCTATTCCTGATAAAAGAAACATGGTGTGGCCATTATTTTACTACAATACAGACAAAAAGTAAATGCAATAGTTTATAAAATACTAAAACTGGAAATACACTCCCTACACTACTTTAAATGACATTCCCAAAAGGTAACAGCTTTAAAAAATTTCCACAGTGAGTTTCTTCAAAAAAAACCAAACACCTAGAAACCTGATTTGGCAGTGCAATCCCTTTCCTCCATGTGTTCATACTGATAGTATACAGTCACACAGTTCCTAATTATTTTTCCTCATGCTGTGTAAGAACAGGATAGCTCCCAGGGAGTGCATCAAGCACATATGTAAGTGGAGCCACTGGGAATGTTCCCTCCTTCACTACTGACACGGGAAGAACAACAGTGAAAGCACAAGCAGCTTACAGCAGGTAAAGGGTATTTTCCCACGTAAGCAAAATTAAGATATCCCCAGAGACTTCTGCTATGGTCTTCACTACAGAATGCCAACAGGATGTGAAAGTCACCATTTTTCACTACCAGTTGTGCTACATTACTTATTTTTTCTGGGCACAAACTAGTTAGAAGCATTCGGGATTGGATTTACAGAGCTCGGACAATTTCTGTCCAACTCAGCTCCATTTTGGAAAAGAGTTTTAAAATACAATAAACTGTTCAGTGTTGAAAATGTGAGTGCTAGGTATGACAAGTGAAGCAATAACTAAATTGAGTTTTTAGACTTTATAAGGTGGTGCCTTGATTTCTTCACTATCAGACAAAAGTAACAGTGAAAATACCCAAACAGAAATTCACGATCATTCCTCTTACTGGAAGCATTATCTTAAAAATAAAGACAAAATTCAACACAACTGTGCAATTGTGTCAGTGAAGTCATACATTTTAGTCCTCCAGCACCTATACATTAACGTAACTACACTTGTCCAGCCAACCCATAGCTGTTTCTTTTATCCTTCCTCTACACATTTTATTCTCTGGGAAAGCTAGAGCCACCAGAGAACAGTTTCCTCCACTTCCAATGTATTTTTTGTAATTGAAGATAGCCTTTCTTAGAATGCCCAAATTTTATTATCTGTGTTTGGAATTTAATCTGGGATTTAGGCTTTTAAAAGAAAAATACAACAAAAAAAGTAAACCCAGACACAGTACTTACTTCCTCATAATGCAGATCGGTAGTATGGGCTAGTATTTTCTACCTCCACTTTTCTCTCTTTCAAAAAAGCATTTTTTAATTTATTTAAAAAGTGAAGCAAAGTTTTAACGGGTTGAACTAAAATATTTTAATTTGTAAGTTTAAAACACTGTTTAAAAATTAGTTACAAGATGTACAACCTGTATCCACAGAAACCAGTGTTTAAAATCAAGTGTTAGGCCATGCCCAAAACATGGACAGGCTCCTTTTCATAGAATGGCCTGGATTGGAAGGGGCCTTAAAGATCATCTCGTTCCAACCCCTCTGCCATGGGCAGGGGTATCTTCCACTACCCCAGGTTGTTATCAATATGCTTTTTTTTTTTTTTTTTTTTTTTTAATCAGGTATTAAGAGTTTATTAACCTGATTTGTTTTGTTTCCGTTTGGGGCTGCCAATTGAGGAGACAAAATCATGAGCAGTGGGTCCCAGCCCATTACGGTCTCTCCAGTTATCAGATTCACTGCCACTTCCCAGGTGCTCCCGACTGCTGGACCGGGACAGAGACATCGATGAGCCCTGCAAATCACAGAAAGAAAGTTTGGGTAGAAAAACAGAGGTTTCATTGTGACTCAGATGTTTTCTTTGAAACAGCTCAGTTAAAAAAAAAAATCCCAGCTTTTAATGCTTGCAAACATTCTTTTGGCAGTTGATCAGTGGTCAAATACTTGCAGACCGGACACAAAAACAGCAGGTGTGCTTAAAACATACACAGTTTACAGTTTTTAAGCAGGAGTTATTTAAAGACCATGATTCAAAATAAATCGCTTGGTATTTCCAAGTTTGTTTCCAAAACATTCCACGGTATCAAATTCCCACACAAATTCTAGACAAAGCAGTCTATTGACTACATCCCTTCACAGGGAAGAGAGCATAACAAAACATTTATCTGAAGATAAGCGGCTGGAGTACACTGTATTACAACAATTCTGCAATGGCTTATGAATTTACAGGTTAGTAGGGTGGTTTTTTTTTTAATAGATTTCATATTCCTGTAAAATACTAATCATGATCTCTCATTGCTGTAGGTCAGAATGTTCCAAAATAAGGTAACAGTATTCAGTGGGGACATATCCAAGTGAAAATGACCAATTTCATTCTATACACTTCCACCAAATTGCAAGTGAAAAGCATCACTGAAGACACAGCAGTCTTTTTCACTATTCAGTAAAATTGACAGCACTGAAGAGACAAGGCAAAAGCTCCTTACCACTGGTAAAATCAGGACAGTGTGAGCTATAGTTAGTATGGCTCCAGAAAAGAAGGAAGGTAAAGATTGACTTCAAGTCTTACAGAAGAGCAAGAAGAGACAGGGCCTCTACATTACTTGAGATCATAATGTCTAAGCGTTGTCAAGTAAAAGAAAGATGTCATCCAATGTTTCTGGAAAACAGAATGCACAGTAAAATACCACAGCCAAGATGAAACATGTTTGTTGAGCTTATTTTATAAATTAACTTCCCAGACATTAGACCATGATACCAATATCTTCTCAAAGCCTTCAGCACATGACTCTCAGAGAGTGCATTGGAAATGTGGTGGTACTGTCTCCAACACAAATAGTGTTTAAAACTGCAAAGCAGAGAAGGATACTACAAGGAATCAAAGATTTTCAGCCTCCACAGATGTTTCCACAATAGCTCATCCCAAACAATGGTAACTGGAGTCCTTACACAGTATCGCTTCCACTGGAGAGAGCTGCTGTGGTCTGTGGTCTGCTTATGGGCAGACTTCAAGTGACTGAGACACTGTGTTCTTGGTTGGAATGACAGACCCACTTAAAGACTTTAGACATCATGGTCTGTGGAAAAAACCCCACCCCAGTTCAACCAAAAATGTAGCTGAATGACTCAAAAAGTTGGCATGTCAACTGGAGAACACAGCACAGTATCATGGTCGAGTATTTCTTTTGCAACAAAAGCCAGGTATACCCCAGAGAAAAGCTGCATAAACATACCATTTACATTTTTTTGTAAGTAGGACAGAAAAAGGTGTCTAATACAGAAGTTTGGAAAGGCTCCAGCAAGGAAACACTAAAAATCAACTTCAGAATGCCTTTGGAAAGAAAAGAACAAATTCACTTCAGGATTCCCATGCTGGGACTCTGAAGAGACTTGCTGGACTCTGGCTGCCTTCTGCCTGGGAAATTTCTGGGCCCAGTGAAAAGGGCAAATAGAGAAAGCTGTTACAGTTCTACAGCTCTGTCAACGTAAGATTTGCTGCAGACGTTTCTTGTTCTGAGGTTCTGCTCCACCATGCAGTCATTCACATTATATAGTTTATCTGCTACGTATACACTGTTTTCATTAGGTTACCAAATTTCTACTGCTTGTCTGCAACAACTGAGATATTTGGCCCCATAAGTTGTTTTAAGTTTCTTTAAACAAATATATTTTAAGCAGACTTCTATGCTCTGTGACTTCTGTAAGATCTATAAAACAGATAACTGTGTGTGTTGGGCTGAATGTATTCCATATGCCTTAATATTTATGTAAGAAGCATTTTTCAACATAAAATATATTCAGAACATTAAAAATCTTATCTGCAAGACCTCTTTTTTACAGAAGTTACGGACATTTCTCATGAGAAATAACTGTATCACTCACTAAAAGTAAACTTCTCCTACAATATACTTTTTTATACCTCATATGTGGTTGTCATGGATGGCTTGTACGATACATGATTCGCTCTTCTTAGTTCCTTGATAGTTTCTGCAGGCATGGATTTAGAGAACCCCAAACCACTCCATGTATTTGTGGGAGTCCTCACTTCTGTTACAACTGGTTTCTTTAACATAGCTGAAAAGAGAAAGAGACAAGTCAGTAAATCTCAGCCTTAGTGAAGGTGCTGAGAGGATAATCCTGCAGTCATGAATGGCAACAACTGCAGCCCAAACAGTAAACTCCAAACACCTCCACTGGCTACACAGCTTGAATTCTGCCCTTTCTGAAGGCAATTTACTCTGTCAGAAGATAGTTAAGCCCCACAGGGCTGCATGGAAGCCAAAAGAATCATATCTGTATTGAAAAGAGGAGCTCCTGGTTTTCTTCTGGTGTGCCTTTTTTTTTTAAAAAAGGTCAAAGATATGATGACATCCCTTATCAATTTTGTAACCTACTTTTAATCCCTGAAGTAAGTAGCCATTCAGCCAATATGACAAACATCTTCAAGTTTAATTTGCATCCAAATAAAGTCAAGTATAACAGTTATGCGCACTCTAAAGACAATATGGATCATTTGCATATGGATATACTTACATATCCCATCTGCAAGCTGTTCATATTGTATTTTATTCTATGTTGATGTTAAAATTTTTTTGGAATATAAAACTAATAGACAAGTGTTTCACTACCAATTTCAGATTTGATTAAAAATCAAATTACAGAACTGAAGCTTCAGAAAATCATTTCATCCAACAAACTTTCAGAAGTCACTGTTCCTGCACATACCTTTGGTTGCTAGTAGTTTCTTCTGTTCATAGTCAAATGCCTAAAAATTAAACAAGCAGAAGATAGCTTAATTGCCATTCTAACTAAATGTCACTCCAATACTCATCTTTTTGTGAAAACAAAGGTTTTTAGAGTGGCCAGTAAATATATCTAGGAGAAACCTGAAGTACTGCACAATAATTTGACAAAAGCCCAATTAGAGGCTTAGTTATTTCAAGTGTTCACTGAAACATAGATAAAGATTTTAATTAACTATCCAATATTCTTTTGAGTGAGAGTGCAGCAGTATTTACAAACTGCTTAGGCAGAATTTTTATTTAATTTGTTTTTAATAAGACATTTTTTCAAGGAGAGTTTCTCTTCCTTAACCATCTGTACTCAGCATTCAAAACATTCCTCAACAGTACCAAAAAGATATATATCTTAGCAAATTTAGGCATCATGGTTATTTTTAATAATATTTCAAGTTTAGTTCTCCTCCACACACTCATCTTGGGAAAGAACTCAAGTGTTGAGAGAATTTTAGAAAACCTTGTATCTGTACTGCCTATGGCTATGGAAGATGTGAAGTTTAAATACCCCAATCAAACAAGCTACAACTGATTGAATTACAAGTTAGCAAGTCTAAACACACAAAACTACAGTATTAGCCTGAAGTATTACATTCTCTACTAGCAATAATTGGAGGAATAACTAAGGAAAAGAGCTGCAATCTCTCCTAACCTTCATCTTGTCCCACTACTCCTTACAGTCTGGTTATGCCCACACTATGATAGATCTATACCGAAAACTACCCTATTACTACTGCCTGACAAAGTGGTCACAGAGGTCTCCCTCCCTCTTTGGAGAGATTTGCAATAACATTTATAGTAGTAGGCTGTAGGTAACCAGGTAGGAACCGTACAAGAGAAAAGAAAAAGGAGTACACATACAGATTCACATTTGTATAGCAAACCCACGTAATTAAGTTCCATATATAAAACCTGAAGCTATATATAAAAAAAATTGTGTTGACACTGCTTGTGGGAAGTTGCAAAAGGTCTTCTGTAGATGTCATTCTCTCAAAGTAATAAGACTTCTTAAAGGCAAACGATGCTTATGTAGACTAATATAGCCACCCAATTTTTCTGTACCTAAATTTTTCTTATTCAACAGAAGCATAAGACCTTTTATGTTTCCATGAATTTTCGTTTATAACCCACTCTTCAGCCAAAGTAGTTAATGACTTGGCTGTGAGTGCTTTTACTGAAATGCTAATGACAATTCAGTCTCCAGTCACCTGTGCATTCCGTGCTAATTTCCCTCAGCAATTACCAGGTTTTAGGCTGGAACAGGCTGTATTCAGGGAGACGTGTACCTGCATATTGACATAGGAGGGCTGTGGGGCCAGCCGCGCTCGCTCAGAGTTCTGCTGGGCGGCCGCTGCTCGCTCTGCTGCCCGTTCACTGCCAGGAGCCTTCTTGTCAGCCACGGGGCCCTCGGAAGCGCTCAGCTCTGCGTCTGAGAGCAGCCTCTCTGCAGTGCTGCGGGGGCAAAGGCACTGTTAACTCTGCCATCTTTTTACACGCAGCAAACGTGCAATGCAGTTTCGATAATCGAGCTTTACCCTGAGAAGTTAGGCAGTAAAACTCAAGACGTGTCAGTACACAAACATGTCAGCATTTTTAGCAATATTTCCAAGAGTTTCAGCTCTCCTGCACCTGTTTGTTGGTGAAAAGCAAGCATGTATTGCTCCTTCCTATATTACTAACTAAGAGGCAGAGTGTAGAATCAATTTTGAGCTGCCTGGTATCCAGAATAATTGAATGCCTTGCTCAGGCCAGCAGTTCTAACAGGTAGTTATAGGATAGTTCTAAGAGATAGATCCTATCTATGTTACCTGTTAGATCCTAACAGGTAGTTGTAGGATAGAGATTGCATAACAAGGGACTGAAGAAAGTTAACATAGGTCCTTACTTGCCTTTAAAGTTTCAATATCTGCAGTCCTACATGCCTTTGAGAATTGCAGTCTTCCATACCTACCTTACCTCTAATGAAATCTTACCTCTAATGAAATCTATTTTTTCCCCTAAAAAAAATCAGCCACATTTCAGGCTACTCTAAAACAGTAATGTTTTACTTCAAAGCAAAGTGATCATCTTGTAGAAGCTGTAAACTACTACCCTGAAAATATGCCCCAGGGAAACTGTGAGCACTGTGTCCTCAACCAAAAGAACAATAAATACAAACAACTGACTGACATACAAACAACAGAATCTGGTTAGCAGGAATTCTTGGATTTCTAAACTGAGAGCAGAGCTAATGAAATACATATCATAGCTTTAACAGTGTAAATAAATGAAGCAAAAGAAAATATGCATCTCAAAACAGCGGTGATAAACAGTTCCCAAAAGAAATAGTGAAAACACAAGTACATCAGACAAAAACATTGCATTAGGAACAAAACCTGCGTTGCCAAGACATATTGTGACTCAAAACAGCCTTTCCCACTGCTGTCTCATTAAAAGAAACCAACACAACCAAACACTGAGACACGAGAACATGCTGCTATGCCCTGAATACTGCTTTTCCGAGAAGAAAACAGCCTCAGGTACACACAAAAGCAAAAAGCTGTCAGTTAGGAGCTATTCTCAAAGCAATCAATAAAAAACGAGAGTGCAAAAATATATCCTTTAGAAACATGTAATGAAAGTTCCTCTGACAAAAATCCCTCTTTTTTGTGGGAGAAGAAAGACTTTTTTTTTTTAAACAAAAAAATACTTATGATGTACAAATAGTTGGCAGTTATCAGACAAACTAGGGACTATAATAACGCCTAATGTGATTAAAAAGCAAGGCCAAATTAAATTAGTTCTTTGAGTATCTTATGACTGAACCACTCCATCTATGTACAAACACATAGTAATTAATTTTGCGTTGCAAAAGCCCCATTAATCTGTATTTATACACTCAACTTACTGTAAGTGAGAGTTTTTGGTGCCTTGGAGTAACTCAACTGTTTGCCTCTTGGCACAGGCCTGCTTGGAAGAGCTTATCATCTGCTTCAGATCACTGGTATTTGCTGAATGGGACGGACTTCTTGGCATGCCCACTTCTACAAAAGCATCATTGCAACCTGCAAGACCAATAAAAAGAAGAATTAAACAACAACCACCCTTTTATGCTTCAGTGAACTTACTGAAGGAATGACAACTATGGGAAACAATCTGCTCTTCCTCCTCACAGAACTGTTGTGGTATTCTTGGTTAAGGTTAAAAAGGCAGCTATGTACATTCAAATGCACACAAAAGGTGTTAGCATTCACATATATAGTAGACACACTAAGCATTCTCTTTTTTAAAATATTTATTTTAATTAAAATTAATTAGTATTAAATGTGAAGACTGACAGTAGAAGTGACTAAGCATTCTGAACAAATCTGTGTGTTCTACACATAATTTTCTGCAATAATGTTCTCAAAGGCATTAATTATTTCACTTTGTTAAAAAGCAAAAATAAAACAATTTTAAACCAGGAGATACTGTTTTAGCAAGGCAGTTAAGCTGCTGCTGCTGCAAAAAACCCTAAAATCCTCATAGGTTGTTTACCTCTGTTCTTAGGGAATGTGTGAAATGTTACAAGTGCATTAGGTTTATTTAAGGTGTATCAACTCCTTCTATTTCCTTGCTTTGACAACAAATCTGGGAGATCCAGGACTGTTTTCCTCTAACATGGTTGCAAAACCAATGCACAGGGAATATCTTCATGCTTTTGTTTCAGGAACTTCACAAACACTACCAGACAAAGGAATGCAACGTCAAAATCTTACCTTCCTCACTATTTGTCTTGGCAGCCACTTGTTCTGAGGCACCATGAGTACTTGTTTGTCTCACCGGATCGCTGTGGTTTGCGCTCAACACATTCTCCCCCAGCGAGGTGGCAGACAGTGCAGCATACTTGATATTTGAGGCCTGAAACGATCGTCAAAAACCCCTAAAGTGATTTTTATGCTTAAGGAAATACTGAAGCAATTTCCTATCTGTGCAGGAGAAAAAGAAACCCATCCCCAGTACAGGAGAACAATACCTTTGAATGTTCTGGTTTTCAATCTTTTCAGTCGTATTTGGAAACACTGCTGTTACATTTATAAACTTGAAAGCTTTAAGGAGTACTAACATAGATAGCTTTCTCTTTCAGCTTTCCATAGCAGAGGTCTAGTACAAAGAGACCTGGTTCTCCAGAGATATCACCTACCTTTACATGACCATTTAAAGAAGGTGAGACTTTTTTACTCTCTGAATGCATGCCATTAATGTGGACTTCGACAGGAGTCAAGCCTGGTGGTGGAGATGGAGTGTTTTGACCATAATTAGGCACTCCAGACAACAGAATACTAGTTAAGGTTGCTTGGGCAGTAGATGGTATCATTAGGTGTGGAATAGCAGAAAAACCTGGAACAAAATTTGGTTATGTTCTGATTAAGTTTCTCATTTAATTTTCTCAGGCATTATAGAACTTTATACAAATTTTTATGTAGCTGTGATATGTTACTAGAAAGTTTCCATTAGAATTACATGCCCAAAAAAATGCTTTATCTAGCCATTACTTAGTTGTTTTTAATAAAACAAGTGAAAACATCACATACGACTGCACACCATAAGTTCATATTAAGCTATAACTTTAAATTTGCATATTTATTCATGAATCCGAGTTAAGATAAATGTAGGAATCAAGGTTCCAAAGAACAAATTATTCTGGACTCATCAATTGTCACTCTAATGACTAAGTGTTGCACAGATCATGTAATGCACACTGAACTTGCACCAACCTGTGGTGTTTGTGTTAGCAAGAGATGTTGCCCATAACGTGGGACTAGGAGTGCCTGAACTTGGACTCTGCAAGGGGCTCACAGAGCTGTTAAGGGCATTCAAAAGAGAGTTTGGAGCAGTTGAGGTGTTGACTGACAGGGCTGTTGGACCTAAAAGGCCTGCAAAAAATTATGCAAAGGAGTATTTAGATAAGATCTGCAGAAAAGCATTTTTCACAGAAGTACCAATTGAAAACAAACAACCAACCCCCCACTAAATTGCACCAGCATGTATTTCACAAACAAATTCGAACATTAAAATCCTGTTCATTTGGTGCACAGAACACACTAAGAATGCCTGTTCTTGAACTCGGAATCAAATATCCAAGAAGAATTGGAGCATCTTTTATGTCCTTCTACTGGACCCTAGCTACTGTCCTAACAGAGTCTGCACCAGCTGCTTCTCAGCCCCACCATCCCTTTGTATCCCCTCTATTGCTTCTGATGTTTGTTTCAAAGCAGCATCACAGAGAGACAAGAAAGCAACTGTACTACACCACCTTACTTTCATTTCAGACAATAACCCTTTCCTCAGAAGCTCCTAAGAATGAATCAGTACTTCCACACTAAGGACTACTCAATTCCTTTATGCCTCTTCAATACTGACTGCAAGCCACCTGCCAAATGCATTGCTTACTGCCAAAGCATTCCCTCAAACCAGCTCTTCATGTAAGATGATTTATAAATTCAGCACTATACACTAAAAAGGTAAAAACTCCAATTCCAAAAAGTGCAGGCATGACAGCAAGTCACAAAAGCAGCATTAAAACCCACTGTCAAATGGCACAAACACTTGCCCCTGTGTGACCCCAAGGCAGCCTGTGACATTGAACCACACAGCACTCCAGGGTGGCAGGTCACAAGGCAGCATGGTGGTGACATGACAACTCAGTTTCATGAACCAGTGTCAAGGTTTGTTACAAAATTCTTCTGGGGCTGCTTGGCTTTCTACGCATTTCTGACACAAAGCTTGAAAATAAAACAGTAATTCCAGTCTGGACTTTTATGTGCTTCTATAAAATTACATTAAGACAGGAAACTTACACATTTCTGTCCTGAATTACACACTGATAAGCAAGGTCTAAACTAGAAGATTGTGTATCCCTCAATAACAGTGAAATGCAGCCAGAAGTGTGCTGTTAGCTGTGTTAACTTCCCTGTACTGCTGACAGGCTTAAGTACCTACACAAATTTGGGGCAGCTTGAGACATTCCGTTGCCAAAGACCTTGTAAAAGGCACATCCTACCTCACCCGTATTTCCCTCCCTTTCAGCTGAGTGGTTTGAGTGTTTCCAGAGATTTTGTTTCTACAGGGATGGGTCACACACCTGATTACAAAAGCCTTGGAGGAAGCTTTATAACAGCAATCCCTTGAAAGGCCAGATGCTCTTGGAATTCTCTAATGCCTTAACACTACTTCTTATGCAAAACACACATCTGGTCCTTTTTTCTAGTACAAGTGAATTAAGTTTCAAATATATATCTATTGAAAATATAAAAATATAAATAAACACTTACCAAGCCCAGTGAGTCCAAGTCCTGCTGAGGACAAAATATCCAAACCAGGACAAGACAGACCAACAGGGCATGAGACAGTAGAGGGATTTGATGCTATGGTGACTCCACTAGTTTCAAGCCCCAAGAGACATTTCCGTGCCTCGTACATATTTAAGGCATTTCGTTCAACGCTTTTTACAATCACAGACTGTAGGGGAAGAAAACAACAACCAAACGCAACAGAAAAGGAAAATAAATGAGTAACACAACTTCATCACATGGATCTGCAACACAGGTAACTCTTAATACTCCTCCATGTCCATCAAGAACAGCAGTGTGAGACAGCATGAGCTACCATCCATTACCAGCTAGTCAAAATCAGTGACCTTGACAGTAAGTTTAGGATTTCATGTGCACTTGCAATGAGAATGATGGAAGACCTCCCTAAGAAGATTAATTATTATTGTACCTTGGTGCTATTTAGCACACCAAATGTTAAGTGCCCCAAGATCTAGATAAGTGAATCAATAATTAAAAATCCTATCTTCTCTTTTACCTGAGGTCTATACCTCACAGTGGACAGGGAAAGTTGTTCATATTAAATTCAGCTATTAAATCCACAGCTGTCTGAGAATAAAGTAATAAAACACCTGGAAAATTAAACTGCAAAAACCCATTGTTTCTTATACATTCCCTACAGGTTGTTTCTTTGTATCAATTTTATATATCCCTACCCAGGGAAGCTTACCTACTGGCACAGTGGAATGATCACTTCATATTTCGAGGTTTTACATGCAGTGACATTATATACAACACACAGACAACTGCCATACAAGGCCTGAATGTTTTACAATGAACACCTCTCATTGGAACTGTTTTGCATTTCTGCTTTTCATGACTCTTTTTTTTAGTATCTTGCATGTAACAGCAACTCTTCTTATAGTCACAATATTTTTTTATTTTCTTCAATTGCTAGAGAACACTGTGATTGTGTGTGGGAGATGCAACTTTAGACGACTTTCTTTAAAAAACAGTCAAGAATAGTTCTAGCCAGATACAATTTGTCTCCTCATAATTAATTTCCTTTATCAGTATATTCCATGCAAAAGCTAACTTCTGTATTATCAAACATTTAATGAAAGTCAAATTACCATAAAGCAGAGCTGCTGGATCATTTAAACTGGTATTTCAAGCACAAAATATATATGCCTTTTACAAGTTTATGATCCATTAAGTCAGAGAGGAAGAGCACACATGTCAACTCATCAGCTCTATAAAGTTGCCATGACAGCCTAAAAGGGATATATTAGCTTTGCACAAACCTTGCTTGGTTGCTTTGGCTTAGGCTTAATGCTTATGAAGACGTCTAACTGCTCCATTAGCTGTGTTATAAACTGTGGTTCTACTTCGATTTCTTCCTTCATATCAAACATGAGCACAAGAGGAAGGCAGCCCTGAAAAGAAAGGCACAGAAATTCCCAACACTCATAACTGACCGTTTTCCTGTGAAAATGTTAGCAATAAACTGAAATATAGACATGGTAACATTTACACATTGTGATACCAGAAGTTCAGGGGAAAAAAAAAGCAAGTATGAAATTTTAAGGAAGGCCATTTCCTTGTATGCAAGAACACAGGTGTATTTTACTGCCCTGGAAGTCTGAACAGTTTGTTAGTATATGGGTGAAATGATATATTACATATTCGGCATTCCAATCAGCACATACGCACCGTGGTTAGTTATTTATACAGACTTAGAGGTGTCTGGGGGATTCAAATTCAGAAAACACTTATTTACACTTACTTAACACTTATTAAATTAGATAACAGACCTCACACTGAAATGTCTCATGTTAAACTATGTTTGAGATAAGGAAACACAACTCGAAAAAGCGTCTCTGTAAATCACCATTGCCTAGGCCTTAACTTTTACCTTTCTCTCACCCTGCCCCAGATCAGCTGGATAAGTATTTTCCAGTGATGTGGATGACATCTGTAACACACTTGAAATACTAAAATCTTAAAGAGTAAAAAAAAAAAAAGTCCCCTAAAAAAGGCCCAGAAAAAAACGAATCATCACAGGATACCTAGAAATTATCAAATTGCTACTTCTAATAAGATAACAAAAATAGAGGGTAAAAAGTCAGTAAAAAACAAATCCTACTTCTGGTGATTTTATGTTCACAATAAACAGTATTACATGTGTCAGGGAAAAGTCCACAGCAAGATACACTCAAGGAAATGGTCTTAATTAATCAGTTTCCTGCTTTGGCCTCAGAATGAAAAGCAGCAAGTTGGTGTATTTAGTCTGCAGATCACTCATTCAATATAATTTAATATTAAATAGCATTTCTCGACAGTACCACCAATAGCTGCACAGTACTACCAAAACCTCAATTAAAGCAATTTTAACTTCAGGGAAATTAAAGCAAGGCATCCTAAGTATTTTGACCACAGGAAGACTGACAAACACAGCTTAACTCCACAAAATGAACTTGTCTGAAAAAAATAATTATGGATATAGTCTATCTAAAAACACTGAAGCCAATAATCAAGGATTTAATGGTAACAGAACTGGTAAGAGCATTTCATACTTGGCTTTTTAAAACGTTATTGTAAGAAAAGTTGCAGAAAATCATCAGAAGATCTCGCCAAAAGCCTGCTGAATCAAAATACAACTAAAGGTTAACAAGAAAACACAAACCCCAAAACTCCCAAGTTGAAATGTCAAGCTTTATAAGCATAGTAAAAGGCTCTTTTTTTCCCTTACCACTTGATCTTTGTATGTTTAGAGCATCTACATGAAGAGGAGTGGAAAAGAAACAAATAATGTTCTTTGACAGGAACTGTATTAAAAAAAACCTAAGTTGTCAGTGTTGTACGTAAATATGGTACAGTCATTATTACACGTAAAACTAACAAAAAGCAAGTCTCAATATTTTTTGATGACAATCAAAATACAGCTGAAACCAAAGGCTTTGGAGTGAGAGGAAGAAAGAGAACAAGAACATTTTAAACGAGACTTGCTTCATCTACAAAACTGAAAACTGCAGTTTCAGGACATGTGAGGTCTGTGAGTTCAAAGAGACAGAGACCAAGTTTCCTGGTCTGTACAGTTCTTAAACGGTAATGTAGTGGATGTGATTAGGGATATTAAGTTGTACTGATGTGTTTGGAATAAAATCACACTTCAGTGTTGGAAAAAGAAAAAGAAAAGCTCTCACATAATTCGAAGTTTGTAGAGGAAAGGTGTACTTGGATATTTCTGTGATAGTTTGGTTGTATTTCCTTCTACTTCATGAACCATCAGAAAAGCATGACTTAAACCTCACCAAAGAAACACAGAGTAAGGCATCTCTTGGTATTTACAGACAATAATATTCTGGAACATAATAATCTGAATGTAACTGTGTAAACAGAAAGGCACCATATTTTTATTTTCTGACATAGAGCAAGGCACAGTGCACTGTAAGACACGTGGGGACTCCTGGAATTAAAAGGTATCATGGTTTAATCGCTTACCAGCTTTGCATTGGATTTGAGTCCAGTCCTCCCATGTTTTGTCCATAAATATTCACATATATAAAGAAGGTGTACATAAATTAGCACTAAAACAATGCCTGAAGGCTCTTGTGAAGTTTAAAGACCAATATAATAAAAATCTCTACAAATAGTATTCATCACCAGAGCTATTTTTATAAAAGGCTTCATAGAACTGTGGCTATAACACTATTAAAAAAAAAAAGTAAGACTGCAGAATGAGTAATTATTTCCTCTGGTTTCCAAATTCCACTGAAAACCTCCTACATGGGACCTAAGAAATTCCTGACATTTCCTATCAAAAGAAACCTACTTACCTGACAAACACAGAAAAAGCAGATTGGCAAAACAAAACACAACCCGTCATCCAGCACCAACATAACACTTCAAAAATCTGCCTCAGAAGCATATTGTTATCATAAATTTAAATTGCTTATGATGCATTTCTATTACCAAGGTCATTTTTCAAATCATGTTACCAAATATTTTAGATAACTACAAGCACTGACAAAAATAGAGCACTCAACTGAGTCAGCTTTTTGCAGTGTGAGTAGCAATCCTCCCTCTCTAAGGCTAACTTACAGCTTGACCCATAAATACATGCAGGATGAGCATATTTTCTGTCATCTGGCAATTTCTTCATGCAAGTCTCACTGAAAAGTATTTACCATGAGATATTGCCTGGCAAGACAGACAGCCTCAATTGTGCCCTGGAGGTAGACAGTGGATTTCTTCTGTGGGTTACTGGGGTCAGGGAAGTGGATCTGAGCACCAGTCCTCTGCATGATATGTTTGATGTTGCTGCCATTGCGACCCATCATAAAGAGATGATGCTGAGCTGCGATGTCGAGCTGTGTGCTCACAGGGATTGCAGAGGCCAGGCTCCCAGCCAGGTGTTCCAAGAGCATGGCTGTTCCTTCCTGGGGTGGGGGAAAATGAAGGAAACCAGTGAAACAGTGCTTCCAGCTGTACAAAACATTTCAGAGTGCTTCCTAACTTATCACGCGCTCCACGGGCAAGGGAAAGAAAATACTGTTTGGTGTAAAACCACGATTGATTTGTTAAGGGTAATAAATGGACTGAACTCTACCCACTAAATCCCATTTGATGACCAAATGCAGCATTTCATTGCTACTGAAAAAGGCAGTGTGACAGTGTCACATGGTGTGGTCCCAACAGACCTTCTGTGGCCACACATGGCAATAAGAAAGTCAACAGAGATTTATTTGGGTAACATTACTTGCAAAATTTGTCCTTCATTTTTGGCATAAGATGTTCCTACACCCACATGGGACCATATCAATCTCTCATGCTGCCAGTTCTTCACAAGAACACTTCATTTTCTTAAGATAAACAGGTTCATGGCAGTTGCTTTCCTTGACTGTCCAATTCGCATCTCCCAGTGCTGGTTTCACAAGACCAGTTTTATTGACTGTTCGGGCAACTTTCAAGGCTTTACATTTGAGTGTTTGTTGAGACGAGCTAAGCACGAAGAATTTAAGATGGGAGGTGTGTTTTCTGGTTTTTGTTTGGGGTTTCTTCAAATTAAGAGATGAGTAAGATCAGCACATATTCCAGAATTGCTGGAAACCTGAGCAGTGTGCAACAGATGAAACCAGATTAAAAGCTTATCACAAACAATGCTAAATCCTAAATCTAAAACTATTTTCTATGCCTTTTTAAATCAATACAGTTGTTAGGTATCTAAATTACAAATTAAGATGACACATTACCTTCACAGCACTAGTGTTATTTTGTGACCCTCTGACAATGACTGTAGCACCATACATTCGAGAGCGTTGTTTAAAGGAAACTGAAATATTATATGTCTGACATATATGCTGAATTGTCAGAGAATTAGGATCTGGAATGGGTTGGAGAATTCCAGCAATAGGCAATTCGAACATGAGTACCAATGGAAGCAGCTCCTGCAACAACATTGAAAAGCAAATATTGAAAACCAAAATCATACTCACTAAAATGACAGCAGCTTTATTCCTCAATCATGTGTTGGTCAGTCATGATTAAACTGACATAATATATCTTCTGCCCAGAGTTCATTGATAAACATATGATATTATCAGTTGGAAAATGGCACCAATTTTTCCAGGGACACTAGAGTGGGGTTTTTTTTGCACAGACTTTGTTTGTTTGGGTTTTTGTTTATTTGGGGTTTTTAATCCAAAACAGCAAAAGCACTTGCAATTATGTAACAACAAAAAAGCCAAGTAAATTCCCATACTTATCCATGCAGATCTACAAACAGGTCAATATTTGTAAAACTTGCTAGAGAAGTCTCTTTTCTGTCATGGATTACTGGAAGTCTGAAGTCAGCTACAAAGCTAAGGAAATATCAGCTTCTTTCATGACGTTCAAGACTAAGGTTGTGTAAGCGACAAATCTCACTAAACAATTGTGAGGGACTTTTCATAATTTATTTGATTTATAATTATCCATGCCAAAACACACAAAACTAGAAGGAAAGGATAGAAAATTGCTTTGAGTGGATAATGTCACTGAATTCCATCAAATTATTTACACAAATTATACATGAAAATCGTTAAAATTTAAGAAACAGCAACTTTCTTTCCTAAGTCATAAATTCACATCAGATGCCCAAGATCCTACATGCCATCTGTGGTGGGTAAGTTAAGATGTAATTTTCAACACAGTATGGAATAATTTACATCTTGTTTATCCTGTAGGTTTTGTGTTCAAGGCCCACCTTGGGCTAGTTAAAAATTTAGCCAGAAGGTGAATCACTTTTATAATACTCTCTGCATATTACTCACGTTTATTCCTATATTTCTGCTGTCATAAGACAGAGATAGACAACCCTAGGGTGCTCAAATCTATGCTTTTTTCCCCTTACAGGTGTTTTGCAAGGGAACACTACCCTAAAATAGACTTATTACCCGAATTCTAACTCTTGCAGACTCCACTCCAGCTGGCTGTCCGGCAATAGACACCTGGAAGAGCAAGAAGAGAGAAAACATTGCATCACATTTTCAGCTGAGGCATTGGAAAAGTTATTCAGCTGTTTTCTCATCACCTGAAAACTATAACCATTTTTTTTTTAAAAGAAAAATATCTATGCATGTTACAGCATCTTAGGTTACACAGGTTTAAGCATCTAGAAAAACAATGGATATATCCAACAATACAGTGGTTTGGGTCAAGTAACGGAATCACTGCTGTGCATGTGTGCTCAGTGCTAATATTCATCAACAGCAGGTTTTCTTGAATGTTTTGAAATTACTGTGTTTTGCTCAGGATGCAGAAGAGGGAATTCTAAGCACAGTGATGAGGGACTTGAAAGTAAACATTTCAACAATATTTGCACTAGAAATGATGTACAATTCAGGTTCAATGACTTATTCCAGTGAAGTTAAACTCTTACAATAGGACATCCACTTTTGTTAGCGAGCCACTAAGTTTAGTCTTCAACCAAGTTACACCGTAAGCCAAAAGCACCAAGAAATTAATCAATATGCTGAATAAGTCAGGTGTTGAATGGAAAAAAAAATATTCACAGATCTTTTCATACTGCTTCTCTACCATTCACACCAAGTTGTTGACTTCTGTAAGCACAAAGTAATTTCAGCTTCAAAAAATTAAAGTGATTCATGAGCCATCACAAATTGTTTCCATCTGTTTTAAAAGATTTGCTCACTTAGGAAGCCCTGTGCTTTCCACAGAGTGTAAATACCAAAAAATCTATTTCCCTGAACATGAACTCACCATCCCCAAAAAACCCAAATTGACGAAAGAAGTTCAGAAACTTATTATACTCTCAGGAATTACAATATAAATGAGCTCAGTATTAAACAATACTTACTTGGTTGCTTTTCTCTGCTTGGTTGTTCCTATTTGAATCTGGAAAATGGATATGGCATTCTGTTTCCTCCATCACTTTTTTAATATTATTGCCACCTTTACCTATCACATGAGAATGTTCTGTGTGGGAAACATCCATCTTCAAGGTTACCCGATTGCTCTGGAAATCAAGCACCCACGATTAGACCTGTTCACAGCAGAACCTGAGTTTTTAAGAGCCATGTAACTTCAAGAATGAGATTCAAAATTGTATTTCCAAAGTACTTTTGCCATGCCTTAGCTCCTACTCAAGGACGTTTTTAACATGGATCACGGTCGGATTCTAAACTTGCCACATTTTCTTCCCAGTGAGGAAATAACATGGAAATAAATGTCCGAAAAAATGCATCTTCAAAAAAAATGTCTAAGGATTTTAAAATGCACTCAAGTATTTATCAGCTGTGACTTAAATGTCCTTTTGCAGTCCATTCTAATTTCTCTTAATTCTGTGTCCTTTCAGTTGCAGTCACACACCTGTGTCTGATCTGACAGGATCATGTGATGAAGACTTTGCAAATCAAAGCCCTGGGACAAAGTAAGTGTTTTTGCCTCCTATAAAAAAAATTTTTCTTGTACATGAAATTTTGAAATACACAAACACTGCCTACAGCTGTTCTTAAAAGCTACATTGTTAACAATCCATAATAATATTAATAGTAGTTCGCAAAATGGTGCTTGTCACTGGACCCTTCCTTTTGGCAATACGTTCAGAGGATCATAAAGTTGCCATTGAACTACACAGGAGCCATACACACTGCCCCAAAAGACTTGCTACTGCTAGAAAATAAGATCTGATGAACATAAGAGGCCCCTGACCAAGATCTAGATGTTTTAGATATTGTGGTCCTAATGTTTCAGAGAGTAAGAATACAGTAACAAGTAGAGATAAAACCACATGAGCGCACTTAAATTTGAATTTGAAGCAGAAACAAAATTTTAGGTTCTCTGAAGTGGTTGCCTAATTTGCTCTTTGCAGTGAAGCTGTATTTCAGATTTTAAAGTAAAAAACCCAGTCCAGTGAACAAACCATATAGGGTTTTAGCCATATAGCTGGCGATATTTCTATATACTTCAGGTATGGAAATGCTGCTTTAGGCAAGTGGTTTCTTGCAGAATGTTTAAGTATGTGGGTGTACCCCAATATTAACATCTCTAGGACATATATTGGAGACTTTGCTTCAGGACATCCAATAAATACCTTCCCTTTTCAATGTGCCCCTTAAAGAGATCAATGTCATCACAAAATTAGGGGTTAAGGTGTCATTCTAAATAAGTTTTCTTACTTTAGTGTCCAAGACAGACATGATTTTCTCTTTTGCTTCTTTAACATTTTCCTTTTTTCCAGAGACTTTGATATGGGGATCTATAAAAGAAATAAAAACCTTTAAGAAAAATACAGTAAAATCTATCAAAAAGTTTCCTTCCTTCCTAAATAAATCTGAACCCATTATTCACAGTTCAGTGATAAAACTGTACCACCAACCTTTGGGATTCAGCTAAAAACCAAATGTCTTGTTCCATCCCTTCAGCCCCACAATTAGGATTACCAGATGAATTTGTTAAACATGACAACCAAATGAAAATTAATAGAAATCAAATGCCAAATGTACATCACAGTGTTATCAACATTGTCTGCAATGCAACCACGTAGCTAAGCCATTGTGTCTTCTCAAGCAAACAGCAACACCTTTTTTTGGCAGCCTTTCTCAAGCTTAACACATAATATCTAAGGAAAGCCCCACCAAACTCAAACCCTCCCTCGGCATCACTTCATTATATTTAATTAGGCTCTAGAACTAACCTTTGCAGTTCTAACCTGGCACTAGAAGGTGCCTCTACCCGAAGTTTTCTGATTACAGTTATCAAATGAAATTGAAATGACACTTTAATAAATCAAATCTCTGAAGTGTCAAGTACAGAAATTAAGATTTGTTACTAAGCAATATGGAATTCCCAGGAGGAGCTCCAGCTGATGGCAGGTTTTGCCCAGGGAGAGATAAAATATTGATTCTACAACCCACTTGGTTTACATGGTAATTTTCAGGCCACTGCCCTTAAACAGCAGGTTTTGGGCTGAGCTATCAGGAACAGTTCTGCATCCTGGAATATACCTGGTTGGAAAGCACAGACCTGACTTTGAAACTAAATCAGGTACCAATTACTCAAAAAAAAGTGTGAGAATTCCACATTAGCCAGTTTAGCAGCACCATCTGGTGTCCAGAAGTATAAAGTGCCACAGTGCAAAATTACTGTCAAAACATTAAACGAAGGTTCAATTAAAACAAACAAAGAAATGCCCAACTACCATCTACCTTTCTAATTATTAGAAACAAGGACATAATGTTGCAGGTGATGCCTCTTTCCCCTGTTCTTGAGTCCTCTGCCCCTTTGCAATTTAACAAGGGGGTTTTCTCCCGTGATGCAATGGACTATTCTCAGAAGAACAAGTAGTTCTCAACCCTCTTCTGACTCATAAATTAATCTAATGCGTTATGCAAGGCACATACATGCATCTTAGGGAACATGAAAGTAAATATGTTCTCAATGGCAGGAGAAAACATAGCTGTAACACAACATATCTGCTTTTCCCATCATCTCAGGAATTGAAATCACTTCCCTACTAAAGAAATGCCAAATAATACAACTCTAGATTGTAAACCTGTTCTATTCAATTGGAAGTTGAAACTGTTTAAGCCTTGCCTGAATACTCATTACATTCCACCAACAAAAACAAAAAAAAAAGGTCTCTAGTCTTTACCACTGGGAAGTTCTGAGCACATTCAGCTGGGGATGGAGAAACACTGAAGGAACACAGGATTCACTGCCAAGTTTTGTGAAAGTCAAGAAAAATGCAGCATTCTGAGTTCTGAGAAACATATTTTATTTTTAAAAATGGAAAAACTGTAGTCACAAAAACATGGTACTCACACAGAATCTACAGAAGCTTCAAAAATCTGCTGCTTCAGCCTTTTCACAATAGAGCAAAGTAAAACAAAAACCCAACAAAATAGTCTTAAGGGCAAATTTTCTTTTCTTTTCTTTTTTTTTTCTTTTGAGTTGACAGTAAGCCATGTGGTTCTAATGCGTTTAAGCTGTGACTGATATTTGAAGTGGATGTCGCAGTCAGAAATTCCCAGAAGCAGATCCTAGCAAACTATGTGTGTTCCAAGTGCTCTTTAGATGCAACCAGGAAGAAGAGAAGACCAGACCACCACACCCCCCAGGAGCTGATTCTCACATACTTGCAAACATTACATTTTAATACACATTTGGTTATAAATATGAAAAGTATGTGAAATCAAGCCTGGCATCCTATTAGTACTGAAGGACATTACAACCACCTCATAATACTATTTGTTTAGCCATGGGTGAAAATACCGTTTACAACACCTATTTTTTCTATTTTCCACTTGAGTTGGACACCTCTTTTCTGTTGATACCCACAACTTCAGAAAAAAAAAATCCTGTGTTTCCACACTTATTCTTTGTTCCTTTCAGATGAAAAAAAGCTCAATTACTCACTTTAAAAGCAAAACCAAAGAGCCACCCACTAAGCAAAAGAGAATCCACTGATGTCAATGACAATTCTAAACTATGCTACCAGATCTTTCAAAATTGGTCTTAAGTACCCTCTCCTTATGTGACTTCTCAATAACACAGCCCTTGGTAATGGATATGAAGTAGCTCAGCTTTAAGTTAAAGAAATTCTTCCTTTGAGACTCATTCATTCTTTTCTTCGGGGAAATACAATTTAGACACAACTTCACTATCGGATTTTGCCTGGGAAGAGTTATTTGTAACTAAAAGGTTTTCCAAGCCTTTGAACTGGCTTTGCAGGAGTTGAAGGTACATGGAAAATATGTATGATCTGCAGGAAAACCCACAGGTACCCAAATAACACTAAATCAACAAACAGATAATTTCAGGGATTGATTAAAAATTTAGAGAGACAATCAGATCATCTAACCTGATTTTCTGAGTATAAAAGAAACTAGATTTCTTAATATACCTATGTAATCAATTAGCTTGCTTGCTTTGCTGTTGCTCTGAAAAATGTGGAAAACTAATGATTCATCAGTTTCAACCTCCTAGACTTGTGCCTGATTTCTGACATTTAGGTTCCTGGTTCCCACTCTACTATTCTTCCCCCACCCCCTGAGATCAAAGAACCCAGTGTTCAAGAGTGTCTTCCAATGAAGGTCCATCTATGCCAATCAAATTCCCTATCTTTATGCAATTCTTTTGCTAAACCCAACTCTAAACACACCCTTTTGACAAAGCATTACAAAGGTAAGCTAGAAAAGTTGCCCTTTTTTTTTTTTTTCTGGCCAAATTTTTTATTTTCAAAATAAAGGACTGTTTCTGTTTGTAAACACTATGTCACAGGCAGATTTACCAAGAGATAAGCGAAAGGAAAGGTTCTCCCAAACTTCCTGCAGTGCAGTCCAGTGCAGATCATGCTGTATTTGACCTCAGATGTCTTACAGAATGCCAGTCCCTAATGGAATCTGCATTTACCTTCCATTTCAGCTTTCTACTTCATCTCAACTATTCTGTGGAAAAGTCCAAAACCAGACAGTATCTGAAGACTGTCATCAGGATTTCTGAGTAGGAGTGAAATGACCCTGTAGGGTCTTTGTGCATCAATACAAGGGAGTAGTTAAAACAATTGACTTTAGCTTTCCAAATGTTTTCTGAAGCTGTTACCACCAGTAAGGAGCTAAATAGATTAAGAAGGGTTCCAGGTGGTTTATTACTACTTGTCACCACAAACTCGAGGTGTTCAGTGCTTGCATTCGACAAGTGGCATCTGTTTGCTATTGTATTTACAGTAGGCAGGTCTGAACATAGAATTCTTCCCTGCCACCTACTTCCCAGATACAACTGTTGATTCCATGGCTTAACAGTTATATTTACTTTAGAAAATAAAAACCAAACTACCTCACCTTAGTACTAAGACAAAAATCTTTGCTGGATAAAGCTCTACATTTAGTATTTGAAATACCTACAGGGTGTGACAGCAGCACTACACGGTCCAAGTCCCCCAAAAACATAAATGGCACTCTCAAAAGCCTCAAGAGGATTGTCAGGTGTAAAAGTATAACAAGTGTGATGCTTGTCTAGTACTGACAGTACAGATAAGCATAAACTTACCCTCCAGTCAGTATCTACACTGATCCAAGTGGCCACAGCACCTTGCACACAGCCCTGACTGGGATGAAAACACCCACTGAACAAGGCCAACCAATTCCCATAGAACTGTCTCTTGCTGTGACTGGGGCCACAACAGTGCCACTTGTGTCCAGGTGACGTTATATCATTCTCCATCCCCGAGGAACACGGGGTTTGATACCTACTTTTACTGGGGGAGAAAAAAAATCCATCCCCTTTTTTCAAATATCTGAATAAACTGGAAGTATACTCTATATAAACCTAGGGATAGAGCAAAGAATAGGTGCCTACCTGGAACAAAGGAATGAGACACCAAAGTTCTGCAAAATATTTGTAAACACAGAACTCTGGGCTCTAATGCTTTAAATACAAGTGTAGCAGCAGACACTGAAAAAGATTTTGGCTCATAAGAAACAACACTATTAGTGTCTTGCAAAGTGTTAAAAATTGTATAGTAATTTATCTGTTCAATTTCAAAGGGCAGTATATTTTTCCTTAAGAATGGAAAAGAAAACATTAATTTTAAGAAATTCCCCCCCCCCCCCCTTGTCCAGAATGGAGAAATATTTACATAGAATAGAAAGCTAAAGTTACACAACAGAAAATGATGGACATTCTTCTCAACAGCCCTCATTTCGCCAGACTCCTGCCTTCAAGTGGTCTTTTATTGCTCCTATCCTCAAATTCCTCACTCCACACTTTGGCAGGGTTTCCCTTCCTCAGTCTCTGTCCAAAGCTATACCAGCAAGCCTTCAGCTTTCTTGCTACTATTGTGTCCAAAACTCCAGTAAAAAAAACTCCAAGCAAAAATATGTTTGTGCCAGTGCAAATGAATCTACACTAACTTTTGCCAGGCGAGAAGGATTTCAAATAATTAAGTCATTTAACTCTGTAGGCCCCTCCTGCAATTCAGAGGTGAAAATTTAATGCCCGGGCGAGCTCTTCAGACCACAGCTATGCATCCAGCTTGTTTACAGGATGAGCAGCCTTGACTTAAGTAACACAAATACCACTACTCTAAAAATAGCCAGACAACTGGGCAACACCAGGGCAGATGACAGTCATTCTTAGTAAGTGGCTGATTAGGATCTGAATAGCCCAAGAGTATGACTGAACTTGAGCCATTCAAACAAAAACAAAAGAGACCCAGCATTTTTAACGGACAAGCTGTGAAAATATCTACCCCAAAATTACCAGCAAAAACACAGTAAGCTATATGAGAAGTGAAAATAAGAGAAAGCCAAGTGAACCCATGGAAGATGGCGGTTTCTCAGCTGAAAGGCAGAGTACATTAGTCACCCTACAACAGGAAGACAAAACATAGGCCTGTAAACCAAATGAATTAAGCAAAAAGGTCAAGTAAGGCTTCCTGTTAATATGGGAAATAAGGGTAATTGAATTGAAACAATTTATTTAATGCTTTTAATAAATTAGGAAATACTGTGTGTACAGTTGGAGAAGTTGACATTCACTGACCCAACTAGATGGATTGATAATAGCCAAGAGAGACTTGATACAGGCTCAAACTATTGCCATAGAGAAGAAACTCTAAGGCTAAAAGCATTCAGCAAATGCTCACGGGTACATGCAAAGTAACTCGATAGAATAATAAAGTAAATTGGTCGCTTGGGCACTTGTTGCTGTTGGCTTATCGGTTTAAAAGAATTCTCACCCTCTCTCCAATGCCCCTCAGTGCACTTACTTCACCTCCCAGGATCTAAACCACAGAAGAAAAAGGGTACTCATGCATTAAGGCAGTGCACAGTGAAGCATTTCCTACTGCAGGCTCCTCAGTATCCTCAGATATCACTCAACAACATGATTTTCGTTGTTTTTCATTGGTGACTTTTTTTTTATTATTATATTAGACTTCAGCATCATCACGTCTGAACGAGATTTCAACTGTCTAACTCAGGCACAATCAAAAGCCTACCCAAAGCATCATGAAACTCAACATGGGCTGCCAGCAATTAATAGTGTCTTCAGAGTAGACATATCCTGAGGCTCTGGGCATTCAAGGGGATCTGTTTGTTTGTTGTGGACAAACAACTGATTACGAAACGTCCCTGGGAAGAGCTGCTGTCTATATGTGCACACACACTTGAAAGACTCTTTGTCTTCTCAGAACTTTTTGACTCTTAACTTTCCCACTTACTGGCATCTAGCTCCAAACCATCTTTAGAGAAATTTCTGCTCGACTCAGAACATGAGAAGGAGGCAGAGAAAAAGTAAATGCCTGTTTTCGCTGCTCCTGCCACAGCTCCAGGGAAAGCAGTTTACACATAACCCATTTAACCCTTTTACAGTTTGGTTGCTGCTCTTCAATCACCTGAGGAGCATTAACTAGAAGAGCATTGCTTTTCAACCCTGCCCTGCAACAACTGTATGATGTGAAGCCTACAAGCCCCCCCTCACTCCTCTCCACCATTTATAGTAACAGTGAAAACACACATATACATACACAGGCAGACATACACAGATACTCACAAAGCAGAGATGGAGTAAAGACACTGATCTTACGCACACAGAAACACGAAGAAATGCTCTGCTGTGCTCTGGTGGAGCAGAGCAAAGAATCTTGTTTCTCAAAGATTTCAGTGTAGCTCAAAAGAAAACTTCAAAACCTGCAACAGGCTACTTTACATAAAATGGGTCCTTAAGTGAAATACCTGTTTGATGGTACCATCAAACAAAATGAGAGGCACTTGTGCATCAAATCATAGCTGAAGCCCACATTTGGGTCTTCTTGCAGCCTTGAATTGAAACAGCCCAGCAGAACACTGAAAATTCATCTTCAGAATGCACAGAATTAAGTGAAAATTAGCCAGAAACATCAGATAAGCTTTAAAAAACAGATTACCTGAACCTATGTTTGGAGAAATAAACTACTGATGGCTGGATTTCGGACCAGTGACAGAAGTTGAAAAGACTTCTCTTAAAGCACAAGCAAAGAGGTAAGACAAGGAAGAGGTAACAGATCTTACGGCAATTTGAACAGAAAAGTGACCAGATTTGAAGGGGAAGGCCCAAGGTGGAAGAGAAGAAAACCTGAAAAGAAGAAATAAGAATGAATTAATTGTAGTCACCCAGAGCCTCCATTTGAGTTGCACAATTTCAGTTTCTTACCACCACAATTAGCTTAAATGCCCTATTTTACTTTTTCTAAAAAAAAAAAAAAAAAAAAAAGGAAAAAAGGCATTAGAGACATTTCGTAAATGCAGTCAGCCACCAAAAGACACACACCATGCTGCAATTCTGCTACTCCTTGGGCAGTTGCTCCCCAGCCTTTAGCCTAAGCAGCCACCCAAAAAAGCAAGGCAATCCCTCAGCAGGACATGAGGTCTGTTATGTCTTAGATTTTTTTCAGCATGGAACCAATGAATTCACACTTCATTATTTAAATGTCTGTTGCCATTGTATCTCAAAGCACAAACACAGAATCACAATCCCTGGGAAAGAAAATAAGAAATAAAGGGAAGAAAATAGCTGTAGTATTTTAAGATCAACTCGACAGAGGACATAAACCACCCACAACATTCCTATCAAAAATAACACCATTATATCTTCACTGCACACAAACTCACACTCAGGGTTATAATTTTGATGCATAAGCCATGAGATAATGTTAGTTTCTTACACCAATACTCTCAAAATGTTCTGTGTTTTGCTAAATAAAACCCCTTATCTGACTCGTGAGCCTAAATGCACGCCTCAGGCTCAGCCTTCTTTGCAGTGCTCCCATATCCAAAGCCAACTACACTCCTTTTGCACCTTCCTGCTCCCTGATTACTGGACCTTTTACATGTCTTATTGCTCCAACTGACTGCTCTGTGAGAGCTGGTTTTGATACGGCCACTGGGAAGCACTAATTCTGGGGCTGGGCCAGGAGGATGCAGCGAGTCTTCAGCCAAGACTAGTGCACTACATACACCTCGGTGAACAGGACAAACAACTGTCCTCCTGAGAGCAGGATGAAATGAAATGTTATCAGAAATATAGAAACAGCTGGTTTCTCCACAGGACATCAGACATCTGGTGACTAGAGACAAATACAGCTAATATAATAGTTTTGGTCATAACAAATGCTTTATTACTTGCTCTGCTTTAGTATCACACTGTGCAATGAGTTCTCCCAAGAAAAATTCTCCTCTCCTGGATTATTATACTTTCAGGGATTATTTCAGCTGTATTCCTGAACAGGTAGGGATTTTTGTTTGCCCATTTTGTAACTTCTAAATAAAGAGAAAATTAAAAGTCCAATAAAGAAACACCTGAACAGTCTTCTTGAGAGCTAACCAAGTAGCAAAAACTAGACAAAGTACATGATGATTCCTATTTCAAGTCACAGCAAGGCAGTATCAGATCATGCACTGTGAGCTCTCACAGAACTTTCCTTACTCATCTTGAAGACATTATTGACAGTACTTACTTTTTCTTCCTTTACTATCAAGTGTATGAAGACAGGTCTCATTGCTCATAAATCCCAGTGACCAAATTTCTGCACCAGCTGCCCCGGGGGTGTCAGGGCACAGAGATGTGACAGTGACAGGCATGACAAGGACTCAACAGCAGCACAATGCAGGGGTTTTCTTAATGCACTGACAATTCAGTAACACCCTAGTCTAACACTGCACAGTAATGCTGATTTAATGGTTTTAGTAGGCTTTTATGAAGGGGAATTCCAATACAAGCAGATCACACTACCTATTTTTATTTTGCATGTACCTGCTCAAAAAGCTTCTGCTTTTCTTTTTAGGGAAGGGTTCACAGCAACTCAACAACTCTGCCCGCACTGTTTCACTGTAAGGGTAATTTCTTTGTGATATGCTGAAAAAAAAGCAAGAAACAAACAAAAACCACCGAATACCTGAAGGATGTTCAGTGTTGTCTTTTAAATCAGGAAATCATTCCTGAGCCATTCTCAGATGAATCTTCTCTCCACCACTTCTATCCATCAGTCTCTCCCCAGTATTAGATCAAGAGCAAAACTCACCTCTGGGAAATGAATCAGCTGTTGAGCATCTCTGTGAGGTGGATTTCAGCAGTCATTCTGATAAATTGCTTTTTGTGTCCCAGAAGTTCAGAATGAAACACTATCTCACTCTCCAGTTTGCATGTAAATGCAGTGCAGAGCACATTGCAACTTACCTGCTAATGGCTAGAAGCTCCTGAAAATCCAAACCAATACATCAACTAATTCCAGTTTTCACTGTAAGACTGTGACAAATTTGTACTCTCAAGTAATTTAATTACAGCAATAAGAGTTTATATTACTGCATTCCAGAGCTTGAAATGTCAGATTTCACTGCAGTTACTGCCAAGCACTCTGACTGGATGTTAAGCCCCTTGATAATTGCCTTCATATTACAACTGCGTTTGCATTTTGCTCTCCCTTATCTGCCCAAGTATAAGCAAACTGCTGTTCTTCACAGAAAGCACAGCAAGTCCTGATTAAACGCAGAAAAGCCCAAAAATCTTGATCATGCTCTCTTACAGAAATGAACGAAGTTCAAATCACACTTTTCTAAGTGTACCTAAAAAGTACAATGCACATCTGCTGGCTCCTGTGCTACCTAGAATTCGTTTCCTTAAAATATTCACCAGTGTCACCATAAGTGTATTTTATCTTCCCCCGAGACAATACAAATCAATGGGTTTACAGTTCTATGCAGAAACAGCACTCATGCCTTTAGCGGGCTCACACACACCCCGGAGCACAGAAACACTGACAAGCCAACAACAAATAAGATAAAAGGCTCAAGCAAATGTGACTTTAAAAGCTTTCTCGGTCGTCACCTACGCTGCATGCAAAGGGGGAGAATTAATGGATGGGTCTGGTTTCTGAAGTGGCTCGTGTAAATAACTCCAGTAAATGAAGGATTTGCTGCCAGCTGCTGGCACAAGGGATGCTGTGGATCTGTGCGTGTCTAACTTCTCAGATCCAAGGGAATCGACACGAACTCCTGTGGCCAAGTTTCAAATGCCCTGGGATGGTCTCTTCTGTCCATTTTATTTATTGCAAAACAGGGAGGAGTCACCTCTGTCTGGGTCAGCTGCTCCAGAAACAAAGAAAATAAACGAACTTGGGATCCGAACACAACGGTTCTGTAATTTTTAAAGTACACAATTATAGGGTTTGGGGGAATTTTTCTTCAGAACGTAAGAAACAGTACACACTGACAGTTTCTCATTTACAGAGAAAGTTAATAAAAAACAGATGTAGTTCATAATACAGCAACTGCAATACATGCTGTAATTAATCTGGCATTCCAAACAATAAACACAATGTCAGCAAGAGACTCACTTTAAATCTAAGTCAATTATGGATTGATTGCCTCAGTAACACATTACAGAAAATATTTACCATTTACACACTTGTGTTAGGGTAAAAAATGATTAAACTTCAACAGGTAGTCTGTAGGTTAATTAGGAAGCTTGGCAGTGAGTACCTAAGGTGACTACTTGGAAAACTGTTAAAACTACAAAGATTCTTTCCCTCAATATATTCACAAGCCAAACATCCTAAACACAGAAAACAGCAGAAGTTTTCCAGCTTTGCATCACCCTAAGGGGAGCAGCCACTCAAAGACTGGATAATTTGTGTGCATGCATTTCTGGCGCCAAAATAAGCAAATATTGTCACTTATGGCAAGTTATATATAAAAAAAAAACTAGACTAGAAGATACAAACCCGGGTCCCCTGCCGTCCACTGGCAAAACTGGCTGGGACACCACAGCATTGACCACTTGCCTTTAAACACCCAGACACTGCTAATGGCAGAGTACTGGTTGTGAAATAATACAACTACACATGGTTGAGTTTGTGGCAGGAACTTAAAAAAAAAAAAAAACAAACAAAAGAGCTAAAACATTCTGCAGAGTCTCACCTGTGAGCAATGTACCCCCCACACCTCCCTCACTCTCTCCCAGCACCAACTCCCCCCACATCTTTCCCCTGTCAGCAGAGAACAGAACAGCAAAGGACCCCACTTGCAGGCACAGATATAGGAACTGCAATTTGGGCACTCAAATCTAAGTTACCAGATGGTCCTTTTCAGCGGCTGATGTTGGCAAGGAGCGGGGTTAAAGTTTTATTTTCCAAAAAAAAACGAAAGAGGAAGAAGCAGAAAATATGCAAAAAATAACCCTGTCTGCCATTGTAGATTGGGGAGAAAAAAAACCGGAAAGAGTCTTACATAGCTAAGTAGTAATTTTTAATATAGTGGGTCAGCTGATTAAAAGCATAATCAATTTCGTCATAAGCTTTTTTATCTTTGTCTGGCATTTTACCAATAATTCATGCTACAAGTGGCCTTCTCTATAGTAATTTCTTCACCCCCCCAACCCCCCCCCCAAACCCCTCACTCTGGAATCAACTCCATCTTTCCTTACAGAATTCAGGAGTCTGCTCCCCTCTCTAGTGCACCCCTGTGGCTTTTCTAAAGGGATTTCTTCTTGCAGCATCCCTCAGTAAGCAGTAAGCAACAGAACTGGGATCAGTTCTTTTTTTAAGAAGTCTCAGAAGTGAAGGACTGAGCTATTACAGGTGGTCATTTAAGCCACCTTTGTGGCAGGATCCAGTACATTAGAGCACTGTTGATAACTATTTAATCTGTCCTGAAAAATCTCCTTTAGTAGGGACTCCAAAGCCTATACAACTTTCTGCAATAATTATCTTTATCCTCCAAGAAGAATCTCTAAGACAAACGTTTGCTTTTAATCCTGACCTAACCAGACACTGATAGCAATCACCTCTTTCCTATACTCACATAGGCTTTTTGTTAGTCATATATAACATCACATTTTTTAAAACTCTTCACAATTTGTGTTGTCAACTGTCTCCCTTGCTTTCCCCTGGATTGTCTCCAAACTGAAAATCCACACTGGTAACTGGTATGATTTCACAGATGAAACCTCAGCAGTACTAAGTTGCACAAGATAGATATTTCTATAGATTATTTACAACCCAGTTAGCTTTATTCTGGGATACAGCATCACACTCCAGTGCCCATTTCCTCTGTTGTACACCATGAAGTTTAAACCCTTTGAATACTGTGCACCTGAGGTTTCTTCTCCAAGCAGCCTGTATTGAGTTGCCATTACTGTGTTGTTACTCATTTTCCATTGTTTCTTCAATTTGTTTTGAACATAAATTGTGTTCTGTAAACTTGATGCCATTTGCAAATTTTATAAATACCTACTACGCCATTAATTATCATTCAGTGAAAAAGCTGCAGAGTATGCAGCAGAACGTGAGAATATCACAATGACTTGGGCTGGAAGGGACATTACAGACCATCTCATTCCTGCCATGGGCAGGGACATCTTCCACTAATCAGGTTGTTCAAAGTCCCATCTAGCGTGCTCTTGAACACTTCCAGGGATGGGGCATCTACAGCTCCTCTGGGCAACCCAATGTACAACAAAGAAAGATGCTACATTCCAATCACTTTAAGGATAGAAAGTGACTGGACTTTCCTCAAGTTTCAGACAAGTCTCCTGCAAGCAGAAAACAAACTAACAAATACTACACCCAAATAGCCACTTTCTGTGGGTACTTTCAGCTCACAGAGAACGAACACTAATTCTGACAGTTCAGACCCAATGTACACCTATAAGCAAGTCAATTCACCTCTAACCCTCCACACACCCTGAGGCAGAAGAGCTAACATGAGCTTAGCTGCTCACTGCCCTCACTGCCAGAGAAACAGGAGAGAACTACACACAGGAGTGCATTTTGCACATGGACAGCTTCATAGAGCTACAAATTTCCTGACAGAAATCTCAGTGGGAGCTGTTGGGCACTCAAGTATTGTCAGCAAGTTCCAGCAAACATTTCCGTGAAGCCCAACATTTTCTCAGCTTACTTTCTTGGCTATTGCTCTCCTCCAGGGTTGCGAAATCAGTAAGTTTATGTTATTTGACATCGCACTGGACACAAATCCAATCAGCTGGATGAAAGTTGCACTCAAAATTAATCCTTTTATTGCCGTCTTGGTTTACTTGCATACGTTCTGATTCTGTTCTGTGATTTATTTTTTTTTTAGTAGAAATTGCCAATGTCCTCAACTCCCATGGCTGAGAAACTAATGTTTTACATTCCCAGTATTTTAAATCATACTTATGTTTTGATGCAAGAAAAAAGACATCTGTTAAATGTCTAACAAATTGCAATTGCAGTCATCAAAAATCACCTCTTTCTGGAAGCTGCACAAAGACATTAGGTGAGAAAAGTGACATGTTAGATATTTAACCACTGGTCTAGGACAGGAATGGAAGTAAACATCAGTACAGCGGTGCTTACCAGCTTTCACCCAGGATATTCATCAATGAAGAACCTCAGATTTGTGTGTAACTTGCAAGACTAGGATATGTATTTGAACATGTATGAACCCAGGGCTGGAATCCTCCTCTCCACTTTTTGGTACACACATTTTCACCCAGTCCTGCTGTGACACCTTCCTCCTTCCACCTCCCATCTGTTTTCCCATTATCTTTGTCATCAACTCATTATTATTCTATTCCTTCAAAATCCTCATTTCTTTAGGACTCTCTAACCTCATGTTTCCTGCCATTTATTTGCTGAACCAGATCTACCTCTTTCCAACTGTCTTCAATTTGTTCATCAGCCTCTCATTTCCTTTCCATGTCTCTCACTTCCCCCATTTCACCTCATTGCCAACTTTTTCCTTTCCCACAGCTCTCCTCCCATTAAAAAGGGCTCGTTTGCCTTTCCCTTTGACAGGAGTTAATGCAGGGAATACACGTTGCCAGCAGTCCTTGGTTGATGAACACTGCCAGATGGTGCTGGTCTCACCAGTTAAACTAAACCAATCCCACAGCTCCAGTGCTGCCACACAGCCACAACTACCCGTTAGCAACAAGCATTTGCCATAAAATAACATTTTCTAAGTGCTAGAAATCTGGAAAAAAAAACCCCAAAACCAGTCACAGGCACACTAGTTATGCCCTAGATTTTGTTCTCTTTAGATTTGACCTGCTTTACAGGAAATGTTGGTCTTGCCAAATAATTGAGGAATGAAATGACTAGCACAGTTCATACCAAGTTAAGCTGGTAGAGATGAAAAGCTTAAATTACAGCTATTTTTTTTCAGATATTCCCTCCTAGTGCTACTCCAAAATATCATATGATTCAAATTATAGTTTCCAGAGGAAGTAATTAAAGATACTAGAACTTCCATCAATGATGGTTTTTATGTTTGCACTCGATCTTTGGCACGGACTCAGTCTATATTTAGAATGCAAACTATGAAACCAAAGCAACTACAACTCCCCTCCCCCTAGAATTTCATTTATAGTGTGAGATTTGCAGAGATAGCATAACCCTCACATACACTGCAATTCTAGAGAGTTTATAGGACACAGCTTTGGAGAGAGGAATGCAGTCCCTAGCCCTTCCTGCACGTGCTGCTGTCCACAGGAAAGCTGGAGGCACGGGGTGAGACACTGTCTCCCTTTCAGCAAGACTGGTCTTTAGAAGGCACCTACAGAAATACTGCATCAAAAACCTCAAAAGACTGCACTTTTTTTTTTTTTTGCCAGCTATAGAATATCATGCATTAGGTATTATGTCTTCAAAGTAGTGTCGTCTCCAGTAATATCTGTGGGCAGATGATCCCCCCCCCAAACTGTGACAAGACCCTGAAGTAGATTTCTGCTGCACATCTGGGTTTCTCTGTGCTTGTGAAAGCTGGAGAGTTCTGGCCTCCTCCACTCAAGCCATTTTAGTTCCAAATCAAAACAAAAATTTAAATCGCGTTTACTAACCTAACACATCAGTGCCATTCCCTGACCAATGCTTAATGTATAACTGATGTGTTTAAGTTGGCACACTCAGTTTTTCATGTTAGTGTCAAATGCCTGCATACAATCACATTAGATGGGCATCAAGGACTTCTCAACATCCCTTGAAACCTTCAAAGCATGATGATTTAAACACACAGAAACAGAAGTATGTTATATTTTAAAAATGGTGAAACATGACACTTGATCTTTCTCCTGATGATGCAGGGTGTTACAAATTTTCACCATCTTATTTCCTTTGAAAATGCATATTTGATTCATAACAGCCCAAGATCAAGTCAGATAAACCAGTTTCAAGCAATTCAGAGGACACAAATCAGAATCCATCCTAATTAGAGAAAGGAATAAAATAATCAAGCAAGTATTTCCCCGTCTTTAAACAACTTTCCAAACAAAGCTCTTCTGCATTTCTGATTATTTAACTATTCAATTTTGTTTCACCTACATTGCATGATTTAAAAAAAAAAAAGCTATATAAGATGTTCCATTTACCAAGTTAATTAATTTTTACCTATGGGGAAATGCAAAATAGCATTAGCTTTGCTGTAGAAAGGTCAAGCACAAAAGTAAGCTTCATGCCATTCTAAGGAACAGGAGCTTTTCCTTTCCTAAGGAAACTCAGAGTTTACTAGATCTTGTACCAGATCTAACTGAAATTTTATTTTATGAAGCAACTGCAGAGATAAGGAATTATCTTCCCACCCCCCAAATCCTGTCAGCATTTTCAAGAAACATTACAGAGCACCCTTTATATCTCCTGGCACAAGTAACTTTCAATTCCATTGCAGAAACTTATGTGCAATTCAGCTACTTCTAAGATATGAGCAAAATGTGTTTTTTTAAAAGAAATCTACTTATATACACAGTTATCAGCTGGACAATTGCATAACAGGGTGAATCTTTTTTCCTGGTTTTAGTGAGGTCAAATAAAAGCTGCAAAGGAATTTTGCTGCCCACAGAGAGAGCTGACACAGAATACCCAAACCAATGGTTCTGTTGTCATGGGCACCAACAAGGAAAATGCATCCAAATGCCAAGATTTTTGAGAAGACCTTCACTGAGCTGGTACAAAGTCAGACCCACAAGTTTACACCTTGGGAACCAAAACCAAACAGCTTTAGGAAAAATTCTGCTGACAAAAGAGCCCTGGCCTCAATACACCAGTGGCCGCAAAGGCTGCGGGCTGGACACCAGGGCATGCCAGGCTGGAGGGCTGGGCTGCCTAGCAGGTAGCTATGGAGGCAGAGGCACAGCCCCTAGGCACGCAGCAAGGCAAGGCAGATAAGACCACCACTGTGCTGTTTTACCAGCTCTGAAAACAGTTCTGCCTCCCCTGATTTAGTAGTTAGCAGGAACTACTCTTGCCTCCCTGTGCACTTGGAAAATGCACAACACGTACCTTTATGGTTACTCACAACTTATGGGATAAGGCTGCCCTAGGGTGTGTGATCAGAAACTACTGTGCCTACTGCTGTTACATGAGGTTGTCTCAAACTGATGCACCAGGATCCTGTTTCCACTTAGAGACTGGGAAAGGCACATGAATTGACTCCAAAGGCTCATCTTTCTGCTGCCCTCTGTGCACACAGGTGAAGAGCTCCTCTCCTGAGGGTGTCCACAGCAGAGGCATCAAATCATCACCTCTACTCCCCTTACTGGATCAGTTACTCACAAGGCACTATTTCCTCCCCTGGAAAGGTGGGGATCCACACCAACAGGGGAAGGCACCCAACAGCCCCGTGAGAGCCTAAATCCATCCTTGGATCAGCAGCAGCAACAGAGCTGCTGGCACAGTCCCATCCGGTGTGCAGTACATTGCTTTCCCTGTAAGAAGCAGCATGGCACTGGAAAATTTGAGCCTATATTTCCATTGATCTGCACACTGAAATCAATGCTGAGAGTAAATAAATTAAAACTTGATCATGAACCAGCAGAAAAGTTACCTCTGTTTGTAAGTGCTTAAGCATCGAGGCACTTTAGAGTGCTCTTTCTTCTGCATCCTTGAAGACCACATAACAGGCAAGGACATCACTCCATAAGTTTTTGTTCCTACCAAGAGTTAGGGTCCAGCCTTGCAGGACAAGTGGCACAATTTTCAAAAACATCTTAGTGGAAGAAAAGCTCATGTTCATCCAAAAATGCCATGAACCACTGCAGGTCTCCAAGGATCTGATTAATTTCCCTCACCATGTTTTTTTAATTTGGGGTTTAAGGCTCTAAGCCTTAATTAAGTGGCTATTCATAGCACTGAATTTTAAGGTAGGAAAATTAGTTGATATATCCCACCTTTACTGTCTTCCATTCTGTTTGTTTTGGGGTTTTGTTTTGGTTTTTTGTTTGCCCCCCCCCCCCTAATTATTGTAACTAGAAACATTACACAGAAGAAAATAGGTCAAGAGCAGGAGGTGACCAAAACTATGGAAATATACTATTACTTGTTTCATTAAGAAGCCTGAACCATTTGATAGTTCTGTGATGCTGTGTGATGTTCTCAGGTGGGGCTGACTCAGCATTTAAGACTGATGTGCAAAATAAAACTCAATGCATTATTACATTTACAGAAACAGAAACTATCCATTCCTTTTACAGTAATTTATGGTACAGGGTACTTTTCTTCAAGATTGATACATCAGTGACACAGGTAAGTACTGACAAGCACAATAAGCAATTCCAGCACATAAAGCTCTGTTATGCATTATTCACCACATTATTTTTATGAAGTTCTAAACGTTATATATGGCTATGAATTAAGAGGTTGCAATTTTAGAAGTGAAACTACATGAGGGCTTGCAAAACAAAATACTTTTAGAACACAACTTGCACGGGCATAATCGTTACAAAAGTAGCAGGATTCACTTTTATATTCAAAAAATTAAGATCATATCAGGTGTAATTAAGAAAAGTAGCCTTTTGTAAGTAAGCAAGTTTTTCCATGCAAATTCAACCATCTCTGAAATATGCAACCTTTAATTTCTTTAGAAAACAAACACAGCATATATTAATTATCCTTGCTAGGCCTGAATTCAGTTCAAATACAACAGCTGATATTATACTCCCTCATTTGTACAAACAGCACACATAGCCAGGTTAACCTGACAGGATCAATTCAAGTTTAACACAGAACCAAAATAAGTTTGATTTTTTTATCTGATTGTTTTTTAAAACATTTTATACATGAATTAAAAAAAGAAACACCAAAACAAAACAACAAACAACCAACAACGACAACAAATCCACAAAAACTCACCTTCCCCCCCAAACAAACAAAACCCAGAAAGAAATCTTGCGGTAGATTTTCTTTTTTTAAATTCAAAAATCCAAATTAACAGGGAACTACACCTCTATGGCTACAATCAAAATGAGAAGGCAAAAATCTTGGAGGTCAGCAAGGATAATTAATAGATGCTGTGTTGCCCATAACTGCAGTTTTTTCCACAACACAGCTAGTTCCAAATTACTTTTTAACAAAACTAAGATCAGGCATAATATATATGCATTGTGAAACGGGAAAAAAAATAATCTCTTGAGCCCAGAAAAATGAAGTCATTTAAGGAAAACATAGAAATAAAAAGCTGTGTTATGGCTGCAACTATATTAAGTAGGGATAATATGTATCTGTAAAGACTCAGAAAGTGAAAACACTGAAGACTCAAAAAGTAAAGCAACCCTAACAGTCATCGTTCTATAGATATACAGACAATCAATAGAATCATTATGGTTGGAAAAGACCTCCAAGGTCATCCAGTCCAACCTCTGACTGAACACCACCTTGTGAACTAAACCACAGCACCAAGTGCCACATTTACCTCTTTCCTGAACACTTCCAAGGATGGCGACTCCACCACATCCCTTAACCTTCCCTTAACCACTCGGCTAAGATATGCACACACACATATACAGCACAGCATTACCTATTTAGGAGTCCTACAAGACAAAGAAGCAAATGGCCTAAACTATTAGGCAATTTTTAGTGACTTTTATTCTTGTTTGACTAAATGCAGACTTGGCCAGTTTCTTGGGGAACATTTCAGGTTATATAACTGCACTTTGCAAACGCGCCAGCTCTGAAGTACACCAAGCCACCTGGTATTTAGAAGAAAATTAGGTATGGAACTTTAAAGTTCAGTAGCACAGACCAAAGCCCTTTCAGCATTTCAGCAACCCCCGAGGTAATTGAAAGCAGAGACATCTACTAATTTCTTTAAGCTTTGCATTTATTACAAAACATCATCAACGCAATGAGACAATCTCCTGAAGCAAGAGTCCAAAACCACTTTATGCCACACAGGCACTTTTATTCTACTCAAAGGTTCTCAACTGCTGCCTCACTGAGTCCATTGCTTTGCTTAGGGGTGTTTTGGTTTCATGGGGTTTTCAGGGTAGACAGTTTTTGTTGGCTGTGTTTTTTTCTGGGCAGGGGAAATCTAGAGCCCTCTAGACACACTAGAAGAGGTTACAGTGCTGTTTAAAGCTCACACCACTCCTACAAGACAATGCTGTGCAGGGTTATTAACTCCTCCATTATCACTGATATTTTACAATAAAATACTGGGTTTGAACACTGAGCACTGACAAAGTCATATTTGAATCCATTCATAAACTGAAACAAACAATCTGATGTTTACCCACAGGTTTTTTTGCACTGTGTTTCACTGAAATTTCTGCATGTGAGAGGCAGTGAGACCCAAGACCTACACTGAACAACAGGGATGCATTTATGTCTTAAGCAGTGATGTCATCTCTCCATGGAACACGTGTGTAAGTGATGAAGTGCCTGCACAGGGGACACTAAACTGGCAAGCACAACACCCCTGAGCTGCTCAAATGTTAACCAATTGTACATTTTACTGTAATGGATTTAGCATTGAAAACAGTTTGCACTCTTCTCAAAAAAAGATCGTGCTGATAAACTGAATTGGGAAAACTAAGTATGTTTGAAGAGAAAAAATAACTTATCTGAAAAGTATAAAATCAGATTTGAGATTTATCACCTGTGGCAAATGAGGAAATAACCTGGCACTGTATTTGCACACTTTCATAAAGCAGCATGGCCTGATGCTGCAGTTCTTCTCTCCCTCTCTATTTCATCTGAAAGTACAACCTTTAGCTTTTATTATAATACTGGGAAACAACTGAAAGTTGATTTAAAGGTCTGAAGCAACAAACAATTTAGCTTACTCTTGATATCTAAGGCAGTAACTCGCATCAAATTTGGCCTTGAGTTCACCAAACAGTGACGTTTCTGTTTAAAAAAAAAAATCAGCCTCTAGCTTTTATCATAATGCTCAAATTCCTAAACAACACTCCAACAAATGGGAGCGATGTTTTACTCATTTGGCTGAAGTCTCTCTGTAGGGTTATTTGCCTCAAATGTAGTATTACAGCTGCTGACTTCATTGTGCATATGACCATTGCAGTTTAAGACGCAAAGCATAAAATACCAGAATCTGTTTGCAAGATAATTTGCTAAAGGCAAAATTTAAGGAAAAAGTGTGAAACCAAATTGCCAGGCAATGAATGTCAGCAGTGCCCAGTTCTAATTATTGCTGCCTTCTTTCCAATATCTTTATTACCACCGTGTTTCCTCCTGCTGTTCTCCTTGGATCTAAATTTGACATGGTATACACTTGACTTGAGTTTGAGATTTGCTAATAAAAAAATACCATGTAGTTAATGCTTTGACAACAGAAACAAGTTTAAATTAAAAAAAAAAAAAAAGATGAAAGAATAAGCCAAAAGAAAAATCAGGTGAGGAAAAAGTATAGACACCTAACATAGACTAGATTTTTAATAACCAACTAAAAATGCATCATTAATATGAGAGGAAAAACAAAAACAAAAAGCAAAATAAACCCCCCAAAAAACAGAAATGGCAAATGAAAGATAAAATAAAATGAAAAGAGCTGCTCAAGAGAGAAGGAAAAGTAGTAAGTTGGTAACTTCAACAGATGACATCGATAAAAAAATGGATACTAAACTGAAGAATATGGAAAAGGAGTGAAAATGTGGGAATAACAGCAAATAAAAGAGAGCATGAGAATTTCTTTGTTTAAAGCGAATGGTGAAAGAAACCCCAGAGTTATCCCTGCTCTGTAAGTTCAATTTACTTTGCATTTCCCTTTACAGCTTTAACTTGTCAAACTATTCCCTGCTCTGACTCTCTGAATGACTTCCTGCCTAGAGCCACTAAGTTTTCAGGAGCTGATGTGATTCTTATGCTGGTTGTTCCCCAAATGCTATTCCAAGGCTGTCTGTGCTCTGAGCACACCCACGTCCCGTAACTTCTTTATGCTGTTGAAATAGCAAGGGACACTTGGATTTAAAAATAAAAAGTAGTAAGGAATATGAGTGAAATATGAACTCCCATTTACCCATTTTCTTAAGAACACCTTAAATTATCATCAAAGGCACTGCTGGTGAGTAACAAGAAGTTCACCTGCTCCCAATGCATTCAGCATTACGAGTTCATCCAGACATGTGGTGAAACAGATTGAGGATACAGTGAGGGTTAAGGCAAATGCACAAGGAATTCCTCGTCTCCAAAAGTAAAAAACTATCCATGTTTAGTTTTAAGCCAAGCTGGTCCCCCCCATAAGGACTAGTGACAGCACAAAGGGCTGGACAAGAACAGGACAAGTCAGTGTTTCAGGAATGGAGAGGGGGGGAAAAAAAAGCACATTTGCTTATGCCTGTCTGGAAAGTGTTTGTGGAACTACAGCATCTGACCATCTAGGATTTGGCAATCTACTGATACTTTTATACCACTGAGTAAATCTTTAAAAGACAATTAACAGCATTCCTAAGAAACAGTAACTATAACAGAGTGAACAAGTCTGAGAGCAGAAGTTATTGTCTCAGTTTGATTTTTAACTTATTGCACTACAGAAGACATCAAACCTCCAGACCAGGAGGCTTTGGTACACCCTGAACTCCACAGCCCCAGGGCAAAGCAGAGCAAACCCTGGCAGAATTCTTTCATTACTGATGGACAGGAATCACTCATGAAAGACTTTAAATTGTTCACTTCCCTCTCTAAATCTTAATGTTATGGGATTTCTTTGTCAACCTGAACAAATGGTTTGCTTTAAGATGCTACTGGAAGATTTATATCTGCCTGTGTTTTGTAAACATTTATTTCAAAATACTTTAACCCTCCTCACCCCTCATCACCAGAGCAAGACATATGGTGTTCATTAAAACCAGGAAATTCCTGTTTGGCTCTCATGAAACCGTTGAGAGTAGATAATTGTTTGTTGGTTTATTTTTAAAAATTCTAGCTTTGCAAAGACCTATTTCAGAAATTTCACATTAAACTATACATTTTAATTGGCAAAATATTCAATTCTGTATTTGTTAAATCCAGACATTAGTCTTCTGCAGTTAAAAAAAAAATCAGAAAATATTTATCAAGTGAAAATTAATGAATTAGCACTCTGATACTTAACATGTAGCATTTTGCAATCACCAATTTGGAAGTTGTAATCCATATAACACAGAAACAAAACCATTTGACAACTCACAGGTCATCTACTCTTAGTGCTTCAGTTTCATCATAGCTTTTTTTTTTTTTTTGCCTACAAGATCACAAAAGGATTCTGGGTCTTCTGAAGAACTTAATCTTCAAAACCTTGCTGAACCTTACTTACACCTTGTCTGCAAATTTCAATACCTTTTTGTTTCCATTCAAAAGAAAACCTGTAGTCTGTCCTTATTGATTTAGTATCAATGGTGTCAAATTAAAAACTGACAGCAGCAATGAGAAGAGCAGTAAGTGCTTCATGATAGACTGAACAACATCACAGAAACAAAAGAAAAACTAGATGTGTTTCCCTCGTGATTGTTTTTCCCCTATACTGGGAGGAGAGCTGTGAATGACCAAAGGCCACAACACACACCCACAGAAAGTGAAGCTGCAAGACTGTATGAACAATCTGCTATCACTTGGTTATGTCAGAGGACAGCACATGGCTGGGGTACGAGGCTGTCTATCCATCCCTGACTGCTTCTCCCTTGCTGGATGACTCAGGCACTCAGCTCCCAGCCAAGGGGACAGGGAAAGAGCATGTTCTGAGTTCAAGTCCCTGGAGGGGACAAATAACGGCCAATTATTTGCTGCAGACTCTCCTCTCAATCCCAAAATGTCATTAAGTGAAGCTAGAATATGCTAAACACTTGGAATATTTTCCCCTATATAAACAGCTGCTGTAGCTGCAAATGGAAAGTTACAGAATTGCAAACAATTGGTACCAAGTGTAAACAGAACATATAAGCTACATTTTATTTCACAAGAAATAGAAAACCTTTCACCTAAGGGGTTCTTCATGCACATACTGTAATTTACTATCTTAGGTGTATATATACACAATTTAGCAGACCAAAGATAGCCAGAGAGTACAAGTCTTAACTCTGGAGCCACCCTGAAATCCACAGGCATTTGAAATACCTCTTTTAATAGTAGAGCATATTGCTAAACTGTCTAGTTTGCAGCCCATCACTATCTGAAGTTTCTTTTGGCATAAAGACTTTTCAGGATAATCATTCCCACTGAGATACACTCAGTATGCCCAGCTGTATTATGTGTTCCTATCCTTCAATTTTCAGTTTTATTATCAGCTCATAACTCCTAGCTGTTTTATTTCCCTTGGTACTCAAATTCATTCCATGTACTGATAGAGCTTCACTGCATTATCTTCTACTTGAGATCACTAATAAAGAGGTTATATTAATCTTTTTAAAAAGCTGCATCTCAAAGTACCAATAATAAAAAAAACCCCTAGACAACACCTCTCTTACCCCTCTTTTCATGGCCTTTCATCCACCTCTCATCTTCAGAAGTAGGCTCACTTAAATTTGGGGGAAAAAAGGTGCAGGTACAGTTTTACTACTACTTTTCTCCCCTCGAAAGAAAAACAAACTCTCCTGCCTCAGTTCCCTGGGGAGTTCTAGCTGTGCATCAGTTCACAGCCCCTCAGGCAGAGTATGCAGAGCACCACAGGCGTAACACAGGTTTGCAGTGACTACAAATGTTAGTTCCACACATTAATGCATACATAACATCTTCATTTTTTCCAGTCTGAATTCCTTCCCCATCTTCCCCACTTAAGGCAGATTTTTTTTCCATGCAGACTTTTTTTTCCCCTCAGAGACTGAATCTCGCTTTACACCACAAAAATGTTATTAAGCCTGCACCTTTCTAAAGAGATCATTTTTCTTCCCATAAGACCTTCATTTCCAAAGGCTGTTAGTCCACATCTCCACCTACACGTTCTAAAAAGAAGGTACAGAGCAATTATTTGATCTCCACTCCCTTGGGTTTTAATGTGTATCATCCTGAACAGAAGTATAGGCAAAGTTAAAAATCACCCCCAATTTCATTTTTTCATTCAGTCACAGCTATGATTCCTTAAGAACAGAACAAGGCAGCTCATTTCAAAAGGAGATGTCCCAGACTGTGTACTTAGTTCACACTAACAGGTTGGCCTTCCAAAAGTAGCCTAATTTAAAACACATAATACTGGTTATTCCTAAGAAACAACTCCAACTCAGGTTTATTAAAGAAAACAACAAAGCTTGCAGGCTGTCTTTGTCAGGGACACAATGAGTATTTATTGTTCTGCTGGGCTTGACCAACACACATCTTTGTACTCTACAGAAACAAACAAAACCCCCCCAGAACACCCACTAATTTGCAGTGTTACCAGAAAGAGTTTGGCTGCTGCAAAATAAGGAAGCCGTTCCAATTAGATGCAGAATTATAGAGCAGAAGCCTGTACAATTCTATTTTTGTTTTTTATTTTTATAATTCTATGTTTAGCACATGCTAAATACACCAAATACAGCAGTATTGACAATAGGGTACTCTTAGAACTGCAAACTCCTTAGAATGGGTTTGTATATCAAATACCTACAGAAAGCCAAGGTAACATCAGCATGAAATTTCTATAAAAAAAACAGACTGAAATGAAAATATTTCAGGTGTCCAGTACTGATATGGTGACTCTAAAAATAAACTTCTTTACCCTGTGGTTTTACTAATCTAATAACTAATCCCACCCCATAAAAAGAACAAGGTAAAATACCTTTTTTCGATTTTGCTCCAATCTTCAACTTGGATGGCCAAGCAATCTGTGTATTTGTTTCCTCCATAATCTGTTAAAAAGAAAGCAGTTATGAAAAATTCAGGTTTTATTGTTCTCCTACAAAGTCATAAGTTCATTAAAAAAATTATTCACAATTTTTAAGTTTGTTGGCTATTATTACTTATAAATAGCACAAGCCATTAACTGTTTTTCTGGTTTCCTTGAGAATTTTTGTCTGTTAATAAGAGGGCTGAGTTCTGATCACTCAAAAGAATTCCAGAGAGCAAATCCAAGATGCTCAGCAGTTTCCACTAAGTTCAAACGAGCGCTACTACCTATAGCATCTCTGTATCCATCTCAGAGGGAAATTCTAACTTTTACAATTCAGAAATATTATTTCTTTAGTTATCTTAACATAGTTTTTATGTAAATCCTATCGAATTTAAATTGAGTCCTTTTGAGTCAAGATACATCAGTTTGCCTCACCTTTACCCAGAAGCAGCTTTTCATTATCAGCTTATCCAGACTTCAGAATTTTTACGACTTAGTTTAGCAGGTCAGAGTAGACATTTGACAGCATTTACTATGACACAGCGTACAACCAATCTGTACATCTCTAACCAGCCAACAAGGAAAAACCCTACACACACACACTCCTACTTTGAGAGCCATGCAGTCATTTGGCTCAGAGTTGACACTCACTCTGTTGCTGCCTTGTTTCAGTGAAGTTGACCACCCTATTATGGGCACATTATACTGAAGTTCCCTGCTGGCAGAGTTACAGTGCTCAACTAACCCTTCTAGTGGTGAGACAGGAGAAGGAACTACAGGACACCAGAGAATTCATGTATATGAATTGAAATCCAGCTCTAGGGAGATCTGGGCATGAAGACCTTCTCTTTTATCTTGTGATGTCATTATCAAGCATGGTGAGATCATACCTCTCACCATAAGATAATGAAAACAATTAAAATGTCAAAATAATTAGAAAAACCACTTCACAGACAAAAATCCATAAAGAAAAGAGCTACAACACCAGTAAATTTTCCATAACAATGCAATTCAGAATGAAGGCAGATTTCTCTAACAGTTCAATTCTTATCTTCTACATCCAAATCCCCAGGACACCACAACAACTTCCAGATTAGTACACCATGTGGAAAAACTGAAAGTGTCAGCCAGACTTCATTATACTATATTTTTGGTTTCAGCAACTATGGGATAATAAGTTGCAGCTGCAATAAAACATTTCCAGGAGGGTGAAATTCACCAGCGACATACATATTACTTTTCACAATTTTTCAATCCAGATGTTAAAAAAGCTGTTTCAAAGAATTCACTTGTCTCTGATAGAAGGCTTTGGGCCAGGATTACTCTTGATTGCGCAACAGGCAATGAAATACAGAGAAAATTGGAAGGCATTAGCTAAAAGGAGAAGAGAGATGCTAAAACAAAGAATGGTGCAGGAGTGAGTTAAAGAAGATCCAACATAAAAGCAACCACAAGAGAGGAGACAGAAGAGGAATGAATGTCATGCAAGACAAGTGTTACATCCCTTCAGTCAATAAAGGTTGGAGACTTGGAGAAATTAAATCCTCCCCATTTCTGATGCTAAACTAAACTAAAATGAAATGACAGCCCACAACTTCAGAGATGCACATTCTGGGGACATTTGAGAGAGATGCATATGAGATCTTCAAAGGAAAAGTAGTCTGAGTGGCAGCCACTGAGATTTGGCCACCTAATATCCTTAAGCTCTTTGTAGAAAGCAATGCTAAAAATCACCACATTAGACCAAAGAGGCAACTCAGTCTGGTCACTACAAAGACAAATTCATCTCCTGTTTTAGGCAAAAAAAAAAAAAAATCTGGCTGCATTTAAAGTAAGTGCATTTACTGAAGTACCAAAATGCTCAGAGTGTGTGCTGGCTTTCAGCTCCAAGCTGTAACCTTTACGACAAATCAGGGCTTTCATAGGAACCCCTTAAGAACAATACTGCTTACTTTTTAAACTATTATGGTATTAAAGTTATTATGTACTGTATTTATTGTAACAGCAGGAGCATCACAAAGCTCTAGATAACAAGGAACCAAGTTTTTACTAGAGCAGTTAAACTTGAAAGCAAAGATCACGTACAAAAATGCATCAACTTTTTGTTCTGTTTTACCATTCCAACCCAGGCATTTTAAGTGCCAAGATTTTTTTTTTTCCCCCTGAAACAAATTTGGAATCATTCCATGAAAACCTCAACATTGCATGTTGCAATGGGAACAGCTTCATTAGTGAAAACTGGGTGTTATGCCACATGTCCTGATAACAGCAGTTATCAAATGAACAAAACAAGACAACTCACAAGTGCTATAGCTGTAATACATGCATTCCAGTTGTATAACTACTTCAGTTACATAACATGTAAAGAAAATTCAGCTCTGATGACTCAGAGTTCATCATCTCTGCAGAACTGCACCTCTGCTTAAGCTTGCCTTATTTTCATATAAAGTAAGTGATGGGGTGAGCTCTAACCAGTACTTTCTTCACCTTGACGGATCAACTGACCAAAGGGAACAGGCGTATTTGGCAGCAAGGTTTAGTCCCCTTAGTAAATCATCTCAGGCTTCTCCTTAAAACAAGGGAAACCCTAAGAAATTGTCCTTCTACAACTTCTCTTCCCTCCCTTTGCCCCAGAGAAACTGTAGTGTTTAGGAGCAGAATTTTGTAAGCTGTTCTCAGTGAAGAGCAAAACAGAAGATAAGACACTGGAAGACACCAACAAAACAAGAAGGGCTGTACCCTGACCCTGGCAAAACTGGCCCTAATTGAAAATCATTGGGCCTTCAAGAAAAAGAAAAAAAAAAAAGTCTAGCTGTAAGGCATCTGGAAGAGAAGCTTTTGGTTTCCTTGTATTCCAGCTTGAATAGTTTACAGTTTGGGGAGTTTTTAAGACAGCAAGAAATTATTTTTTCTTACATTATTTTTTTTAGCTGATTTTGGATGGAAACTGGAATGCCCTGAATGCAAAAAATCAACCAACCAAAACTCCCCCAAAGCCCAAAAGCATTTTAGAATGCAAAGGAAGTCTTTTACAGGCAGTAGATGAACAAGAACCACACATCTAACAGACCTTTCTTCATTTAAAACAAACACATTAAATCAAAGTACTGTTCTTTATAGTGACTATTGGTAAATCACCTGTTTCTGACCTTCCCACCATTGGGATTTGTGCATTTTGGTCTTTTCTGCCTCAGTTCTTATTCACAGTGAAAGAAAAAATGGGTCTGACAGCAACCTGCATCTACTAGTGGGTACCTGCAATTTCTTTTCTCAACTTTAGCTCAACAAGCTGCTCACTCCAACTGAAGTGACAAAAGGAACCCTCAAAAATGCAAAGGTAACTGTCAAAAAAACCCAACCAAACCAGTTTGTATTTCATTAATGGCAAAACCTTCTCTTTCGGGGTGAGGAATCAGCTCGTTCAGTTTAGCCTTGCAAGATACAACAGAAGATACATAAACCATTTCAACACACAGAGTACTGAGACAGTGAATAAGCATAGGTGTTAATCTTATCAACACTCAAATTATATCTTCAGAACAGGTATGTGTTTATCTTAATCTGTATGGAAAAATATATATTTATTTCAAAAATACACAATACAGGGTTTTTCAGATACCCTGAATTTTTCATGCAATTAAATTAGAAAGTAATCCAATTGTATGCCCACTGGTAGCTTTTATTTCTCTACCCCTGTTTTATTTCTAAGACATTTCTTTTCTTTGAAGTTTACCTACATTTTCCTCTGTGCAGGTCAAAACCAAACACCAGTTTTAGAACAACAACATCAATGGCACCAGACATTTACACTTAAACATTTGCAGTACTGCAGAGGTGCCTTATTTTCTACTGCCAAGCAATGGAAATCCTGAGGGAGCACCTAAATTCTGTGCTCCTTGGGGTGTTTCAGGCTCCACTCTATTTCCTGTCAGCAAACCCTGCTGGCAAATGCTGAGAGCTGAACATCTTCCATGATGTATTTAGCAGACCGGTTCAGTAAATTATAAAAAATGAAGTTAAGCTGAACAACTACAGGTGATCACACCCATGAAAATAAAAATCATGGTCTCGAGATAGCATAAAAACACAGCAATGGATGGGAAATAGGCACCTAAGGAGTGAATCTTATAACAATTAGCCCTTCTAAAAGGGAACCTACCCCTCTGGGGTACTGTGGGCAGGTCTTTCTCCTTCAGCAGGTTGAGTGACAAAGCAAGAAAGAACACAGGGATAAAGAATTCCATCCTTCTAGATCTTGGTTTTTACTCAAGAACTGCCTCTGTGTGCAGGTAAAAGAAGTCACCACAGAGCATAAACTCAAGACAGGGCCTAAACTATATTCTGAACTACCTTTAGTCACAGTTATGCCATCCTCAACCCTGCATTTACACATTCCACAGAAAGAATTTCTCCATATAAAATCATATTCTAGCAGGACAAAAAAGGAATGACCAAAGAAGCAGCTATTTTTCCAAGCAGTATGAAGTTTAAAACTGAAGAAAGCCTGATGTAATGCTAGTGCAACAAGTCCAAGGAAAAAGCAAAAGGGGAGGAGGAGAAAACAAGTGTGAAATACAAATTCATTGAAGAATGAGACACAATGTAGATGGCTGAGCTACATCAGCAGCCCTCCCTACCCTCTAAAAACCCAAAACAGCAAGGATTGAGTTCTCCATCAGGCAGATATTGGGGAGACACTGGAAATTGAGGATAGACTCTGTTCATTTATATTTCATGAACATACCTCGGAGCAGCACTTCCAGAGAATTATTATACAGAAATTTTGCTCTTCTCACTAACAAAAGACAAGAACTGTAAAGCACTCAGAGCCATAAACAACCCACAACATGTCTCACTAGGAAACAAGTACCTCCCAGTGTAACTGTGTTCAGTTAAAAATTGCTGCAGAGGGGAAAATCCCATGTGTGAGGGCAGGACGAGGACAGGGAGGGGCAGAGAGGATTGGAAAAGTATTATTTACATGACAAGAGAAATTCTGTAAGGAGATGTTTGGTAATTTTGTTTTCAAATTGAATCTCCATCACATTATAGAAAACACAGCAATTCTTTAGAGATGACCACAGCTAACTCACTCTGTGTAGGGTAACTTGCACCCAATCAACACTCCATAGCTGCTGAAGGGAAGGTGATGGTTGATTTGTTACATCACTCTATCCACCCCTGTTGCCCCATCTGGGAAAGCCATTCTTGCCAGATACAAAACCTTGTTCCATCAATTTTACAGGAGACAAAGATGAGAGTTATTGTGCAAGACAGCAGGGGAAAAAAAAAAACAAACACAGAAATACCAATAGTGTAAAAAAACCCACCAGTACCATGATAGTGGCCTTGAAAAATGTTTCCATAAACATGGAGTATTAATGGGACAAAAGCCACAAAAAGTGAAGGGCAACTTAACAAGTATTTTTAAATCAAACAGAAGACGAACAGCACAAACTTGCTTCCTGAACCCAGCTTTATGAACCATAAAGCAAGCTGGGTTTCTGCAAAGAATATGTAGAAGGTTCCAAGTTCCAATTCATCAGCAATTTTAATCTGGACAACAAAAATATTTTTCTTTCTAAGAAGAAAGAGGCACAGACAAAAATCAGTTCAACATAAATACAGTCACAGTTTTGATGCAAAATCTGCTTGTAATTGATAAGACAAGAGTGCCAAGCAGAGGGATTAGTTATCCAATTTACTAACTCTCTTCCGAAAAAAAAGTGTCTAAATTCAGTGTTGAAGATTTCACTCATTAAGAATGAGATTTAAATTAGCATGTCAGAAAATAAAATTACTACATGTCCAATCTAATTCAGTATTACCCAAATCAATGAGTATGTGATAATTTTCAAATCAGACCTCAGGATGCCTAGTAAGAACACACACACATACATTTTGCCAGTCTCTGAATACCTGGCTTAAATCTTCATCTTCCATCTTCTGCTGTGAGAGAAGTTGTATTAGCCCTCTCAGTTTATATGCATTTACAGCTGTGTAAACAAGCTTATTTTTATAATTTATTTGAACCATGGAATATAATTTGTATGAAAATTAAAGAAAAATATATTTCTACGTGAGCAAAACACCTAAGCTGAATTCACAGCAGACAAGTAAAATTCTATGTGGGCTGATACTTATTTTCTATTTCTTCCAATGCAGAAGGGGTGATGCAGCAGAATCTGAGAGGATGACTAATCCCTGAGCATGAGTTCTGGCAGCAGGAACAGAGCAATGGGTGTACCTGGAACCATAAGTAGTATTATACTTGATCGTTTGTTGTTTTTTGCGGTTGGGGTGAGGAGAAAGCAAGGCAAGAACATGGGTGGGAAGGATGAGCAAGGCACAGAAAGGAGTTGCGTGAAGTTCCCCAGGAACTGACAGTGAGAATGCAGCCTCCAGAACTGGCAAGGCCAGAAGGAGCCAGAGAACATCAGTGGTACAGCATCAGGGACTACTGGGTTTGGCATGGAAATATGAGGAATGAAAGTAGTTAAAGGAGATGACAAAACTTAGCCCAAAGCTTGGGGCAAATATGTAGCTCTTGTGGAAGTCCAGCCAACATCTTGGATACAGAAAGAGATTCACATTCCAAGCCTTGTTGTCCAAACTAGAATCCAATATTTATTAAAACAAATACTTTAAAAAGAAGGTATTACCACCACCTTTCTGCAGGTAAGAGTGAGAGGCTGTTCCTGAGCAGGAGCAGTGACAATGGCCCCCAGACTCCCACACACTCCAGACTACAGCACCACCATCCGGAGTTTGCAGTTTGTGCTCCTGTGTGGCAGAAAAACCACCTCCTCTGCAGAGTGGAATCACAGCCAGAATTAAACTATAAAAAACAGAAAATCCCTTAATAAGTTTGCTCTTAATTTAGATTGTCAATACTAATAATACACACATATGTGTAAACTGCTTAAAATACACAGAGCAACAATGCATAGGGAGGATGTGGGTGAAGCTCCAGTCGTGTGTCTGTAAAGAAAGGAGCATTACAACAACACTACCTTCCCAAATGCAAGGGCATCAGTACATGTGTATCCTATAGGATGGGGGCATGTGATTTTCCTTGTTTATATTCCAGCAGCCAAAAACCCCACACCCATTTTTAGAACAGCATCTGTAGGTGATGACCACTTGGCCAGTCCTTCTTCCCTAATTTCATCTGTCTTGATAAAAATATTTTAAATATTTTAGACACTACCCTATGGAATATGGATAAAGTTCAGTACTGCCGTGTTTTTGTTCATGCTTCCACTCCAAGTCATTTGTTGCAATGCTGCAGAAAACTGATCTTCACATGCTCACTTGTTCATCTTTGTTAAACTGATTTTTATTTCAAGTTTTCACTAAATGCTAAAATAACTTTATCAAAAAGGCATTTAAGTGGTTTTAAATTTTCCAACTAATCTAGACTGACATATAAAAAGGGAACAGAAGGCAAACTAGCCTGTTTCCCATTTGCACGCTGCTACACAGCTTCATGTCAAGCTAAGCAAAATACCAACATGCTTCCCTCCAGCTTCTCATGACCAACAATTTTGTGGTCTGCATTTAGAGACTTTGAGACTTCCACCAAGCAGCAAACAGGCTGTTTGTTGTCAAGGGCTATATCCTAGCCCAGACTGACTCACATTTGCCATCTGCACATGATATTCACAACTATTCCTGAAGACTTTATCAAGAACCAAGGCAAGCATGTGCAGGATGAAGAGTTAGCAAAACTAAAATTAGAAGACAAAAGTTCACATCATAGACAATGTATTTATGTATTTATTCATCATTTTGATCAATGTGTATCAGCTGATAACACTTAAACTAATGAACAAATTATATATAAAAGCAATAAAGGCAGCAGAGTAAAATACATCAGTTTTACAACTCAGACTTCCAGGCTGTACATAAAAGCTCTAAATCCCAAAGGAGGGAATTGGGAAAGCCACCTATGTGGATATAGCTTTGGAATTTACATTGTTTCCTTTTCCAGCAAGGGATTTTTAGCCTAGAAGGGCTAAGAACACATGCATGTATGCACACACACACACACACTGCATCTCTTAACCTTCACTTCACCTGAAATGAACTGAGAAAGATCCTTCTTAAAACATGAGTCTTGTTAAAGCAAATATTGCAGTATTGTTGCTGCCCAGAACTGCATTAAGTGAACCTTCTGCAACAAGAACATTTAGAGAACTTTGTACTTCATTTACAAATACAGCAAACAGAGTTAAGTGAGAATAAAACTACGAATCACATGCCCTTATCCGGGGAGAAACATTATACCCCTTCCTTTACTTGACTTGAATGTTTTGTTTACCCTCAATGGCAAAATTAGCCAAAGGCCAGGAGTAATACTTTTATTTTAAATAAATGACTTAAATATAGTAAAAAATGTAAAGGGATTATTCAAGCACGCAAAAAAAAATTAGCCATAAATGTATCTGTGTGTACAGCATTTATGGATTCTACACAAGCAGTAGGAAAAAGGGGAAATTCTTAAAAAAAAAAAGGCATTACTTCAAAATTAAGCCCCCACAGAACACTGTTAGAAACAGCAAGATGCATCCAACACTCCTCTCCAAGAGCAGAATCCGCAAGTCTCCTCCCTGCAAATCAGAAACCTAGTGTATATTCTTAAGCTGTATCATTCTCATCTTCATCTCCTTTTTCTTCCTTTCCCCCGCCACCAAGGGAAAGAAAACAAGCATTTTTTAGGACTGAAATCCCTCCTCTGTTTTAAGGGAGGGTTTAACTCCCAGAATGAAAAGCATGAAGCATCTCAGTTGAGATTGTGGTGACAAATCACTCCTTCTCTGTTGCTTTACAATTCAAGAGATCTTGCACAAAGTGTTAAGAATAGCAATGAAGTGGCCTAAAATTCAACTTCATCAACTAAAACTGATTCACTTGGAATCCAGATCAAGCTCCAAGCAGCGATATATAAAGAGTCACTCAGCATAACAGTATGGATCAAAATCTTCAAAATCAAAATAATTCCCTCGTTTCCGGCAAGGGAATTATTCACAAGCAACTTGTCAAGGACAATTGTTGGTTTAAGCCTTCTACCCGCACTGGGCACTCCAAGGATGAGGCTCAGAGAACATTTTCATATTACACGTCAACTTTCAAGATGGTGCCCATTGTATCAGAAGCAACACAGAAGGAGAAATTAAATGAAATGAAAAACCTTTGTAATTGCCTTGACAGAACGGTCCCTATACCAAAGACATGATGAATGCAGCTTCCCACAAAAATGAAGCCTCCCCACCACTTAGCTCTGCCTGAACTAAGCAAAAAGTTAAGTAAGCATTGTAGATTTACCTTTGTAGAGAAAGCGATCCAACCTAAACAGTCTCCTTTCCACTGGGTGTGGTTTTGTCAAATGGGAGACAAACTTCTCAATCCCAAAACTTCCTGCAAACGCTGACTGCCACTGACATTCTTTCAGCCCTCTAATCCACGTTACCCTCTCTCCCAGCAGTCATTTCCCCTTCCCAGGAAGCTAAATGAGAGGAAGCTCCCTATAAATTAGAAGTGCATGCCAGTGTTCCCACCACAGCCAGCAAAGCCGGGTGTTTCTAGCCAATTCTGGAAATGTATGGCCTTAATACATCCTTGTCACATGCCATGAGCCAAACTCTGCATCAGGATTTTACTTTAATGCTAATACACAGATTGGTTTCTACCCAGAAAAAGGGGAATGGGTGGAACCAGTTTCCTCAGTTCAAAACTGGTCCTGTGGTTGAAATAGAGACAAGACCCACAATGATGATAATGTATAAAATCACCATGGACTCGCTATGTCTCACCAACAAAATAAATAACATGGGAAGAAACTGATAGCTAAGAGGTTGCCATCAGAAATGGGAATATGGCCTTAGGGAAACTGCAGCTATAAATAGGCAGCTTGAGAAAAGTCATGGATGAAGACACATGGAAAACCCTTTAGAACTTGCTGCTGAACATGGATAATAATTAGCTTGAGACATTTTGGTCTCAGGTCAATGATTAATATCTTTAATGCCTGAAAATGCCCTAAGCCATTTGCATTTGAAGCTCTAGATACATTTCATGTTCAGAGATTAAAGAGGAAGACTGATAGACAACTTTCAGCCTGACCTACTGCAAACAGAAAATTAACTTCTTTCAGCTAAATTTATTTGTATCAGAATATACTAGCTATACTTACAGAAGTATTCATGTATACATCAACACTGTACCAATATATTCACATATAAGAATTCTATAAAACTTAGGTTTGCCCCAGATCAGCACAACAGATATTTTTTCAAAGACAGAAGAGAAAATACAAAATGTCTCAAACCAAGTTTTTTCAGCCTCAGATAAGCAAACAGGGTTTGAGGCAGCTGCCAGAGCCTCCTAGACAAATAAAAGGTAATACACACTCATTAGTAGCTACTCCATACAGAAGAACTTAACAGAAACATGCTTAAAGATACAGTTAGATACACCTATTTTTCATATCTTCAAATAAATGCAGGGGGGTTTATCTTTGTTTAGTTGGGGGTTCTTAACTTCTTACTAATACTGTTTCCAAATACCTGCACTGAAAGGTCAATCGGTTTTACAGGCTGGTTTCACCACACAGTGCTTCCAAAATGGCCTTAGTATCTTTTAAGGTGCTAGTTATTTAATAAAATTAGAAGCTACAGTTTAAACATGTTACAACTAAGGACAGGAAGGGGAAAAGTGAAAAAAAAAAAAACAAACCCAAAACTAACAAACAAAACCTTGTAATCTTCCTTTACACTCCTGAGCTCCCAATAATTAACAGAAGATATTCTGGCACACACATGGAACATTTGTCCAATTGCAACTTCATATTTCCAAGCATGTTTACATCCCCTTCAGGGAACAACACAGTCTCTAGTCAAAAGAAGTAAGAGCATTTAAATAAACCTTTTGCCTAAATCCAGAGATACCTTAAAACACCCAAGTATCTCCAACTGTATAAATGCATAAAACATTTCTATTCGATTTTAAAAAAACAAACAGAAAACAAAAAAAAAAAAACAAAACACAAACTCAATACATGCAAGGTAAAATAATCTCAAACACTCAAAAATGGTAAATCCCACAGTTTACAGCTAGTCAGTAGCATATAGCTTCCCACAAAATCAAGCTCTGCAAATGAACTCCTGCAAGCTGGGAAAGCAAGAGCTGAGGAGCCCCTTCAGGAATACTCCAGAAGCCCACGACTAACACGTACACACTGAATTATGCTGAGCCGCAGAGCTTAAATCTGACCCAGAGTCAAGCACTTGGGCAGAGCACCAGGTGTGCATCATTTCCAGTCACCACTTTCTGCACATGCGGTCCCACATCAGCCAAGGGACTCCACCCAAACCCTGCTGAACCCACAGGCTTCACCTCTCACCCACCCTACTGCTGATAGTCCCAGCATAGAGCTCAAGGTGCACTCTTGTCCCAGGAAACTTCAGAATGAAAGTTTACCATCATCACTAAGATTGCCAAGTGTTTCAGAAAAAAAAAACCCAAAACCTTGATGATGCAAGAGCTGAAAGCAAACTGAAATGATGCATTCAATTCCTCTCTGAACACACGGCCCACCCTCATCTGTTTTGGATTATGAACTCTTCAGGGCAGAGGCTCACCACCTTCTTACATTCTATATAAGAGTGCCATGCCTATCTAAAGTGCTACATAAATTATATGTTCCTTGGAACTATGTCCTGGCTTTGTCTGGGAAAAAGCACTGCTTGCCTATGAGGCGTGAACCAGATGTTATGGGACTTAATGGAAAAAATCCACTATCAACTGAAAATGGGCTTTGGATCAAGAACAAGTAATAACTTATGTATTCCTCTCACAGAATAAATTAGGAAAACAATTTACAGAACAAGGTCCACAAGGATTTTTTACATATATAGTATGTAACATAACAGCAAACCAATCCATATTTAAGATTACCTGTCACTGAACTGCAGATTCAAGAGCTCTACAGAGAAAACTATCCTATTATTTACTTATTTCTTCCTAAATTATTGGCAGCTCCCTAGTGGTTTTGGCAAAATCTGGATTAGATGATGTTAGGTTTTCCCTCACTTGAAACAATACTAAAACTTCAAAATATTAGAAGAAAGTGTAATAACGTTCTCAGATTTTTTTTAAATGACACTACCCAAAGACTAACTACTTTTGACTTCAATTCAGGAGCAGAGGAAGGGGCACTTTATCACTTGATCTTCCCTGCCATGACAGGGCAGAAATATTAGCTGAATTTTGGCCCTTGCAGCCAAAAACTGGGGCTTATTCTGTAACTCCAACAACTGCATTAGATGTGCTTGTTTCTGTTAAAATGCTCAGTGAAATAATGCGTTTTGACATCTAAATTGTTATTATTCAACTCTGAAAGTTAAAAGTTGATAGGAGCAGTTCACATCCACCGAGAGTCTGCTTGATTATGAAAATCCAAAGTAATACTGCCTTCTCATGTTTAAAACCAGGAAAAGACTACTTAGCACCAAACCCTTGTATTAACTTCCTTTAAAAGTCTGAGAGATTCATTAGGGCATACTCTACATCAGTTAACAATCCAGGCAGAGTCCGTGACTTGACAGAGCATGTGAGCAACTTCTGTTCCTCCCAAGGACAAGCTAATTAACTGTTCTCCACTGAGCAGTCACAGAGCAGACCAGCAGCTGCTTCCAGAACCATCTCCCAGCAGCCACCACTGTCACACTCCCCCCAGGACCAGCCTCCTCTCTCCTCCTGCTTGGTCTGCATGTCTTAACACCCTCTCAAGCCTTTGCCTCGTTACTTGTCATTTGATCACTCATATGAAAACTTGATTCACTTCTCACACTACTTCCACTCAAGAGTTAACTCCAGTGCACTGAGGGTAGTTCATCAGAAAATACTACATAACACCATTATTTGCATTATTCATGCAAATTATACCCTCGAATTCTTGATGTCTCTTGAATGTTGCACTTCTCCCCCCTCCCTGCTCCACCCAAAAGCCTGCCAATAATGTCCTGAAGTCTCCTTTTCAAAGCTGCTTGAAAATAATGTGTGCTATAGCTTCAAATTCATATCAAGTTTCAGAAAGTATCTTGTTGCCTTAGTTTGCAATATGTTTTTAATGCTACAAATCACTTTCTTCCTAACTACACAACCTGAAACACATGAAAAGGTTCTTCATTTTACCTCCAGATACTCTGCCTTATTCATTTCACATGAGAAAGGAGAAAGTTTAGGTCTGATTAAAGGAAATTGCACAGACAGAGACAGTGAGTAAGCTATGAGCAACCGTCCAAAGATTTCTTCCAACACAAGAAAGCTCAAAGAAGATAGTTTCCATCTGGTTTTATTAGCTGTACTATTGTGTATATGTATTTAGAAACTTCAGGGATCTGCACTATTGAGTTGATGAGACTAAGAAGGTGGCCAGTCAAAATGAAGCAGCTTGAACCTATGGTAGCACCCACGCTGTGCCTGTATAGTATCTGTGCATAAATATAACAAGATACTAATGCCAAAATAATCATTGTATTATCAATATAAGTAGTGCACTCTTTTATTCACATACTTGAAGTTCAGCACATTTTGCTTTCCTGTTGAATTCAAAACAGTATTTTTTGCTATTACACTAATACCTACATAACTAAGGTACATCATAACTGCAGTAAATAACCAGGCATCCACACACACATGTAGAATACACAAGCCACTCAATCCCACAGAGAGGAAATATTTTATCCACAGCTTCAAGAATGGTGAGCAGATTCATACAAGTGAGAGAAAACACTGTGGTTAAGTGAATTACATGTAGAAGGAAACACACGCTACAACTACAGCTCAGCTTTGTTTCAGCAACAAACCATGCATTTTGATAAAATCCTAAGGAAGAACTATTGACACATTTTCCTCTGTGCACACTAATATTAGACAGTTGAGCACAAGCACCACATTTGGAAAAATAACGCTGTCGGTCAAGAGCAACATAAATCTGAAGACTCCTCCAAAATTCTTCCTAAAACAAACATTTTGGCAGTATACATCCTCCTCCCCAACAGCCTTCATCAAAGCAGCTGACAACCACGTGAAGGCTCAAGTATTCTCTCAAATCTAAAGAGACCTTTTGGAAGTACCAATTATAAGGAAAACATGAAAAGTACAGCAAATCACTTTAACAGACTACAAGTCAAAAAGGAGTTTCAAGACATTTCAGCATAAAGCATCAAGATAAACCAGCTCATTGTTTTTAACAGTATGCAGATCTTCCTGAAAAATTTGGTCACAATACTTTGCACACCATTCTTGAAAAAAAAACCAAAACCAAACAGCAACAAACCAATACCACGCTGCTTTGTAGAAGTTATTTCCAAGTCATTATTCTTGATCATGTTTCTCTTTGTAGTTTAGTTGCTGCAGGACTTCTTTTTTCAGTCCTTCCGTGTCTTTTGTCTAACCACAAACTTTACTGAATCACTTTGTGGATTGTGCATTTCTTTCTTAAAAGGCCTTTGCATTTCTCAACCAAATATTTACACTTTCAACAATATCACAAGAGCTTGCAAGTCAGTTTTTCAATAACAGGATGCAGCATTTATCCACAGACAGAAAATCCTTAAGACCACCTCACATCATCTTCTGGATTAACCCCCTGCTATTAAGCAGAACAAAATTCCACGATGCATATTTTGACATTGCCAGTCAAAGAATTGTTAAAACTGTTAAATTATTAAGGAGTGGATGACAGTAGCACGCACCAAAGAACCTGTTTCTCATCACATCCCATGCATGGCTGGTGGCTACCAGAAACTTTAAATGACATTGTTTACAATTTCATCAATACAGTAGAAACTGCACATGAAGTCTAATTAGTTGATCTCATGAATGAGCAATGAGTATAATTTCTGTTCTAATCAGCTGCTGTCATAGAACTAAAATATCTTACCTTCTGAAAGAAGTCTTCCCCACTTTTCCCTTTGCCTTCTGCAGCAGCTGTAAAACAAAAGCAGGATCTGGTCACTAAACACATAGGAGAAAGTTTACGGGCTTACATACAGAAATTCTCCATCAGTACATGTACTCTGGGTAATTTTTTCCCATGTAATAAACATTTGTCAACAACTGACTAATAATCAGATCAACCTTTTGCAAATCACTTGCTGAGTCCAAACAGATGTTTGCATTTGCGTACTGGAGCTCTAACACACTGATGCATATTTTACTTAGAAAATACACATGGTATAAGTACAACAATTCAGTCACAGTACATATTTTGCCATGCAAATCTAACTGTAGGATCAACAGACAGCTGGGAGACCACAAGACTTGCTATACCAAGATCAAAAACTAGAACCAAAACAAGACAAAAAAATCACGTTAAAACCCCCATTCCTCTATTGTGCCATTTTTTATATTGAAGTATAGAGCTATTGCTATTGAGTTTATCAAGACTGAGAAAGTGCCAAGAACTCTAGACACTCCTTAGTGCTGCTCAGTACTGTGCTCACACCCCAACAGCAGGACACAACATTGTTGTTCAACATGGCTTGGAAGCTCACAGGAAGCTACTGCAATATTCAGTGATTTCAAGAGCAAGACCTGGGTTAGGGCCTGGATTATCTCCCACGTGTATTTAAACTCATAACTGCAAACTTAATGTACATGATGGCACTTAAAATAATACAACTGTTCGCATACATCTTATGTTGTAGGTTATCTGTGTTCCAACCTGAGACCCTGCAACCAATTCAAAATGCAGCAGCTCCAACTGATTGTGAAGAGGACAATTTGCTTTTTCCTGGAGAAAAGGATGCCTCCAAACAGAGTACTGGACTACTGAAGCAGCTTATCATGATTTTGCTGTATTTCTCATGTACAAACCCAACCTCTAGCTCACCCCACCACTGGCTTCAAAACTAAGTTTCCACTCCTTAGTTCTCCTCTCTCCTCCAATTACACAAGCAACTCCAAACTCTTAAGCTAATGTTAACTCAGCTAACACAATTTAATAACAAATGCCAGTGAGCAGACACAGGCTAGAGGCATGAGATGACTTTTCCTACCCCAGAGGAAGCAGTGCCACTACATTTGAAACAGGCTTCTCAAAATATCAATAACAACACTTAAATACCATGGAGGAAGTGCACACTAGGAAGTTTTATCTAGTACAGTTCAGAAGTTCATGTTATTTAACTCGAGTGGAGCCAGAGCAGAGGCAACAAATGAAGCCTGTCCACTCATCTTGCTGCAAAGCAATTCCAGACTCCTCAGTTCCACAAGTCTGAGAAAATAACTCCCTCTTCTCCTTTAAAACCCTGAAGTGCCTGTATGAGAAAACTGGTACATATTTCACCAGACCAAGGTTTCCAGGAAGCAGAGAAAATCAGGGAAGATTTCCATTTTTCAGATTTACAAGCTACCAATATTAGCAGAAAAAAAAAAGAAAAACCCAACCCACAACTTGCTTGAAGCAGCAACTTCACAGTGGCTTTACATGTTGCCTTACAAGTTTTCCATTAACTGTGGAATAGCCATGAAGAGCTTTTGGGAACTGAGGAGTACCACCACACTACTGCCAGTGAAATATGGGACCAAGATGCTTTTAATCAGAGGGTACAGGAGGAAAAACTGAAGAACATGACAGATGTGAGGCTGAAGTTACAGTTTTGGGAATAGACAGATTTTTGTTCCAGCTGCAAATGCCTGATTTCTAAACTGAATACAAACAAGAGATGGCTTGGATAATAGCAGTGATGCTCTGCAGGGCATTTAAGTTGAATGCTGACAAAGCGAATTCCAAGATTTTTACTGTAGGTTTATTTTTAATCTGAATCATCCTGGTGACCTGATTTACAGCTCAGCCCCAACAACAACTGATGGTACAACTGATAGAATCCAACAAGCACAGACAAAGTAAGAAGAGGGAATGCAAACACCCTAAACTCTTTTCATGAAAAAAAACAAAAACAAAACAAAAAAAACCCCCAAAACAACAAAAACAGTACAGACAGTAGTGAAGTTGGAGCAAATGGCACTTGAGAAACATCTTTAGTTAGTAACTAATGGGTTTAGTTGTTACATCATGCTATAAAGATAGCTTTCAACACAGAAGATACTTTATGATAATCCATTTGCCAGATCTCATGATACCTCTGAAAAGGCAGGCAAGAATGTCTGGGGGTCTTGCAAAGACTGAAGTTGAAGGTCTGTACCTCAAAGCAGTTCTTCACATAAGAGACACACTGCAATATGTTGGCATTTTGTCACTTCATGTCCAAGCTGCAGCACGATTTAATGCATGGAGAGGTATCACTCTGACCCTTTTTCATTTGGCTGTTTTTCTATATTAAGGTGATCTAGTCACTACCACCTCCTTTGTGCACTGAACAAATGAAGTGCTCAGAACTGTGTCTTAAATTGAGTTACACTTATAGTGATATATTTCACTACAAAAGGAAAAAAAGTCTAAAATATGAAGATGAAATATGTGAAGCAATGTATTATGTTTCCTTTTAGGTTAGCTATTTTCCAGTTATTGCCTCCTTTTACCCCCCCACTTCCTCTTGCTGTAATTCTTTGAACAAAATATATCCATTTACTCTTCCATTTTTTTTCTTAAAGTTTCCTATTTTTCTCAAGAGAAAATTTCAATTTCAACAGCAGTTTATGAATTGTGATGCTACCCACAATTACATATATTTTAATCTCTGTTTATTCCCAAACTAAGTAGCTATATTTAAGAAAGCTTCCAAGAGGTGTGTGAAACATGACACTACCTCGAAGCCTTTCCTCCTCTCCAAAATAGGTAAAGGCAGTTCTAGCACTTCTGAAAACAGTAAGAGTAGCCAAAAACAAGGGGAAAGTTTTCCATTTCTTTTATAATTGAGAGGCTAAATAGATTTTGTTCAACAAGACAAAGCCAGCGTCTTTTGCAGGGAAACGGGCAAGAGAATAATTCCAGAGTTATGAAATTTATGCAGAAGTCATTAAGAGCCCAAACCATTTACAGTGCTTACTGCAAGCAGCTGCAATTTAGTAAGCCATTGAGGTTTACCTCAAATCAGATAAACTGAGATAAAAGCAAACTTTAATTTGTGTTTAGGAAAAAAATGTCTGCTAGGTCATCACATCTCAAGATCAACTTCTTTCTAAATAAATCTTGAGAGTATTAACCTCGACTCTGAAAATAAACTTTACCTTTGAAATACTATCTTGAGAAGCTCCCAAAATTTACAACTGATCTGCACACTGGCAGATTATTTTAGTTGTCTTACTAATAGTAATTAAAATTTTAGTATGAAACCAAGCTTTCTTCAAAAAGCATTAAGTTTCCGAGTTGCGAAACACCCAAGAGAACAAGCCTTTTGTAGGAGGCTGAGGGCACCAGCAGTGTTGTACCTGTGCTGCCATGGAAGGCACAACACAGCCCCATCTCAAATTTGAAATAAGCTTTCAGATTTTAATAGACAAAGCTTCACATTTTCTGATTTTTTTAAATTAAATTGATGACTCTAAAAATTAATGATTTTAAAATACCAGACCAGTAACAAACACCACGAAGAAGGGACACTAATGCCCAGTACTTAAGTTACCATCACTAACACTAACCCAGGAAATATTATGCCAACAAATACAGTTGTCTAATGGCTTGCAACATTCCACTTCAAGTAACTTTTAAGAAACACTTTTCAAGTGTTTCCTTCCTAGAGATGCAGGTCACTAGAGCCCAACTATGCTCAGCCACTGCCAGAATGTTTAAAGAAACAGGTCCAAGCAGTTACCTGCAGGAGACAAGACAAACTTTAGTTTTAGAAGAACACTGTAATAAACCAAAAGCCAAAGCCCTTGCTGCTCTCCTTCCTTTGATGGCAGAGCTTCCTTTGCAGCCACCAGATCCAGCTTCATATCTGGCAGAAAGAATAGCATTTACTGGAGGAGCCCCCTGGGCTTATTGAGTTGGGAAGGGCAGAGGGGTGGAGATCTCTGGGGTCCCTTAGCTGGCAGCTGAAGGTGCTCAGACAACCACAAGTTCAGAAGCAGCAGACAAAAATCATCCTTTTTGTTAAGTCTTGTCCAGAACCAAAGGCTCATCTGCCTGCAGGACCAGGGACCACAAACATATGGCAAAAAAAATAGGAGGAGAGTGGTTAACTTTCTAACAGCTCATTCTACAGCAAAAGCACTAAGTCAATGAAAGCACTCCCTGAACTCAAACAAAAGCACACAAGGACAACTGCTCAGAGTGTCCCCAGTGAGAAATAGGAAGGCATCAGTGCTCTGACAAGGTTCCCACACAAGTCCTGGAGAGCTATGCCTGGTTACCTGCCTTAGGAAACCATTCCACCCTTCTGCCAGTGGACTCTGTCCCCAAAGCAGATTTGAGAGAAACCACAAACCAAATGTTAATTAACACACTGTACTTGACTTCTGACTGGCAAATTGATTCATTTCTGCCAGCCTCTGCAACTCGGGAAATATTGTTTTCTTAGAGACAGTATTTATTTCATGGTATTGAATAATTACTTAACCAACCTTCACAAAAACTGGGATTACTTTTACACAGAATTGTAACATTGGTTTCAGAAATCCAGATGAAACCTATGTAAATGTGCAAAATAAGCATTTTATATTTTAAGCTATACTCTGTTTATTATAATTTCTTCCATACCATGAAATATTTTATATTAGGTTTTGGCTTTTCAAG
>JAWWES010000169.1:7014233-7075115 GCA_035583135.1 Lophotriccus pileatus
TCATAAATTTGTTGATCTCACACATCAGCTTTGTGTCTTATTTTCCAAACTCATGTTACGCAAAACTCAATTTAATACTTGTTGGTTATGTTGACTAGTGTCATAACTTCTTCCTCTGCCTGCACATTTTTAAAAGAGAACACAAAAAAGCATGTTCTGCTTTTCAGGTTTCAGCTATGATGAAACAGTATTTTGATGCAAAGAATGATTTTAACAGGACAGATAAAGAGATTATTTTAATTTTAGCAAGAAACTCTAGAATAATATACCTGAAGTACTCAATTTACCTTTCCTATCCACTGAAGGAGAAAGAATTCATAACACTTATGTCAACACTGTCCTCATGTTAATTCGGTTTGATTTTTTCTGAAACTGCCATACAAACATGCCAGCTACGTAACCAGGTTGATTTTTTTTAGTATTAATTTGTACATTAAATGGACAGTTATTCCTATCAAAAGCCTGAGCTCTTGCTCCGAAGTCACCAAGCTGTTATCAGGCACAAAGAAACACAACCAAAACCTTCTTTCATCGAACCAGAAACCACCTGACAAAAAGATTATGTTTTCCTCCGCAGGAAGGCAGACACTATCCCACATATACTCTGAAAGCCTGCTTATATCAAGCCAAGATAAAGAATTCCACCCCCATGACCACAGAGTTAAGCCAAATTGCTGAAAATATGCCTTTAGGAATAAAAAGATAGAGCACACATTGTTAAAAAAAAAAAAAATCTGACCTTAAATTGAATTTGCTGAAATCCAAACAAAACGATTTTCCATTTTGCTTGTAATTGCAAAGCCAGTCTCACTTCCAGTTTTCAGCTTAGGAACTAAGAACTCAGAGAGACAGCTCAGCTAAAATGAACAGGTCTGGCAAGAGAAGTAACAGGGCCCAAACAAACAAGAATTCTGCATGAAAAGTAGAATTCAATACTAATAATTGGCTTTTCAGTAAGATTACTTATTCTTTTCACTTTATTTCTGATTATAATAAACTTAATTAAGTAACCTGTTACACACAGCAATCTCAGTATTTCAGGGTCTTCATAGATATGCCCAAGTTTTTCAGGGACAATGAAAGAAAAATCAGACATTAAAACTTCCTTAAACTCATACACAGAGCAACTTTTAGGTTTTGAGGATGTTCACCACAGGCAGGTCAGAGTCAACTGGAGGGATCAGGAAAGAAGGCTGAGCAAAGGGGAGACAAACTCCAAGATTCTTGAGAAGTTACCAGAACATTCAACAACCAAGAAAACTGGCAAAGCACACCTGTCCACACAGCATGATGGTAAACACTAATGATAAGGCCAGGACCCACATGGTATCTGGAGTGTTACTGAAGCTGTCCTATGTCTACATATTCCGTGACAAAAGGACTCTTGGACTGAAGGTGAAAATGTGCGTCACCCCTTACTAAGGAGTCAGGGAAAAAAAAAAAAAAATTTACAAACAGTGCAAACAAAAACATACCCATGAAACAAACTTTCAGTGTTCAGAAGGGAGCATTTTTGCCTCTGGTAGAGCAGCCAAGGAAGAATGGGAAGAATTTCAGCATGCTTAGCAAACGACAATAGACTGTTTAATATCTGGGCATTTCTGGGGGGGTTCCACTCTATCTCCTCTTAGGAGGAACTCAATATCCAACTGCTGAGTTAGCCATAAAGAGGCCAGCTGTGCTATAACTTCTGACAGGCAAAATAGTGCTGGGAAAAAAGCAGACTGAGCACAGGATGCTTTTACCCTGCTGTTGAAATATCCCCTTGGAAGTCAGGTGTCCATGGCCTCTTTTTGGGCTACTTTCTAGCTGGATGAGGCTTTCCTGATCAAGGCCCATGTCACCTGAATGTGCCTGTAAGCACAGGCAGGTAAGACATCCCTATTCTTCATCCTGCCCTTCAGATCACATTTTCTCTACAATACAGAATCATGAACACTATATTATTGGACATATTCACTTATTCGAGTATTTACTTTCCAATAGTCTTTTATTCCCCTGCTTACTATTTTAAAACCAAATTGTTGATACTAAAAATTAAGATGGTTAGCAAATGATTAAAACCAATTTTACAATCAAAATTCGTGGAGTTTCACCCATCCAACTTTAATGATGAATAAAGAGAACAGCAACATGGAGAAAAAGGGAAAGCTTAAAATAAACTGGGCTTTCTTTCCCTACCTCTGCATAAGTAGCCAAAAAAGAACACAAGAAAAAAAATACCAAAAAGACATGGATTTTGAACAAATATTCCTAGAGATATGCTTGTAGTATTAATAGGGACCTGACAGATTTGGTGACTAATAGCATAAGGGGAAAAAGAGAAAGAAAAAAGGAAAAAAAACCCCATTGTGTTATCCAGAAGGAAAAAGGACTTACCTTATCCATTCCATCCTCAATATCTTTAGAGTAGCATAAATATAAAAGTCTACCTTGAACCAATAGTTTAATACATAACAACTGTAAATTTTAGATAACTAACACATTTTTCCACTTATGCAAAACAAATCTATCTCTAGGGAGAAAGCTGTCTGCCAAGGCTCTGCATAGAGAAAGTCTGTTTGTTTATTCATTTTTAGAGACAAGTCACAGCTTGAACACAGGCTGTGAATCTGGGGTTGCTTTGGGAGCCCCTTTTTCCTTGTTAGAAATCCCTCCTTTCTAAGGCACACATGGGTTGAGCTCATCCACACAACCACAGAGCAATTATTTGACACGGAGCACAGGCAAGTGCACAGCACAAGATTTAGGATTTTAGTGAAGATAATGAAGTGACTGCTTTGCTCTCTGCCAGCTACTCTTGAGAACAAACCCAGGAATCCTGAGTAGCTGTCAGCACTGTGTTAACCTGATTAAAACTGCCCTGTCAGCTGCCTCAGATTGACACTTGTTCACTCCTAAAGCCACAACCACTCCATCTCTATCACTGGGTAAAATATTCCTGGAAGTCTCCCACGTCATCCTTCAGATGCATTGGAGGACCTTTGCTGTTTCCCATACTAGATATGCCAGCTCATGTCCCTAAACAAAGTTTTCAACCTCCTGTTCCTTCATCCAAGTTTTTTTTAACTTCTTCAGTTTGATGCTGGCATTTCTAGAGCCCATTCTCACCTTTTACTGCCAAAACCTCTTCTCCTTTAGAGTACTTGGTTGCTCAATCATGAACAAGTGAGAAAAGAGCCTGTTTGGAAGTCACCATATATCAGCCATAGAATCCCTCAAGTTGAAAAATACCTCCAAGCTCATACCCTACATCTTTCTTTACCAAGTCCTGAATTCTTGATTTCCATGACCAGAGATTCAGTCAATGGCCCAGCTTCTGGGATCAGGAAAGGGCTTGCTGGAAATTCCTTACCTAATAAAAATTCAATTGAAATCTAACATGAAAAACAAAGCCAAGCAAAGCACAACTTCACTTAGTATCTTCTTGAAAACAAAGTGTCTCACACTAACACAAGTTTTCCATGTCAGGTTCGTAACCACTTTCCTGGTACTGTAAAAGGAGAGTATCAAGGCCAAAAGTGTCCTTTCCCACCATGTGGCAGCTGGGTACATGAGAATTCTAAGAAAGACAAAAATTCAAGACAGGGCATCCCAATTAGAGGGCTGCAGTTCATAAAAAGTACTGGATATTTTTCTGAAACCTGAACAACAGCTGGTGCATTATAGTAGGAATTCATCAACTCAAAATCATAACTTTAATTATTTCTTGTTTTATCACCAAGACTTAACTTTTAAAGTTCCAGATATACCACATAAAGCTAGAGAACATACTTGATGTGGGCAAACTGAGGTTTCCTTTTAAGAATAGAGACCTAACTTTTGATAACTTTTCACCAAACAATTCCCACATTATTATCACTGGATTTTTAATTACAAGCAACATTTTTCTTCCATCTTAATCAATGGATAAACACAGTTTTACACATTTACAGTGAGACAGCTTTGTTAAGATCTATGTTTTTTAGCAAGAGTTCTAGTAAGTACATTCATGCACTGTAGCTCACCCCAGTACCTTCCCCAGTTTTGGGAAAAACATCATTGCAGATATATTGGATATAGGGGAGAGATTGAGTCTATGCTTTTAATGTTAATAAAGCATTTCTGCTACCTAAATATATAAGAATAAATCATCCATGACCTCAACCTTCCTATACTCCATGGCCAAGCTTCTCTCCAGAAGAATGCAAATTGGAGTCAGACTAAAATCCAAAAAGTGTCACCTCTACTCAGAGGTATAAAGGAATGATGTTGTTTAGCTTTTATTGTTTTATCCACAGACTCAGTTAATTGTCTCCCTTCCTTCAAACACGCCTTTCTGCATTTCAATTTTCCAGGAAATTTTGCAGCCTGTGGCCAAAATGATAGGCTGGCCAGAAACGATTTTCATGTTGCATTAATTTGTTCCAAATCCTTTGTAGTGAGGAACTGACAGCAGCAGCCTGCAGCCAGCCATGAAGTCAGCAAGAGCACTCTCCCACATTAAACAGAGCCTCGATGTCATCAATTCCCTTGACCCATGATCCAAAGAGTGGGAGTTTTGGAGGAGACAGCTGGAGAAGGGCAGCTCTGGTAGCTGGAGGAAAACCTCACCAACGTCCCACACAACCCACTGCTGTTATAAACTATTTCTCATCACAGCAATAGAATTTATGAATATTTATACCAGCAACCAACTTCTCCACTTCTGTAGTCTTCCCCTGTGACACAAGGGAGGAGAACAAACCGCTGTGGAAGGGTGCAGCCATCCCAGCCCCACTTTCACCTTGCCTACCTTGGTTGACTCCCTCATCATCACTAGTGCATGAGCTGCCATGCACATCAGCTGCTCTAAATCTGGGGGCTGTTGCTCCCTAGGAAGGTGGTCAGCAAGAGGAAAATATGTAAGACAAGGACCCAGCTTTGGGGCTCCAGCATTTTGTCCCCTCCCTTCACTCCAGCACTGTCAGCACTCCAAAGGGGACAGGACAGCTGACTGAGCTCCCCCTGTGCTGTCACACACCTAGACATCAGCCAAAGCATTCGTGTGAAGTTAGGACAAGTAAGAGACATAGAGCTTGGCTTGGCATTTTTCTAACAAACTGCAGCAGGACTGCCTTCTTGAGTCACTGGATGCTGTGTAGGCTCAAAAAAACCCCAAAAACCCTAGAGTACCTCAGGAGGCAGAACCTCAGTTGCTGCCAGTGCCCAACAAATCCAACTCTGCCTCCAAGCCAGAGTACCCATTTAACAGAACTTGCTGTTTACAGGAGGAAAGAAAATCATAACATCATAAGTGCCCCGGGGGCTGACAGAGGATACCTGCCAAACACAAAAGCTCTGCTCTCAGCAGACTGATGGCTGGGGATACTCTTTCCATTTGTTAGTGTTCAGCTTCCACGGCACAGCCATCAGGTATGGGTGTACAGACACCGTGTGATTCATTACACGGGAGGGAAGAATGTAGCAAGGCTGTAAAAAAATTAGAAACAAAAGCCCTACAGATTTGGACAAAAACGTACACACTATTTTTCTGATGGTCCTGCTTACTATGAGTCATTCACAGATGTGGAGTTGCAGGAGAGAAGCCAAGACTAAGTCAAAGACAAAGCTTTCTACAGGAAACCAGTTTAAGGCTGTTGCAATGCAGGTTACACACTGAGCTGCGAGGCCTTTTCCAAGAGTAATGAGACACTGTGTGTATCTGGCCCCATCATGCTGAACAAGATCCTGAAATACACTCAACAGGGACAAAAAACATTACTGGGAATTAAGAAGTCTCTTCCTTTTGCAAAAGCCAACTAACCCCACACTCTCCATCTTCCTGGATGCAACTGGAATATTTGGATAACAAAACACAAACAGTTCCCTTTTTCTGTCCAAAACCCACTTTCTTTCCATTTCAGTCTCTTTATCAGAATAAAAAAACAGCAGCATCAGAGTTGTTCAAGGACACATGTTGCAAACCCTTTTCTAGGCATCTGTGCTCCTGCTTCTGCACATCTACACAGCTAGAAACACCTCAAAAGAAAAAGGCCACCCTTGCAAACCCACACACCCAGGCTGCTTGGCATCATTTTTTCCCTTAACCTATCATACTACACTATGACAAAAATAAGTTGTCCTAATTATCAAAATATATATATAACAAGTAGCAAAGGACAAAAACTTTAAAAATCCAAGAAAAAAGGCCTAAGATATTAACAGATTTAAAGAAGTACAGGCAGAAGCACTGGGGCAAGGCACTGAAGCATTCAACTGTTTAAAAAAAAAAGGAAAAGGTAAAAATCACATTTTAACACAACCCATTTTACAGAAATACACTGCACATCTCAATTTCTACTGTTCATAGCTTTAAAGACAGTAAAAAAATTGTCCAAGTTTAGCTTATTTTTCGATATCACCATAGTTAACATTTGAAGGAAACAAGTTCATCTGTTTCAGTCAAGAACAAACACAGCTCTGTGTAAATAACATCCCTGTGGAAGTTTCAAAGCAGATGTGTAAGGAAGAGAGAGTGGGATGGATCTCCCCAAACGGTGGAAGCAGAGGAAATAAAATTATCCATACATCAAGTTCATAGCTGTGTATCACCACAGCTAAGCATGAGCCCATTTATCACCCATTTTTCCATACATTAGCTAGGCAAGGAACCTAATTATGTATCAGCACCAAACCACAGCACCATAAGTTACTTTGCCAAACTAAAGTTTACTCACAACACCAAGATCTTTCTGCTTTTAAGAAGCTAAGGAAATGAAGTAATTGTTTAGGTAAGAAGATCAAAGCACAACAGTCTAGATCCTTCTGGTAAAGGTGAACAAGTTTTATTTTCACAGCTGGTTTTATGTCCACATTTTCAACATCTACATGATTTTTTCTTATGAGCAGTTCCCATATTAAAAAACACAACTGCTATACACAGCTGCCAAAAGCATGAAATGATTCCATTTATGTGCATGCATATAAATAAAAACACACACTCTCAGAGTGAATGAAGAACGTCAAGTTGTACAATTAGGGTTTCTAGACACAGTTTACAGTAAGATAAAAGCCTGCACTGGTTTACATTGCAGAAGCCTTAGCATCCATACCAGCTCAAACCATGCCACATTGGGATATGTGGGCTGCATCAGCTGTCAAGGATAATCTATCAGCTTTTACTTTAGAGTTGTGGACTGTTCAGCAGGAAAGAGGACACCTAGCTTAAGACAAGCAAAAGAATTCTGGTTTTAGAGTGTTAAACAACAACAAATTAAAACAGTTACATTAGTTTTATCTCCTAAGCTAAGTTATTCCATTTGGGAAATCCCACCTGCTTCTTCACTGAGATAAACAGTACTGGACTGAGTCATAGCCAATGCATGTATCCAGAAAAACATTGCTCTGAGTTGGCACCAGGAGAAAGTCTTCTGGACAAAAAGAAATTCTGCACTTATACTGGCAGCATATCTTTTTATTACCAATGTATTTTTCAAAGTAAATCATCTTCTATGATAAATTCACTGAATGGTAGCACAACCCTGTGAAGTTTGCCTGAATAATTACATTCTCTCATCACCTATTTCTAATTCATTTTTCATCAATAACTAGGGAAAACCTACAACATAATTTTCTCTACATGATAATGTAGAGAAATGTCTACAATCGCATAAGAATTCTCTACATATGAATGAAGAGCTGAATGACAGGAAGGGAAATACTTTTCACTCTGGAAAAACCTAACCAGTTGCACACTGCACTCAGTTTGCTAAGTACCATTTCAACAAACCTAACTACTCTAGCCAAACCAAGTGTAAGGTGGCACATAAAAGCAGAATTTGAAGTTATATGAGTAAGCAGCAAAGTCACATATTCGTAACCAATTCATTGAGAACCGCTCAGTTCAAGGTGCTATAAATCCAGCACCAGACTCTCCAGAATGCCTTGGAAACAAACACCTCCCAAAAATGCATAATGGCTCAGGTATTATGAGATTGAGCTCATGCTGTGTATTACAGAGTCAGCAGAAAGAGACCCTAAGTTAATCACCTAAGGGTTAAAGACCAAACCAAAATCTGGCAGAATGTACAGGGATATTTATTCAAATACCTCAATGCTATTGAGGTTTGTCCCTCAAAGATCCCAAAGCTCTTTTTGAAATTAAACACAGACATGCTGGAAGCACAGATCACTGAGACTGCACATGGATGAGAAGCTTTAACTGCCCCATTCACCTTAAAGCACTGATCTGGGTTGTTAGCCATCTTCACATGGGGACTCCTCCCAAATTTGGGCTGATCTACGGAAAACAAAATTATTCAAGGATGTAAATTTTGCAGTACTTAAATAAAATATATGAGCACGCTATAGGAATAAAGATTATCACCAACTTTATAGCTCAGCCATCAAATCCCATATGTATTTTTGGGCCACGTTTTCATGCACAGCAACACGCTCAAGTTAGTTTTTCTTGGTTTCCAAGACTATGTATTCTGGCTACATGGGAGATGTGTAGAAATGCAAAGCTCCCCCCACCCCAAGGCTCTGAACAGATGGATCTTTAGAAAGCCAGCTGTATTAACCATTGGATTCCTTGTGATTCCCACCTCCTAGAGGCAAGATCCTGCCTTAAGGGAGCTGAAGTGCTCCCGAGGGACTGCCAAGTCCCAGCAGCACCTTTGAACCAGCTACACTTGCACAAGTGAGCGATCTCCGTTTGCATTTCTCAGTATTCAGGAAGCAACCCTGCAGAGGGGTGGAACCTCCAGCAGTCGCTTTGACTGCTCAAACCTACCCCAAAACTGCTACGGGCATGCAACTAACTCTAAATAAACATCACTTAGGAGTGTGTGTGCCCAGATTTGAAAGCCGGCCTTTGTGGGCTGCTGAGCCTTTTATTCAAACTCCATGAAACTGAGCAAGGCGTTTAAGGAATGGTCAGGAAGTGGGGAGCTGGAGTTATGTTGCCTACACAAACAGGCCCAAAATATGTTCCTCAAGCCCTAAGATTCCTTTCTTTTTGCACACAAGCAAGTCACTGCCTACAGTGCAGGATCTCAAGGACCCGTGTCTCGCTCCCCTGCGAGCTAATTTGTATTTTTATGGACTCAAAGCTATTTCTACAACTGTTGTTTACAAGAAACATATAAGCCAGAAAAACTCTACAAAACTCCATTTACACAACCTTGTGATAGACTGCAGGAAATGCTTAAGCTAAATTAACGATCACAAGTAAACAAGAAAGCATTGTTTTGTGGTTAGACAACCGAGGTTCTGAGTTACGCAACTCATTTATCTCCAAGCCTTGACTGTGGCTGGAATTAAGCTCCTCTTTTCCACTTTCAAGACTCAGGGAAGTCTTGCTTAGAAGAACTGATACAACACCAAAACCCAGTCAGTTCATGCAAAATAAAACGGAAAGAAACTTTTAAACTTAAGATATAAAATGTCAAGTGTGGGGAAGCAAAAAAATTAAAACAAAGAATGTGCAATTTCTGCCAAAATCTAGAAAAATAAACAATAACAAGTACGGAACTAATATTTGGCCCATTTCTGCCTCCAGTTACTGTGTGGGGGCTTTAGCTCAAGAAATATCATATTCTTGCAAACAAAAACAGGATCAAGTAGCAAGCTGTTACTGCAGCTGATTTAATGTAATCCTGTTTTCAGAAGTAATCTTTTTAACCATTTTTGCTCAGTGTCATTCAATTTGGATCATTTCTGTAGAAGTTCATGTCAATGTTTTTTTTTCTTCTATATTATGTCAAGTATGAAGTCCTTTTTCAGTACTTACACAGTAATAAGGTTATACACAGAAGAAATAAGGATGTTAGTCCAAACCTGGTCTGTAGCAGAAAGTTAATACATCATATTGCGAATCTGTAAATTATCTCAGACATCAACTAATATTTCCAATGGCCAATTTTTACATGTCTGCTGCCCAGGGCAGACATTTCCTCATAATAAACGAGGAAATGTTAGCAAGCATCATGGCAAGCATTTAGCATATCCCAACAAGACATGAACCAGCATAAACAATGCTCCCAAAGTCTATATTTACATTTGCTTTTGTATGCATATTTGCCTCAAGTACCTGGTAAGTGCCTCTTTACTCAGGCATCATACCACCCTACTCCTCTTAAAATACTCAAAGTCAACCTGCAATACACCACAAAAATCACTCAGCAGATTTGAAGTCATAGGGTAACAAAGAATTCCCATTTTTGTATCACCAAACACAAAATGACATAACGACCCATTCACAAAAAAGCACTATGGGCTAAACATTGTGCAACATCTCTCAACACGTTGTACTTGCAAAATATCCCAGTTTTTATAAATATTGCCCATGTGTTTCATGCTTACATAAAGCTTTTGCCAGAACACTCACTTTCTAAGTGACAGGGAAATCTTAGTAATCTGGAAGGAATGTCAGTGAACCAAACAGAAAAATCAAGTCTACTATTTGCCCTGTTACCTGCCAATTTGTGTTCTTTGGAGTAGCCATAATTAACTGACATAATGAATGCACATATCCAGATCTGTTGAAGCTGAGCTGACACAGTACACTGGTCAATTTTAAGATACATTTTCTAACCAAGGGGCATAATGTCACTCTGAGGACTCAACAGTGAATAAAACCAAAACCACAGCCAGTTTTCAGGCAAAAAAAAAATATTAAAAAGTGTTATTCAAGAACACTAAGATTAGATTGCTATGGCAGCAGATAAGTTAGACTGCAAACTACAGGAAACATGCAACAACATTGATGGAGTTCTTTTAAAATAGACCAAGAAATAACTAGTGTAAAACATAACTCAAGTATCAAGTAAGCCTTGCAAAAGGAAAAATATTACCCAAAAGCCATAACCAAGGAACACTAGAAGAGATTGCTCTTGAGAATAATTCTAGCTAGAAATGATAAAGATACGTAACTGGAGAAAAAGGACTCTTTTTTTATGGAGCCACATTTTCTCCTGTGAATTCCTTAGCTGTGTTTGATTTATATGCTGTAAAACACAAGTAAGCATATTCCTATAAGCTATTTTCAATTCAGTTATACAACTAGACTTTTATTTTACATGAAACATATCTAAGTGGATATGTGGAAAAACAAAAACGCTGTATGAATGTGATTTCTAACTCAACAACAGTTTTGTTTCAAGCAGACAAAGGTCTCTGGACTGCAAACCTTCCTACAGAAATACAGTCTACTTGAGAAAGGCTAAAGTAGCTCCAAGTCAGCATTCCCAGACATAAATATGAAGGTACTGCGGTCAGGTTTCCATGAAGGAGACAAGTTGCCTATCAATTAAAAAAAGTGACCATACGTGTGTTTTCAATAGCCACCAAAAGGAACGACGTGAGTGTTTTATGTTCAGCAGAACTAACAATAAACCAAGACTCAAGCACTCGCTTTTGCTGGAGACTAAAAATATAATGGCACTGTTGCCACTTGACAGCCAAGGGGATCTCAGCTTTGTATTTCAGTGAAAAACAATCACCACCCATCCCCAGCACAGATTGGTCGATACTCCTCATGTGCTCACATTCAGCTACTGTTCCTTCTAAACACCAGTTAGCAGGTAATTTTAAAACCAAAAATCAAAAAAATGCAACGAAACCTTGTTCTAGTCCTAATCAGATCCAGTTAAGAAAAAAAAGAATTGCTTTAGGTTCTCATTCTCCATCAAAATCTGTATTAAGGGAATACAGGAAAATTATAAACAGCTAATTACAGGAACAAAACCACCTCATTAATAACTCTGCATTTATGTAAAAGGTGAACACACTAAGTCAGACTCTCTTTCTATGATTATTTCAAGCCACACAGTTTTTCAACACCAAATTGCAATTCATACAGACAATCACAGAAACACCTGAAATTTTTCAAGTCCTCCGTTCCTTCTAGGCTGTATCAAGCCCTAACAAAAGATGTTTTTAATGTGTTGGGTGAGATTTACACTGCTGGGAAGTTCTGCAAGTTAAATTACAAGTTAAAAAAATATAAAACGAACACAAAAATATTATATATAACAACACCAAAATAAGCTCTAATGTTCCTTCCTCTCATAATTTGCAAAAAAACCCTTCCACTGACCAAGCTCTTGAATTATGTTGTTCTCAATATATTGCATCCTTGACCTCTATTTCAGCCTTTTTATTCACACACAGGAACTCAGGATGGAAAAAGCCAGGTCAGTATCCCCACAGGTTTGCAAGAACTATGCAAAGCCTGGAGTAATGCTGAATAAAGCCACAAAGCCATCCAGGAAAAAAATAAAAACAAAGTAAAGCAGGGGTGTGCCACCAGCTGAAACCTGAATATTTAAGGTTGTGTATATTACCTGAAATTGTCAACCCAACAATTATTTTCCAACAAGAGGAAGGAGAGGATGGATCATGGAACCAGGGAATCAGAAAATGCCTGCTACTAAGGAACAGAAAAGTTATAAAAGCCTTTGCTCTCTGTGATCTAAGGATACAGAAGGCTCTGCTGAAGAAAAAAAAAAAACCCTCAAATTCCTAACATTCTTCTTCCATTACAATAATATAGACTTCAAGATGTTCCACAATGTGAACTACAGCTTCGTGCAGTGCAACCCAGCTAACAGAAAAAGGACATTCTCCAGGCAGTTAGAACAGGTCAGCTTTAAAACTAAGCAGAAAGGGAAAACGGGGGACTTGCTGCTCCAGTTCCTCTGCTGAATGTTTGGAAAGTTCACCTTTCAGGAGCCTTCAAGCAGAGTAAACAACCTCCCGGCTGCAGAAAACTGCACTTGAAGAGGAGGGTTAATAACACTAAGTCACTTTTTTGAGAAAGCTCTACCAGTGCATCATATTGGGAACTTCCACTTCCAGACAGGAGGTATTTGCCTAAGAACCACTTTTTTGAAATGATAAAGTTGCCCTCATTTCAGAAATACATTGACAAAGGATAAGAACGGGTCCCCCGCCCCCCAGAAGGAAGTCCAGCAGTGCTCAGCTCTGTCACACCACAGAAAAATGTGCATTTTCAGTTCAGGAAAATCCATCCTGAAGTGGAAGCGTCCACTTAGAATAAACTACATTATGTCTCGTCCAGCAAACACAGTCCTACCCACACATGATAAGTATTAAGGAAAGCCTTCTACTATTGACTTTATTTAACTGGGTCTTCCTAGAGTTGCAATTAATCCCTAAGAATTTTCCAAGTTCCTCAGTTAGCAGAGACTGTGAGTCATTTTTATGCCAAGTCTGTTTTTACAGTTGAAAAAAGTCCACATACTTACAGACATGCAAACCCAAGATTCAAAACACCATCTCCCAATATTGAAATCCAGATATTCTAACAAAAAAACCTGTAAACACATACTCTCTTTATTCTAAAGACAATACTTACTATCAACACAACTTCTGCTTGAGCTCAAGATAATACTATCAACTGCATACAATTTATTACAACAACACAAGTATAACCAATCTTGAAGATGCAGCTCCAATCTTCAAGCTTCACACAGTTCCATTGTCTGAGAAAAATCGTTTTTTCTACTGACTGTTCTTGAGATAAACCTGACAGTGCTGTGTTTTCTCTTGTGGCAACAATGACTTTATCACTTAATGTATGGTTTTAAGCCTCCTCCTTCATGCTGTTTTTTTGTTTGTTTTTTTTTACCAATGCTATTTCAACTATTTGAATTGCCCCCTTAAAACAGAATTTGGCTATTGTTTGCTTTTTGTTTGGCACATAACTAAAAACAGTGAGGCACTGCATACAATTAGGACTAATTAAGTTGTATTGAGACTAGTAGATTGTTCTGTAAGGACAAGCATGTGCGTTAATATTTTATTCTTTTTCCACAGATACAAAACTCCCAAAGCTGTCTTGACGTAGGGGAAGGGACGCTGCAATGGCCAGAATAAAAATCCAGGAAACTCAGCAGACTCTCAAAGTTTCTACATACCTCAACCATGCATAATAAAAAAAATACATCTAGAATTAACTGAGGTGCAAGTCTGGATGTTGTACTCCATTTCTAGAGTTCATAAGCCATTATTATTAAGACTGCCAAAATCAGCAACATTTCCTGTTTACGTTTCTTTCTTCTGTTTTGATTTTGATTAAGTTTGGGTTTCCTGTTACCAATCAACTAGCTTTAACCATAAAATACTTCTCAGCTCTGTAAGTTGCTACCCTGAAATCATGAGACTGCTTGGCAACTACGAACCCACAACCTTGGCAAAACCAATTTGCAGAAATTGATACAAATCTTTTCTGTAACTTGATGAAAAATAATCACCAGATTTAAGGTGTCAGAAGAAAAAATTGGTTTTAGGAAAAAAAAAAAAAAAGCAAATTGGCTTCTGTCACCTAAGCTATCACAGGGAAATACTTGCCAGGTCTCACTGTGCCTGCATGAACCCACTTGATCATAGATCAGAGAAGTTTCTCCAGAAAAGAAAACTATTCTTATATTGCTAAAGAAACAGCACCAGGGAGGTAGCTCAAGCGTCAGCCCCTAAGGTATTCAGTGTGGGTGTTCAGCCCATTGTCAATCTCTATTTGGCAGTAATTAACCAACTCGTGCCAGAAAAATCAAAAAACCAGTCTGTATTTGAGCAAAGGGAGCAGACCTGTGACCCATCTGCAGCAGTACCTGGCATTTACAGAAGCACCAACCACAGTCGTTAGAGCACAGTAAAAAAAATTAAATTAAATGTTACTTGAATTGCCTAAAATGGCGTTTTCCTCCTAAACAGCCTCTTCATCTCTACTTCTCTCCTTAAACATGTTGGAATACTATCCCTTTAAATTCAATAAGATTTAACTCCATCTACTTCAACAGAAAAATTGATGCTGCTTTTCTGAGCCCGAACTAAGGACTTGGAGCAAAGGAGGAGAATGTTTGAGAAAACAACAGCACCTGGGAACCACAGGAGAAGACAAAGATTTTTTTTATTTTATAAATTTTCACTTGTGATGATGTTAAACTCTTTTGCAGGATATAAAATTACTTTTACACTGTTAAGGACACATTCTTACTCCTTTGATTATTAAAAAGATGTAAGAAAGGTTAAATTACAACAAAATGCTGAATACTAAGGACTTCAAAGTGTTACAGAATAAGAAACTCCATCTGTAAGTTTACCATTACCTTCACACTACCAGGTAAAACTGATCTACCTTACAAATAGCCTCCCAATTATTTTTATAATCATTCACAAGACACTAAAATGATCAGCAAAAGTGCACAATACCAATACCTTACAAAGCAAATACTCGGCTGTACTCAAAACTACACTCCTAAAGCCTCTAGTGTTATCCAGAAGACTGCAAAATTTTATGGCTGTGGCTTTTCTTTTCAGAGTAGAACAAGGCAAACCCTTGCTGACTGGCACGTGAGCAGCAGCTCCATATCATGATCCTCCGCTTTCCATCTTTTAACATGGACATCAACGTGCACTGAGGCATCTGAGTTTGCTTTATTGCAGCAAACAAAATGCACTGGAGTCCCAACCATCTTGCCACTGCCTCACTTCCAGTAAAGAAGAGCTGATGAACAAGAGCAGCTCTTCTGAGACATGCACTGCATCTCCCTCCTCCACATATTACGTGGAAAGAAGGCAAGCCTGGGTAGGTATGTAGGAAAGCATCTATACCAAAGCCTACGCTCAGGTTTAAGTGTTCATCAACGACCTACTCCACCTGAAGGGGCAGGTCAGGAGAGGAAGGAAAACATCTGAATGTCCACCCAGCCCCTGGGGGTTCCCAACACCCTGTGCCTGCCCCAAGTCTGTGGACCAGCTGCAAAACTGCTGAGTGGGCTCCCACTAATCCTGATCCATCACACTGCTGGAAGGAGGCAGAACAGAGCTGGTGAGTGGTTCCTCCTCCTCTCCTCCCATAAAACAGCAGAAACAAAAGAGAGCAGAAGAGAGGTTGCACAGAAGCAGCTCCTCTCAGAGCAGCCCGTCTGGCTGCCGTGAGACATATGGGGAGATCCTTCCTGTTCACATCCAAAGCTACTGGACTTTTCTAACCCTCTTAGTCACGTCTCCCTTCGTCTCTGGGGTCCCGAGATTTCCCACTTTAAAAATATTTCCCATCCGTCTGAAAAACTTGGCCTTGACATCCTCACACCAAGTCCTTGCTCTGGCCAACCTGCACGGGCAGTTGTGTAAATCTTTCCTTTAACTCAGCCACGCTTCTCCCACGCAGGACTCCGTCCCGGGCACATTCCTGGTTCCTGCCAGACTAAGGCACTGCTCCACCTGGAGGATGAACAGCACTTTGACTCATGTGAAAGCAGGGAAGAGACACCAAAAGCACCCTCAAGGCAGCAGGGAGCTGCAGCACGAAGCTGACAGCACTTAATTGTTCGACACCTTATTAAAATTTATCCCCAACTTACTCCTGGCTATTCCCAAGTGGACGTGCCAAAAGAAGCTCTGCAGTGACAAAGGAGAGCCACACAATTAAAAGATTCTTGCACAGATGCAATTGATGTCCTATATTGAAAAAAAGTATATTCATATTTTATTATATTCTCAACTCTTAACACCACTAACCCTCAGCTCTCTACATAAATGCAGTAAATATACTTCCAACTGCAAGTACATCAATTAAAAAAAGACTTAATGGATCTTTAGCCAAAATTTGCATCTTTCAGGTGGGAAATACCTAAAGCTGCACTTAAAATCCAGTAGATTATTCTTCTACACTCACTTCCCCTAAACATTTACAACAACAGAGAATATAAAGTTTTGTAAATGTTTAAATATAAACAAAACTTTACAATGAGCCAACCCTACTTTTTTTTTTCCACAGCTTAAATGATTCCTCATGTTTCAAACACTGGAATGGCTTTTTTTAATTTCTGCCAAGTCTCTGAACAGTCTAAAGATGTCACCGAAGACCAGTTAAAGTAAAAAACCTGACTGCTGCTAAGCAACCCAGAAAACATCCTTACATGTTCAATTGTTTAGCGGGTTAAAAAAAATTCACACCTATTGAGAATCCCTGTATTCTGCATTCTAACAGTGGTAACATCTTCCACGCAGAGGGAGCAGAGAAAATTCCGCAGAATATGTTCCTGTTTCAAAAAGGAATTGCTTATAAAGGACTAGAGATCTGATCAGATTTTTTCACTGTTTCTGCACATGGAATAGATTAGAAACAGATTCTCCCTTATCCGCTATTTTACACACGCTCCGGAAGTAAATTTACTAAGGAAAAACAGCACTTATGTTTGTTTTACTAAAAAAGTAAAGACGTACCAAGATTCCTTTCCACTATATAAAACAGTGTTCTAAAAAAATGTATTCCACGTCCAGATTCTTCAAATCAGTGCTATTTTAACTGCTCCAACTGCATATAAACAAAGGCCATCTAATGTAATTTAATATTCCACCATTCTATAGCACTTCTCACCCATGGATGCACTTACACATTCAGAAGAAGTGAGATCGAGTCTCGTATTCCTTGAAGTAGACCAAGATGAAACAATTTCCATATCACAGCAAGGATGGCATGCAGATTTATCCATTTCAATTACACACAAACACATACGTACATTTTGATTTAAATATTCGTATGACACACACAGATATGATTTTAAACACAGATTATTTTAACCACTTTCTTTTCAGCAAGTGGTTAACCTTTCACTCACCATGGCTCTGCAGCACAGTGCAATGATCTGCACAGGAACTACCATACAATGCTCCTGGTTTCATTACCCTGCAAACAGCTCACTGAATCCCAGCTTACACACCCTCAAGCAACACAAACATCTCACCATAAAGGTCCCAGAGAATATCTTCAGAAGGCATCAATCTACTAGAGCTTCCTTTAACATACAGAATGTTTCACTGCATCACTTATAATTGACCTAATATTTATTTTGGAACTGTGGATTTCATTTTTTACATCTCTTAAGATGCTTAATCTTAAATTACCAACATCGTACATTCAACTGCCATAAATTTATTGCAGGCATAGTCTGAACAGAACAGAGCCAATAAAAATAGACATAATCAAAGCCCTTCATTCACACAAAGTCACTGCCAATAGGGAAAAAGGCAGACTTAAAGGTTAGTGTAAACCACTAATTCAGAAAGACAACACAGATTCCCAAAACCAAACTTTCCTTAAAATGGAAAAAAAAATCACCTACGTGTAGAGCTAAAAAATATTTATAAACAAAAAAGGAACAGGTAAAACTATATTTAAAACTTTGGAATATCTAGTAACCTCACCAGGAAACTCTAGACAAGCAATACAATCAAAAATTTTCAAGTTTTACATAGCAAGATAGAACGAGAGACAACAGGCACAAAATGATGCACAAGAAGTTCCACCTGATCATGAGGAAGAGCTTCTTTACTGTGCAGTGACTGAGCACTGGAACAGGTTGCCCAGAGAGGCTGTGGAGTCTCCCTCACTGGAGATATTTAAGAACTTCTGGACACAAGCCTGTGCCATGTGCTCTGGGATGGCCCTGCTGGAACAAGGAGGTGGGACCACATGACCTGCTGTGGTCCCTTCCAACCTGACCTATTCTGTCATTGTGTGAGACAAGAACAGCACAGGTAGATCATGAAACAGACCACTTGCTTATGCACTTATTAAATGAAGAAAAAAAATCCCATATGTATACCATATGTTCCAGTAGACCAAAACAGCACTTCAAAAAAACAGGATAAATCATTAGTGTTACCAACTTCTCCCTCCAATTATCTATTAATATGGCTTCTTTCAGGCCAGATTTACTTGGCTTAATACCAATTTTCAGATGTGACATACCATAAACCACTTAGCTACACTTCATTATAAAAGTGTTGCAAGTTTTCCTGACAAGGAAATAGAGCATAATTCCTTTCCAAAACTGAAGTTTAATCAGACAAAGCCCTGATCTGACCTGTGCCACAAGCAACAGAATGGTATTTTGGTTTTGTTCTGCTTGTCATCTCATCATTAGTACAGACAAAGCTTGAAGCTTTGACACGTACTTTGCACCAACTAAGTGAGAAAACACACAGCTCAATCTTTTTAAGTCCATATTTTGAATATGCATATATGTCACTTGAATGATCTGGAATGACATTTCATTTTTTCTCTCCTTGGCACTCATTTTGATTTACAATTTTTTGCTTTCAAATCCTCTGCAATATTTTAACAGCTAGAGCAGAAACATCCCGTAGCATTATAATTCCCACAAATAAAAGTCATCTTTGCAAGTTAAAAAGCTTTAGAGATGGACTGAAAGATGTAAAGAAAAAAAACGATCATTCCACAGCTTCTTAAATAAAATGTTAGGAAGGCCCACAGGAAAACCAATAAATCAAAAAAACCTTTATATGGGTTGGGGGGAAAAAAGTACCTATAAAAGCCACAGTATAACAAACCTTCAGCATTCACATACTGCAAGCCTGACAATAACCACATAAGCACAAAGATTGCTGCTTATTTTTCCTAGAAAACACTTCTTACAGACCTGATTCATATCACATAGTTTTAGTGGAAAATAGAACCAAGCCTCCCAGGCCTGGCCTGCAGGGAAGTTTAGTAAATGGAAAATGGATGGCTCATTCCTCACTTGCATCTACACATGTTCCCAACAGGCAGAAAGCCAAAGGAGGAATGGGGGCTCACTATTTTTTTTTCTTGAGTTAATATTTGAGGAAAAGCTTCTCCATACAAGTTTACTAAATTTTACATATAAGGAGTATTTTTTATTGTAACCTTTACACACCAGGCAAATCCTGGAATTGCACTGGAATGGGGAACGAGGCTGCCTTGTGTCTGGCACCAACTACAGTGACCAGCTCCCTGCCTTTGGGAAAAGGCTCAGCAGTCAAATCAGATGGAGGGAAAATAAAAAAGCAATTTATTTGAAGTCTCAAAGCAGCTCAACAGAGAATATTCCTTGCAGTCCAGTAACATTTCTACCAGGCCGCATATTAGCCCCTCTAGAGAAGGTAACAGCCAAAATATTTAACTGCACACACTCGTTGCACATCAGGAACTAATTATGCCTTCAAAAAAATCTTCAGCTGATTGTAGATTGTGTGAGTGTCCTGGAAAGTGACCTCCTCACGTGATCTCAGTGTGCCCCAACAGCTCAGAGCCTCCAACAGAACGGGACAAAATCTGATCTTTGAAGTTCTGGGGCATATCAACCTGGGCAATTAAAAAAAAAAAAAAAAAAAGGAGCTAAGCAATAAAAAAGGAGCTTTACTCTACAGCACTTATGAACCACTGATCTCAAGATGCCAAATTCAAGACACAGGTGCTGGCAGCTGGCCATTTGGAAGGTTGTCAGAGTGAGTAGAAATCCCATGCCTTTTACATGCAACATCTATTATTGTCTGTCTGATCACAAGTGATACATTTATAAAGGTATTTTAGAAACCTTTCACCCTTGAAAGAAACCTAAGGAACAATCTATCTCCTGTTTGTTAACATTCCCATGTGTAAGGAAGAGACTTCCAGGAAGGATACTAAGCAACAGGAATTTCTGTGGTTTACACAACAGAATCCAAGCAATAGAGATAACAGGACTGAGCTCCAATCCAAGCTGCATTACCAAGTCCTGTTTTCACAACTTGCTCACGTGCCCTCAGCAGGAAGGCAAAGCTCAGCAGGATGCACAGTAATCCATAGCTTGGAGTTTATGAACTACACCCCTTGAACCAGCAAGGCCACCGCAGCCCACAGCCAGCTCCCACTGCTCGGCCACTGAACAGCCAGGTAGTTTATCCCATTCCCATTAGTGCACCCTGATGCCTCAGTAAGATCTCAAGCAGCAAGTTAATATTAAGCCTTGTTAAGAATCCTTTGATTCCTTTGCTCTCCAAAAGACATGAGTGACCTCGCTTCAGCACTGAACACTTCAGAATCAACAAGTCTCCAGATTTCATGGATTGTTTCCTTTCAAAAAAAAAAGAGGAAAAGTCATAAAATGAAACTTTGCTTCTTGTCTTGTCATTAGGCACCACTAAGAAGAGTCTGGCTCCATCTGCTTATATGCTCTGACACACACACTTAATGGTCTGCTCCAAGGCAGAGCTCCATGCAATCCTGCCTCTCTCACACAAAAAGGCAACACCTCCTCCTCAGCATCCCAGCTGGTGCATCCTAAGGAGCCTGTATCCAATCACTGAATCCCACCACACATCCTCAGCCTCAGGGAGATCTGAGGCTTGCACTTCCACCTGCCTGTTACCCATGCTGCCTGCATTGCCCTGCATCCCTGAAATTGGGGATTTCAGAGATGCACCCACTCAGGTGGGTTTCCCAGTAAAGGTACAGGAGCTTCCCGTGTAACTGTCCTTCAGCACATGCCTATCCCATACTTTCCCAAGCTCTATGCCTTGGTCTCGATTATAGGAATGCTGCACAGCAAGATAATACGTAGGACAGTCCAGTTGCTACATGTTTATCAACCTCTCCTCATAAAATCTTATTTGCCACAGAAAAACTAAACCATGCAATATTATTGGCTGATTTATTCAGACACCTAGTGTTCTCTTACGTATTGGCTTTCAACCCCCATCCATCACACTCAACTTCTGCAGAGACAACAAGTTTTCCACCCATATCCCAAAACTACATTTTTACACATAAGAACTTGTTGAATACTCAGATTACTTAGACTGTATGGATAGAGATAACACTGTCACTCCTGAGCGTTCCCTCACCACATCAATAAGCCTTTAACACGGCACAATTTTTTGGAAAATCATGCATTCCCATTCCAGCAAAGCGGGTTTCACTGTGGACATCTTTACATCAATCACCTATAAAAGTCACCAAAATATGAAGAGTTACCTTGCCCCGCGCAATACAGTCACACTGTTCTGAGCCAGAGAAAGAAAGCTCCATCAAACAAAAACAGATGCTGAACAAAGGCTGTAGCTGTGTTCAAGGAATGAATTGCTAAAGTCAAAATTATTTTAGAAACTACCACTGACTAATAGGTAGCATCTTAAAGAAGAAATCCTTAAATGAAGAGCTCATCCCTTCAGAGAGCTTATTAATTGTATTTTTTGTAGCTGAACTCAACTCATGTGTAGTCATATTAGTTTTTAAGCTCAAAGTTCATGGAAGTCACCACAGATCTAGTCTTTACAATAAGCGATACAACTGTAAAAATGTTAAATTGAAAAAAAGCCCTTGGTTCTTCAACACAGAGATCTGAAAATAAAGAAAACCAGCATGTTTCATATTCTGACAAGGCATACAGGCAGGAGTCTGAAATAAGTCCTCAAAATAGGACATATTTTCCAGTGGAGGTAAAGATTACAATATAACCAACAGGAATGTGCAAGCCAGCAATACTTAACTTTGCAGTCCATGCCAAACCATGATAGTCCGTTGTACTACTTAAAAAACACTGAAACTTGAGAAAGTGGTATTACTACAATTGTTAACAATGGAATGCAAGAACATTTTTAAACTAGAAGTCACACAAATTCATTTAATGTATTTATTTTTTGTAGAAATAGACTATTCAGCACTTTAGGGATTTGAAAACTTGACAAAGAACTTGGAATTCTTTTTTTCCTGCTAGATGTAAGTTAAAGACCAAATGTAAATGCTATTAGGAAGGTTCCAATTTCCCCACAACTATGCCCTTGTATAGGTTATGCTGATGCATAGCAAGGAACAAAAAATAATAAAACCACCAACAGAAATCTCACAACTCCATAGAAAAAAAACCCCACATTTTCTTCCTTTAGGAAAAGAAACTGTGATTAGGACCTACTAAAATAAAAGAGTCTGAGAAGGTATTTCAGTACAAATCTGGTCAAAGACAAGACATACTTCATAACCCTTGAAAATCCAACAGGGACTTGGGAGCTGTAAACAGGACTATAAATCAGCAGCAACTCTGAGTATTTTTAACTTCAGCTGCAAGCAAGGTACACTAATTATTTGAAGGACAACAGTACATTTAGTTTTATTAGATAAATTTATGTCACCATCACACACACATGAAAATAATCCAAAGGAATAGCAGCAACTCCTGCTTAGCCATTTAAACGTAGAAATCCAACATAAATTTAACACTGGGCTTGCCATCCCTGCACAGAAACCATCCCTGTCAGGACTATGGCAGTAGTTAGCTGCCTATTGCTCGAAATTCATATCTTCAGGATCTAACCTCTAATAAAACTCTTGTTTTTAACACTCAGCAGAGGTCTAGGTTTCCTAGAAGATCTGTCTTCAGTACATTCAAATAAAAGCATTTTTCTTCCCCCTTCCACTTCCCTCAAACGTGGCCTGTCACACATGGATTTATCATCCTCTGTAGATGGAACAAACTAATGGAGAAATCTATGAAAAGTACTGAAGTACATTCTCCAACAGAGTTATGTGCTAAGTAGGGAAAATATATTTGTTTAAATACAAGTTTCACTTGATGGATCAGCAAGCAAAAACTGGTTATCACTCAGGCATCAGAAGCAGGCATTGCACAAGTACAGTCTTAAGATGGGACAATGGCCTCAGGGGTGACCTTTAGGCAAATAAATTAACAATTGATTTTCAGTAGATTTACAGTAAGTTGCACCTGCATTAAACTGTGCAAAAAAATTACCTAAGTATTTGTGTCATTTCCCCCTAAGAAAAAAAAAAGCGCACTTGTTTTGGTGGAAAATTACGAGTTGGGGTTTTTTCCCAACTCCCCATGACAGGCAAAGAGCACCAAAACTGAGGGACCAGGACAGGGAAGTGCTCACCCCACACTGCAATGGCAGGACAAAGATAGCCCAGTGAGCTGCTTGTACTGACTGCTCTCACTGAATTTGAGTTACACTACTCTCATCCTTCCCGCCGGAAAAATAATAAGTGATCCGTTATTATTTATACAAGTGTACATTGTGCAAATTAAGATTGACATGACTCCTGTTATTCTGACCTACTCCAGCTAACCTGTGACACAACTAATGACAGCCAGTACTAAATCCACTGCTGTTTTCCAAGGTGCCCACTTGGTAGCAACACAACCTGCTCTGTAAGATGAGTTCAAAAACAAATAGAATATTTCTGGTGCTTAGTGCTCTTCAGTTTCCTGGGCAGGTAGGTCTGTGCCTTTCTTCCTGTGTTTATCAACAGTCAGGTAAATTCTAAGTTACCTCATGAGGAGAAAGAAACAACCCCAAACAACAAAAACACAGAATAAAAAACCACCAAAGTTTAGATCCCAATGAATCCTCAAAATGAAAGATGATGCAGTAAAAAAAAAAAATCCAGAACAGAAAAAAGAAAAACAATTTTAACAGGCACAGTTTATAGGTTTTTTTTGTTGTTATTGTTTTGGGTTTTTTGTTGTTGTTGTTTTTTAATAAAAGAGCCATATATAATATGGTCCACACACCACTTCTAGATTTAGACTCTTATTAAAAAACAGCATGGATTTGGTTTTTTACCAAACTGCTAACGCATGATAATGAATTACAAAGTCAAAGTATTTAAGCATGTGCTGTACGCACATCACATAAAAAACACACAGCAATGTCTGTTCAAGAACATGACATAGAAAAAGGATTATTTGAAATGCAAAACTGGCATAACACTTTATAACCAAGGCTAAGACATCATGCAAGCGAAAAAGGTGTTGCCTTTTTTTGTTTGGTGGTTTGTTTTGTTTTTTTTTTTTTTAGTGTTCATGGCCAACTTGTCTCAGCCTACTGATTGCTGAAATATTAGCTGTAAGATTATACTTTTTGGGCAGCTTTCCGAATTTCAGTGTTTTGCATTTTTATAATAATACTCAGCTGCTATGGTAACAGGCATTTTAACATGCACTAAATAATTCATACCACAATATTAAGTCACCTAAGCATTTACCAGAATTTGTGCAGAGCAGCTATAATTAATAGCACTGCTAGGAAATACCATCTTCAGTCTCTGCTGGGAAGAACACCTGATCTGTTTTATTCAAATTTGCTTCCTAGGGAAAAAAAAAAGTTTTCTAAAAAGATCTGTTCACCAACAAACTCTGATAAAGATATGAAGCATGAGACAGCTTACACCCCACTATAAAGACTGAGATTTGCTTATGGAACACTACTACAGACATCTCTGTGCAAGTAATAAAAGTCACACACAGTAGTTGGACATAAGAAAAAACACCTTGTTCTTATTTTCAAGGTGTTTACCACAGCTTCTGCATTTCCTGATAATCCAAACAGAACACCAAATATACTAAAACAATTATTTCAAACTGGGAAAAAAGTAGCAGAAACACCCTCGAATCAAGATTTTCTGACACATCAATTCAGACTTGATATCTTCTTTAAATACAACTCCAGCAAACTTGTTGCATCACCTCTTTGAAAGAGAGCTACCCAGGGTCTCCCCACAGCACTTACTCCAGATACTCTGTATCCCACAGGAATAGTGGGATAGTCCTCCCTTGAGCCATGGAGTCTGCTATGCCCAGGTGAGTCTCCCCAAAATCAGCCCTGTCCCTCAGGAAACTACCCACAAACTCTCATGGACAGGAAAGATGAAAACAACCCCAGCAGAAACACACATAAAATTCAGCAATGCAAACACAAAGTAACAGAAGCACCAGGCCCAACACCGAGCTGCTTCATATCCTTTCTCCCTGATAGTATTTTGCATTTCATGATTAGTACAGTAAACAACAGATGTTGATGAGCAAAAAAAAAAAACAAGGCACCCCCGAGCAAGAATGAGAACATTTCCTGATAAGTTTCTTCAACAGATGCTGTTTCAAACTTGGCTTTAAAGACAACTGAACTGAGGATGATGTGTTCCTACTCCTCCATAACAGAAAAGAACTGTGGTGAGCACTAGAAGAAATCGTAAGGATTTTTTAAATCACTTAAAAAGTAACTTTCACAAATGTAAACATGCTTTTAGGTAGCTGGTAAAAGCAAAAGAGAATCCTTTAAGCATCTAATATGAACCCAAGAAGCTGTATTTACACCAGCCTAAATTTATGAAAAGTAAAAGGCAAAAAAAAAAAAAAAGAAAGGGCTAACTTTGGGAAATAAGAAATCTGGTTATCACCACCTGGACTACAGACATGTTTCTCTTCCATGATGCATTTTAAGAGCTTCCAGTGAAAGATCTGGTATTAGAAAACATAGGGAACGCAACTCTACAAATTGCCTAACAAAAATTAGTTTCTGGAGATGGCACGCTGCTTCCTCTCCATTGTCCCTTTCCTACTAGAGTGAGTTAAAGTTTCCACTCTCCAAAAAAAAAAAAAAAAAAAGAGGACAGGGGGTGGGAGAAGTTGAAAAATACAATCAAGTTTGGCTTGTCATTGGCACCATAACTGACTCTGAATTTCTGGGTACCACTCACAGATCAGGCTTCATGATGTTCTTTCCCTGGCAGCGTGACTTTGAGCCTAAGATGTTCTATAAGAAAAGGAAAAATAAAACCTATCTGGGAAGAAGTCAAGAGATGAGATAAATACTTGTAAAGTATGGAGAGGAAACTGAAAGAAAGTGATAATGTTTAACAAACAGTTCAGTTTTCTGACAGAAAGAACTACTATGTTTGTCTCATGTTTCCTAATAAGCAGTTTTTCATTACCAGTAGGCCAGATAGTTTAGGTTTTCACACAAAAACACTTGTTACAGAGTCCAACATAAACTTTCCTTCACAACAAGGATAACTATCTGATGCCAAAACTCCTCAAACCATCACCTGAAGCACGTGTGTTCTATACTGGACATACAGCAACCTCTCTCCAAAAAGCAGATAGCATTCTGTTTGCATTTACTTACTGTGCTCTATCAATCATACACTTTTTACTACACTTATAAAGGTAAGAAATAAAGCTTTTAAAAGGAGCAAAGAAAATCTCACATTTTGACACTGCTGGATGACACAACCTATAGAGTATTTGGATTCTGCCTGGGAGCTCTGTTTACCCCTGCATGCTGACTACCCCAGGCAGTAGAAGGAAGGACTGTGTGTGGGATGAGATAATGGAAATTTATTCAGCTACTAGAGGAAAAAGTTATAGCAACCTTCATCTTTTTACAGAACTCCAACTTTTGACCCTGTTCTACCACTTCTTACACAGAAATACCCATGTGGTTTTGGTTTTAAGACACTTTTGATGAGCACATCTTTATAAATAGTTGTTGCTGCTCTGTTTCTCCAAATTCCTTTCTCTTTATTGCATTACATAATGAGATTTTTTTTCTACTAGCACTAAAGTATTAGCTGATTAAAGATTAACTCGCCCCCAGGAGAAAGAATCTCAATTAAAAAAATTCCAATCATTGTAGTCACCAAGTCAAACCGCAACTCTTCAATGACCAACCCAACCAACTCACCAGGTCCTGTTCCCCTGCTGGCTCCCAGAGCCTCCTACCGCTGGAAGGAGGAGGGCAGGTACCCTGGCAGGGGATGCTCAGGAAGGAGCACCTAAAGCTTCCAGTAAGTGACTGAAATGCTTTTCATGTGACACGCCACGTGAAATATTCGTCAAGGGTTTATTTGTGTTGAAAATATACATAATACGTGAATTACCAAGTTAAGTGTAACATTAAATGTTTACAAAACTAGTTCCAAAGGAAAGCGCACCTTCTTGAAATCACCACCACCTTTCGTTGTTGATATAAACATACCCTGAGATTTGACGCTGCAAGACCTGAAACTCACCTCGCTTCTCACGGGCTCCTCAGGTCAGACAGCGGGGAACACTCCGGGGGAATTACCCCGCTCTGCAGCATCCGCAAGTGGTTCAAACCTATTTAACTGCTATTCAGCAACAAAACCAGCAATTGCCTCTCCTGTTTTGTCAAAAGCTGCCTACGTAACTTCCACTGACAGATAATTCAAAACACACTGGGACAAAATATGCAGCCTCAAAGAAAGAAAAAAAAAAAAAAACTTCAAAAACCAAAAAGCCAGAAAGCAGAGCCAAGGGCCGAGCCGGTCCTGCGGCAGCGGCTGCCGCTGTAAGTTCTGCGGAACCGTCCCCGCTCCTCCGGCCGGGACACCCAGCTCCAACATGTCTTTTCCCGCTACGCGGCTGTTCCTCGAAAGCCGAGAGCCCGAACCGCCCTGCCCGAGCGGGATGTTCCGTTTTTACAGAAGGAATTCAGAATAGCGGGACCTTCCGACGCGCAGCCCCGGCGGGGCCAGGCAGTGGCACCACCCGCCCGGCGCGGCCCCGAGCGGCACCCGGGGGGACGGGGCCGCTCCGCCCCGGGATGGGGGGCCGAGGAGCCGCTTCCTCCCGGCCACGACAGCGCCCGGAGCCGAGACCGGCCCGCGGGGCTCCCGCCGAGCCAGGACCGCGTCCCGCGCCCGGAGCGGTGACAGCACGCGGACCCGCCCCGGCGGGGATGGGGGACGCAGGACATGGCACGGCGGGTCCGGAGTCCCCTCGTGTCCCTCCCGGGGCACCGCCGCCACCGCTCCCCGCCTCACCTTGGAGCATAGCCTCCAGTTTCTTCCTGTCCACGCGGAATCGCTCCTCGCCCCACTCGGGGCTGTGCAGGGCCCGCGGCGGGCCGGCCGAGTCCTCCTCGGAGCCGGGCGCGGGCGAGTCGGCGCTGCGCTCGCTGTTGGAGCCCGGGTCGGAGAGCGGCTGATGCAGGTACCCGCTCAGCGGGTCGCGCTGCGTGGCCATGGCGCTGCCGGGCGGCCGCCGCCGCTCCAAGCCCCACTCGGCCGCGTCCCCGCGGGTCGCTATCTGCCCCCACAGCCGTCCCGCCGGCTCATCCCAGCCGCCGCCGCCCGCCCGAGCCCCGGCGCCGCCCGCCCCTGCCCCCGGCTCCCCGTCGAGTGTGAGCGGCCCCGGACCGGCGGCGTCCGCGGCTCGGCGGCGCCCCCAGCCCGCCCGCAGCCCGCACAGCATCCCCACCTCCATTGGGCCGCCGCCCGCCAGGGAGGGGCCGGGGATATCCCCCGGAGGAGGGGGCAGCGCCGCGGCCCCGGAGGAGGGCGGGGAGGGACGGGGGGAGGGAGGGGCAGGGGAGGAGGGGAGATGCCACCGCCCCCAGCGGCACCGCCCACGCCTCGGGACGGCCGGGCCGGGGTCGCGGGTACGGGGGTTCCAGCGCACTCAGCCCCGCTCCCAGCCTTCGGGCGAGGGAGGGTCGGCAGCGATCGTGCGGCACCGGGCGGGTGAAGGTGCTGAGTAACACCGAACCCAAAGCCGACCCACGGTGCCGGCAGCGGGGACGAGCGAGCCCGAGCTTGTCCCGGAGACACCGTAGCTGCTGCTGCTCGCACATCCCCTCCCGACGGTGAGGGACCTGGCTCCCGGGTCGCTGCACGAAGCCTCATGATAGCCAAGTGCCATGTGCTGCACCGCATAAGACTGGGTTGCGCATCCCTTACCTTCCAGCATAACTGCATTAGTCTGCAACCAGGAGCCCAGGGCAGGATTTTACACTTGACAAACAGATTAAGCCCAGAAACGCGCTCTAGTGCAGAGGAAACATCAGTGTGAGCTGCCACACCGGCCTGGTGGCAGTGATGCTGTTCCGCTGTTCCCGCAGCCGGACACTGCCGGGAGAGCCATCATAGCCCGAGGGTGACTGCCCGGAGTAGGGAGACGAGGGTGAAGCGTTCACACCTCTTTATGTCTGTCTGGTGCCAGCCAGCTTGTTTCTCCTGAGAAATCCTTTCTGACAAAAGTTACCCCGCCAATCTCACGCTTCCACAAAACCTGTCTGTTTTGATAGCTGTTTTCCAATGGAAAAGCAGTCTGCTAAAAGATGATCTTGGAACCCCACAAGGTATCCCACCCTGAGAGCATCACACCTCACTTGCGGTACTGCAGATGCCTGTTGTCTGTCTTCTCCAGAACATGAGCATCCATGAATTTATGATGGCCAAATCAGGTCGCTGTACACACACTGGAAAGCAAGACAGGAATTACAGGTGGTGTGATGGTGAACTCACCTCATATTTAACAGCACCTTGAAGTACCATGTTAAAATTCATCAGGGGATATGCTGATACTCCAGGTAGATGGGAGCTGTGTCATGTCCCGTTGCAACAGGCAGTCAATTTGACACAGGTTCAGAGTTTGGCTTACTTAGTCTTCACATATTTCCCACTTATGTGTGAATTCCACAATGCCCACGGTTCCATTTCTACTGAACACTGTGTGTGTGCATGTAGGGAGGCTTTCTTAGTGGAGACATCTAGAATTTAATTGTAGGATTTAATTCTCGTTGTGGTCTCAAAGCCTTTGTGGATGATAGCCAGCAGTTTGTAGGCAACATACTGTTAACAAAATCCTCTAATACTTTTGATGACCATGGGAAATAAAATATCTGTAGTCAAAAGCACAAGAACAAAATATAAATATAGGTCATGAAAACAGTGCAATCTTCCTTTCAGTAGTTTGCTTATTGTGACATATCACTTTACGTGTGTAGGACAGTCCAGGCAAGACTGAAGGTCCTTCCCAGTTTCAAAGTTTACAAATATCAACCACCTTTTTTTTTTTTTTGTGTGTGTGTGTGTGTGGGTGGTGTTTGGTTGTTGGGTTCTGTTTGGGGTTTTGTTTGTTTGTTTGTTTTTGTTTTGGGTTGTTTTGTTTTTGTTTTTTAATGTAAATGAGAACATGAACATTGTCCATTATCAAACCAACCTGAAATCCAGCAAAGTGTGCTGCCTCTCCCCAGATCAGCACCATCTGTAGCTGTCAGTCTTCTAGATGCCAGGACCGTGAGCTGCACAATCCAAATGTTTGGAAGTTATGAGCACCAATTACAGTCCATGACAGCTACAGGTGCTTAGCACCTCTGAGCAAAACATTTATTTGGGTATTTTCCACTCATAAACTAGTGAGATTTACAGTCAGAGATTCTCAGTATAGGAGGTCCAGTAGACCTCTTTCCTTGTGTTTTATCAGTTCCTGTAATATTGCCACAGAAACCTTTTTTTCTCATCAATTAGCTATGGCTGAACTCAGCAGTCAATTTTTTTCAGCAGCCATATAAACAATATAATAAATCAAAGACCTCTTAAAAAATAACAATTCCCACAGTATTGTTTTTATTCGTTGGAAATGACCCTTTCATGGTGTGGTTTTAGCTTAAAAATAAGAAGTAAACTCTTTGATTTCCAATTTAAATCCACATAAATGGTTTAAAAATAAACTGTATTGGTAATTAGGTGTTATTAGTGGTAGTATATATTCAGTAGAATATTCTGTTGCATAAATGATATTTTATTTATCTAATATATTGCAGGAAAGAATAAAATGTCTGTTACACAGAAAACTTGAACTAAGAAGAAAACCACATTTTTAATGGCTATATAATATTAAATGTGGATAAAATTGGGGAAATGGATAAAAGTTGGCAGATACAAGATCAAATGGCTAGAAAGAACAGCAGCTGAAGTTGACTTTGGCAAATATCATTTACACTGGCCATTTTTCTGTGGCCAATAGTTTGATCAAAGAAAAGAATAACAGGATCTTTCTCATTTTGGGGCACCATGTCTATTTTCCTGTGTTCTTTTTTTTCATCCTGGCCCTTTTCCTCACCTCACACACGCAAAATATCTGCAAATCTCAGAAAAAGCACAACTAAATATGTTGAATATGAAAAGGAAAGCATTTTATTGTCTTACTCTGCAGAGTCTGTTGTATCATATTTATTGGGGTGAAATAAATGCTGTCCATTTAAAGGAGATCCGTTAGTTGTTTGATCTGCTGTAAGAAGTCATGTCTCTTTGGGATGGCATAAAGCCCCCAAATTGAGAGCAGTACACGGTCTCTCCTGTGAAGGATGTGGGTCTGCCTGTGGCCCTGGGGACAAGAAGTGACAGTCTCCAGGCAGAGAACACATTTGGGGCTGCCTTACGGCTGCTGCCAATGCTTAGAGTGGATGGCTGGATGTGTCTGCCCTCCCCGAGCCCAAGAGGCAGGATTTACCTATAAATGGAATGGTAGTGCCGTGGAATTTATCATTAATAAAGCACGGTCGGAATTCCAGAGCTTGCCTTTATTTATTATCCTTAATCTCAAATTTATCCACTTCACAGCACCATTGTGAGCAAAGAGCTCTTCTCTGGAGTTTTCTGAGGTGGGAGCCATGTGCAGAAAGGCCAGTTCAGAAAGCTGCAAGGTGAGGGTGGGGAAAGAGAAGAAGGCACATGGAGTATTTAATCATCTGTTGTATCCAGAAATGCTTTTCTAGGCACAGTGCTGAATTTGGTTTTCGTTATTTGGGAGAGGTTTATTGCTGGTGAAAATTAATGCTGAGGGTGTTTTGAAAGGCTTTATTGCATTCATCTATTTTGCAGAAGAAAGAGCCCGTAATATTTTGTCTTTCATGATGTTATGCCCTATTCCCCAAGTGAGTCCCATTAACTTAAATTTCTCAGAATAATATAATGTGGCCTACTGCGTACTAAAGTACTGTGCACTTAAGGCCCAGCAGCAAATAAATAAAACATCCTCCACAGCTCTTATAAAAACTTTTCCACCCTTAGAAATTCCCAAGATAAATTCTTTTTCTAACCATAAGAGCAGAGAGATTCTTAAACAACTTTTTAGCTATATTGACTCAGGGAACCATAAAAAAAGACTGAAAAAGATCACAAAAAGTTCATCTAGTTCATCTCCTAATTGTTCTGAGTTCATTCCTCATAGATATTTGTTTATCCACTCCTTTACAATTTCTAATTATGAGGTCTCCATGACCTCTCCAGGAAATTCCTGCGCTTCACTTACCATCAAGAAATACTTTTTCCCTTTAATAAGTAACTTGAATTATTCTTCCTGCAAGTTACCACCATTAGTTCTTGTCCTGTCCACCATGGACACAGTGAATGGATTATTTCTTATTTCTATCAAATTTTTATGCATGTGTATACTTTTATTAAGCATTGATCAACCCTTAAGTGTTCTCTTCACTATTCTAGTCACTCCTAAGTCTTTCAGCTCATTCTCAGAGTTCATGTTTCTTGTTGGTCTCCAACAAACTCTTTCCATAGAGTTTCAGTCATCAATGAAACATGGAAAAAATATGGGCCCACAATAGAATATCTGTCTATTTTTATACAGCCTTCCATTTTCACAGAGAAATAGTCATAACAACCTTGTGTGGAGGTGCTTTTTTACCTTTATTATGCCCTAGACTGACAATTTTTGCTATATTTTATGGGAATGTTACAGCAAATAGGGTTTAAAGTTTGCTCGAGTCCTGAAGTATGGCCTCTGCTGCTACTTCCCTATCTGCAGCCATTCCTGGTCCGTTATAGTAGCACATTAATCTGATAGAATTTATTCTTGTCATATCTATACTGGCTGTGTATAGATCTCGTTATTAGGTTATCCATTCCAGTCCCTTGTCCCAGTGTGTGTGTTGCCTTTTTTTTCCCCCTCAGTAGATGAAGTTAAATGGACTAGGCTGCAATTTATTGGTTCCTCTCCTGCCATTTTTACAGCCTGCAGCTATATTTTTCAGTTTTCTGGTACCTCACCCATCACCAAAGAATTTTAAAGGAAACCATTAACGGTTGTGAGAATGAGCAGGGAAATAAATACAGCCTTGGTGAACCTGACAGAAAACCATGGGATCTCTGCTTAAAAGTCTGGCTGATCAGACACAAGGTGTTAACATTTGGTAACGTTCAATGTGCTGTGTAACTTCATATATACACTCTTATTTATTATAGCCATGCAGTTTTAAACATCCTAATCTCTGGGAGACTTTTCAACAGATGGACTATGTGAACCTTGTCTTTGCTGAAATGTAGGAGAATTAGAAACAAATGTATAAGACTCAGAAGTCCAAGAATTTTCACTCTTGGAAATTGCACTGGCATTTTCTGGCAAGAGTACAACCTGTCTCTTTTGGCTCTCAGAAGCAACGTGATAAATTCACATTCTAAATCTAATTAGAAAACAGCTATAAAGAGAGATTTAAATATTACCAATTATAAAAAAAATTATATTGCCTAATTTGTAAGAGGAGTAATTAAGAAATAATATCATGAATTAGAATTGAAGATGGCACTATAAAGAATATAAAAGACTGAAAACAGTAATCATACACTGGCAATATCTTTGTCATGTCAGGTAATGTCCTACATTGCTGTCAAAGGAATTGCACCTCGTGTCTGTCAGTTAGGAAAAGTTGCTTTGTAACCTAAATACTAAATCAGGAAATTGATAACTGTGTTCTTTCCTTACAAAAGAACAAGAAAGGCTCTCTCTCTTCTGTAGAAGCCACTGGAAAAAATCTTTCCTGGGTTAAGAAACATTATTCCTGGTCTGAAATGCCCCTCTCCCCACTATAATCTTTACAAATGATTTTTAGGTATTTCACATTCTTTTTATCTCATTCAAATAAATTTAAAGTGGCAAATAGGAAAAAAATGTCTTGATTGAAGGAGAGGGTATCTGAGATAAATTCTGATATAAGTTTAGAACTGAGGCGAGTTAGTATTTCAATTTGAATCAAATATACACTTAAGGAGTTTTCCTGTATACTCCTAAACTAATAGAAATAAACGTATAGATAGGTAAAAGTGCTTTTTGGAGTCAGCTTTCAAATGGATCAACCTTCTTTATTGGAACTATTCTGAGGTTTTTTTGTTTGCTATTATTGGTACATACAGCGTACATTCTTAGCATCCTGCATAGCTAAAATGCTGCATTCAACAATCATTCATTTTAAAAATCTGATCTTCTATTTGTCTTAATGGATAAGATTTACTAAATTATTATAGTAGTGTCTCAACTAAGAAAAAAAATCTCCTCTACACTGCATGGGTACTTTCAGTCACTCAAGGCTTTCAAATTGCATGAAATAGCTGGTGTAATTAATGCATTTCCACTTCAGTAGTGAAGCTATCAGCTGCTGAGATCAGCCTCTGGGTACCTATCAGAAATTAAACAGAAAAGTGGCATTGGAAGGCTTTTTGTGTTGCTTTTTTCATAGAAGCGTAATACTTGATTTCATTAATACTAAGTTGTTTGCATCTTGTGAGTCACTGTTCTATAGAAAGCACATGTATATATTTAGCAATTAAAACACACTTGTTTTCATTTCCCACATCCACTTAATCTCTCATCCTTCAGTAACCTCTCCTGCACTGCCAGGGCTCTGAGTGCTGAGGCCTTAATTTCCCTCATCAGCCCCACATGTGGCCCCACCTACAGACCCCACCCCTGGGCCCAGGAGCTCTATTTAAGCCTGGCCCTGGGCACTCAGTTCTGGTTTGAGCTACTCCAAAGTTCAGTTTTGTGTTCTGTCCTTGTCTCGGTTGGATGTGGGGTGTGTGTTCAAGGTAGGTGGTTTCTTTGCTGTTACTTCATGGGCTTTCCAGATGGTTCTTGATGATTCAGCATTGACTTATGTGTGAGACTTTTGGTAGGGTTACAGAATCACAGAATGGGTAAGCTTGGAAGGGACCACAGTGGGTCGTTGTTATCAGCATCTTCCTGATCTATTGAGATAGGGTGGAATTACATCAGGATGGATGCTGTGCTGCTGTTCCATGTTCCTGGCTTGTCCTGCCCTTGCTACTATCTGGTAGAAATTACTCTCTTGTTATGGGAATTCCCTTTATCAGCTGACTGTCCTTTATTTCTGAAGAGGAGCCCAGCTCCAAGTGGGTAATACTGCAGGCTTACATTGTCGAATTGTGACTGAAAGCTTAGAGGTGATATTAGTGTAGCTATACTGAAATTTAATTCAGGCTTTATGGAACATAAAATGATAAGGAAATGGCATCAGAAAGAACCTTGTGAGCTGCAGTCTGAAAGGCAGACAACTGTTTCTCTAATACCATTTGCTTTGTGTAGTCACTTATTCCTCCAGTGTCAAACACTGCTATTTCATAATTTTCAATTACTTAATGCCAAATACTGATGTCTATTTTAAGTAGGTATAAGTAACTGAACAAAATATAGGGAGTGACAAGTCATTGAAAAAAAAGGGGGTTTTTACTTCACTTTTCCTTTAGAAATTGAAGAATTTGTTTTACGCAAGAGAATTTGTTGAGTTGGGCAGACCGGATATTTCTCTGGGCCATGGAAGTATACAGGGGGGAAAAAACTACTCTCGAGGAGTTCTTGTCTTAGTTCTTATTTCATTTTCCTCCTAACACTTTTAGTAACTTGAATATCTTTGGTTCTGCATGATATCTGAAGAACTTTTTGTTCTGTTTTCAAAGACAAAATAAACATATGACCTCTGGTAAAGGAGGGAAGTCTGTGAACTTTAACACAGAACTGGCTGTGAGAGCAAGAGTCTTGTCCTTTTGCTACGAGAGGACATGCAGGTGCTCAGTAAGAGGCATGGGGACAGTCTCATCATAAGCACAAGGAAGGTGGCAAGGGAAATCCTTTTTCTTGCACTGCAGGAACTTGGTTTTGCCACAGTAATTCAGAGCAGGCAGAATATTTAGGAGACCGTGTTCCCCAATACTTCTTATTCCCTATTTGTGTAGCTGTTAGCTTAAATCCAGCATAATGCATCTCTGAGCGTCAAATACAGTGATGTGTAAAGCAGTAGCTAAGCTGCTCAAATTACCTTGCAAGGATGTGGGAGAAGGATCCTGTTTCCTTTCAGATCTCATACTTGATGAAATGCTGTGTAATTTGATAATTTCAATATCCAATTTAGAAGTGAGAGGGGGAAGATTTCTTACTTTTTGGGGTGTTGTGTCTGCCAAGGGCAAGGAGCTATTTCGTGATTAACCTTTTGGTAAGACCAGTTTATGTTACTGTGCACATTAAACATAGTCCTTGACTGGGAAGAGAGTAGCCTTAGTTGTTCTGTTGTGTTTCTGTCTAAGATAAATCCAGCCATGATTAAATGAGAGAGGAGGAGAAGGAATACCCTGGCTTTGTAACTACAGCTGTCTCCTGTGATACTGGAAACGTGCACCATTCCCCTCGGTGCCAGTGGGAAGGTTCCTAGAGGCCAGAGTGTCCAAGTTGTCAGTATATTGGCCTTATACAGAGGTAGTTTCAGCAGTCATCCTTTTCTTCTTTTGTGTTACACTTTGGTGAAGCAGATACTTACTGTATAACCTGGTGTCTTATACTTTTATGAAGTCTCTTGAAGTCCCCAATCAGCAAGCACCATTTCAGTAGTGGTAAGAGTCTTGGGCCGAGTGGTTCAGAGATGATGCAAACCACCTTTACCTGGTCGTTTCTGGACCTATCATCTTGAGCTTTATCTCTCAGGAAACCTGTGTTCTCCATCTGGGTATATTTTTTAAGAATTGGCTGGAGTTCTGTGTGTGATCCTGTAGTGAAATAGATGAACTGAAGAAATTGTTCACTTTCAGGAGAACAAATACTTCGTGTATTGATATTCTTGTTCCTATTTTTTTTGTGTTATTGTCTGCCCAAGTCTTAAGAATACATAGAGGACCCCCTGAGCGATGAAAGTGCATCAGAGGATTTATATAATCAGGCATCAAGACTTCTTTTCATTTGTTCCCTCAGTTTAAATGGAGGGATGAAAGAATGGAGTGGTATAGCCATCTTCCTAAACAAGAGAAACAGCCTGTCATTTACAAGGGCTTTACCAGAATTGCAATAGAACATGGGGCTCAGGCCCTCAGCGACTGTTGACTTGCATGGCTTCCAACAATTTATGCTGACAACTGAGCTTGAATGATTTGCATCAGGTGAAAATCTAATTATTTCAACAAAAATACCTTAGACAATTCCACTGTAGCAGAGAAGTGGTTCTAGCACACAGTGGAATTAAAACCAGAAGTGGAAGAGGAGCACTGGCAGTTCCTACTGTCCTAAAGGCTGCAGCCAAACCAGCAAAGATTTAAGGAAATGACTCAGAGTACTCAGAAGAAAGAAAAACATCATAGTAATGGCAAGGAAAGCTAGGTTAATGTAACCAAACTGTTGAAGTCAAGTTTACTAGCCCACAGAGAAAGAGACAGGAAGTACTGAAATGACTGAATTACATTCCTAAAACAAGTCTGTAATAGTGTTTTTGTCGAGTTAGTGATTGCAAACAGCCAAGAACTTCAGTGGATGTGTAGGAATCCATTTTGCTCTTGGATGTTTTCACACAGACACGTTACAGTAAATGACTTTGCACATGTAACAGATCAAGATTTGATCCAGAGATCTTAGTGTAACAAATGCTCTTTGGCTATACCAGGAAGGATGTTCTTCAGTTTTCCTAATAAATACATAAGTCTCAATTTGCTAATATGCTAATTTTTAAAATGTTATTATTTCTGGGCAAATGTTTTGTATTGCTCTAAATAAAAATGTCTAAATGCAGTTGCTAGCAAGACTAATTGTGTAGGAATGCTTGCTATCTTACTGCATGAATGGACTACCAAGAGTAAAGGAAAGTCTGAGATTCCAGGAAGTTGTATGTCAATTTAGAATTGACCTGGAAAATAGTGAAGCCATAAGACAGTGTTGATTTCCAAACTCAAACAGTTATTTGTAGTGGTGTTTTTCTGGAACAGTTGGTCTTGCCCTCAGCACAGTCTCCAGAGGCTGAAGACAGCAGGGCTGCCTGATGGATGGACATTACTGTTCCGTTTTTTATTTTAAAAAAAGCTGTCAGCTGATGACGGGATGGGGGTAGTGGACACAGGTTAGCACACAGTCCTGAGTGGATTTTATTTAGAACATGATCACCTTAAGGGTGGTCAGTTACTGCAGCATTGCCCAGGAGAGTGAGATTTGTGTTGTTGAAGGTATTAGAATTTGGTAAGGATGTGCGTAACCTGAGATCTCATAGGCCCTGCTTTGATAATGAGACTGGGTCTGATGATCTGAATTCAGCCTGTGATACTGTTTTCTTTTGTGAACCATGCTAAAGGTGTTTTTTTTTTAATTTGTTTCAAACAGTTGTATATTCCTGTTCTAGACACTTAGTCCAGAACACTATTTTTTAGTTTACTTATAAAGTTGCTATGTGGGAATTTGCTAAAGGCTTCTCTTACTACTATTATACACTACATCTGCTGATTAAAGCCATAATGTATTCTTGGCAAATCTGGCCCTTCTTTGTCTTAATAGTTTAAAAATCACTTATTAATTATTTGTCCTGATATCATCTTTGATTATTCTTCCAGTATCCCAATTTTTTTTTCTTGAATTTGGTTTTGCACCCTGGTGTTTCTTTGGTAACTGGAGCTGCTTTTCTCTTATTGTTTGATTCCTATGCTTGGGGGCATGGGACAGAATTAGGTTTGTCATGAACTGTTTATTGCCTAATGAAGGCAGTGCCTGGTCTCTCCCCTAAATCTACATGTTACAGTTGGCTGGTATCAAGTAGTCATCTTTTGTAAGATTGACCACACGAGCATTGTTTTTTTTTGTTGAGGTATTTGTTTGCTTGTTTTGGTGTGATTTTTTTTTTTTTTTGGTGTGTGTTTTGTTTTTTTTTTTTGCTGAACAGCTTTTTGGCAGCAAAAGATATAGGTCTGCTGTCCAAAATGTTAAGTTGGAGTCTGAAGTTATTGTCTTTCTGGATTTGGTTGGCACAGGTGAATACATTAAACAAATGATTCTTGGAAACCAATGTAATTAGGCAGTCAACTTCGAATTTATTTACAGTTGGAGTCAAACACCTAATGTCTTTGTGCCTCCTGGAAATGTTTTCCCTCCTTCTTAACTTCTATGGTTTAGTCTTTCTGCAAAGCTATGAGCAATATTTGGATTACAGCATAATTGCTGTTCAAGTGTTGTTTGGAGAAGTAACTGGCTAGGACTACCAGCATAGGTATGAAGTATGAAGGTATAGACAGGAGGAATGAGTTGAAAGTATCTTTCTAAAAGTATTGTTATATGTACAGGTTGCCTATATTCTCCGTGTATGCCATAGTGTTTAAGCTGGTGCAGTCACCAGAGCAGTTTGAGATATGCAGGTATGTCTTCTGTAGCAATCTGAGAGGCTTGGATGGCTTCAAGCTCTCACAAAAACCAAAGTATATTTTACTTCTCTGGAAGCATAGTGCACTTCTGCATATGCTTGTTATACATAGCTATGCATGGAGAAAATGCAAAACAGTCTTCCATTCTTTTTTTTTGTCCTAGTATGTGCACTTCTGAGTGAGATGAATAACTAACTCAACTTGGTTAACCCTAGGGGAAGGCCTTTTAATTATTAACCTAAATAGTTGTGGGAGTTTTGCATGTTTTGCTCTAAGAATGTTTTGCATTTTGTAATAAATGGGCCAAGTGTGTCTTATCTGACTCTGCTGGGATATGAGACAAAGCTTTTGATATCTAATACAAAACCACTGTCTGAGACCATTGAACTAAATCAATCTGGAGAGGTACAGCAGTGATTTCAACTAACAAGAGCAGTGCCCTTGCATGCAATCATCATGCCTGAGAAGAACCTGGAGTTAAGGAAGAGCATTTTGATTTTGGAGCATGATGTAAGAGAGCAGGGGGATGAAAACTTTAATTTATGGCATGTAATACTGCCATCCAAGGGCTTCTGTATGGATGCTGTGTGCAAAATGAAGGTCACTTAACTAATCTGTACCTGATCCCATTTTGTGTAACAAACAGAACAGTGCTGGAGTGGTAAAGGGCGTATAGGGCTTGAGATGAGAGATGAAGGATGCATGATCTTTATCTATGGAAATTATCATTATATACAGAAACAGACCATAAATACAGTACAGCAGACAATCCACCAGTGGATGTACACTCACTGCAATGATGCTGAAACTGATGTAGAGGAATAGACTTGAATTCCTTTGGAGAGCGTAGCAATCAAGAGACACCTACAGTATCCTGCCTCCAGGAGGGGAGGGTGAGCAGAGTTCCTATCCCCATGGGATAGGCACCCCGTGGTACCACAGTATCAGTGTTTAGCTAATACCACACAAAAGTGGCACAACTCTGCTGAAATAGCTCAAGCTGACTGATCACACACACATTTCTTGATATTAAAATAGCTAGATGATTCTAGTCAGTATGTGAAATGATAAAGAAGGGACATCATTCACTGTGCTGCTTAAGCCTGGCTTCATGTGTACAAATAGCCTCACCAAAATCAAAAAGCTTAATTATGTGATTAAATTCATGTCTACTTCAGTGTTGCTGGAAGAGAGTCATACTTCAAACTGGGGCATGAAAAACAATGCATTTCAGGGGGAAGGCACAATCCCCAAAAATGTAGCATGAAAAGGAGGAGATGGAAATTTGTAGTTAACTGCTGTTATATGCAAGTCTGAGAGTGCTGAAGTTTGACAAGAGGAACCTAATGTGTAGTAGGGACTGGTGTTTTGGCAGGTGGATTAATGCTGACTTAGAAGTAGGTGCTGTGATTTGTGGCACAGACTTTTGAGTACTTTTTCCACGTTTTGGTAGGGAAAAAAAGTGTGTAAGGACACTTAGGAAAACTTATTAGCTACTAATATTCTGGTGGTGAGGAAGCATTGCCAGTTACATACCATTAACATCCTGGTGAAAACTTGCCTTTTTCTGTCATGGAGCTGATAAAACAATAGCTAATCATTGAAAGCCTTCATGTGCTCAGACCAGGTTATGTTTCACATGCAACATTCCTGTGTTTCAGAAATGAGCTGCCATGGCACTGTGATTCCTGAGCTATGAGAAAATGTTTTCTTTGGTTTACAGGTGGGTTAATATTGGAAATGCCTATGAACAATGCCAGGTATTATTTGCTCTGATAAGGAACAACAGTTTAGTTTTAATCCTGTGTTTGGGAGAAAGACATCAGTCATCTACACTCAGAATGCATGGAGATAGCAAATTTCAGAATGACTTTAAGGTTTTTTGAATCTTCCTACTGTAGTTAAAGAAACGTAGGCAGGTACAAAATGTTAGTTTTCACTTCTTGTTTTCTCTTATGATCCATTAATTAGACCAGGCTTATGTTTTAAAAAAAAAAAGTCTTTTTATAATAGTATTCCAGGTACAGCTCTTACAGTCAATATAACTAAGGATTAGTTAAATTAGTGATTTTCAGTTTCATGAAAGTGAAAAGTGAGCCATTAGGAAAAGACTGCATTTCTAGACTCTTAAACATGTTTTGCACATGCAGGTATTTTACTGTTCAGTCTACTCTAGGTATTTGGGGATCACTTTCCACAGACTTTTTTTTTACTTTGGTTACTTTTGGACCAGTCTTCCTCATGGTCTGGCCGGACATCTTGAAGATGAGGTGGTTCTCAGGCTCTGTAGGTCTTTTTGCTCTCCTTTCACCAGTGCCATGATTTCTTTCAGGATTTTTCCCTCAGCAAGTGGCCTGTTAGGGATATTCCAGCAGCCTTTAGTCAGGCCTTACTCTCGCCAGAGCAAGGCAGAGGTCTGTGCTGCAGTAAGTGAAATCTGCTCTGGTGGGGGATTGAGCAACATGACCCAGGAGGACCTGTGTCTGAGGAATGCCTGCAGGGCTGTGACTGACCAAAAGGCAAATGTCTCAGTAACTGGCTTGCCTATGGATAATTGTGATTTAGTGTGTCTTACTACCACCCACAGCTTAAACCTTGAACAATCACAGTTGTTGGAAGCCAAATGTGAAGGACTGAAGCAGTGACTTTCAACATGCTGAATTCAAACATAAATGCAGCATGAAGTGACTTGTGGACCTTTATCTTCCTTGCAAGATGTGTGATTAAAACAAAAATTAATCCAGAAAAATACTTAGTGAAGAATTTGCTGTCATTGACCTGGGTTGACACAACTGACCTGGTACAGTGGGAATAATCCTTGACAGTTTATATAGCTCTCAAGATGATGTAATAAATTTCACAGTATGACTATGAAATATTTTTTCATGTACAAATGTGTTCCTCATGGCTTTTCCTTGGAGGTTTTATGACTTCTGGTTCATTGTTGTGAATATATCATTTTTCCATCATGCTGTCAAGTAGAATGACTGGAGATTCTTTGGTGAAGGCATGGTATGAAAACACATTGTGTCCACAGGGTCTGGGGCTAAGCACTCCTGTGAGTTAAGAGTCTGGGACCAGACTCAGCTGCTTAGTCAGATGTGCCAGTAATGTGTATAATGTACCAGTGTCCTGACTGTTAATTGTAGCCTCATGTTTGCCCAGCATGACAAAGCTGTTGTCTCAAAAAGCAATCTGCAATTAATAATTAAAAAAACTCCCCAAAGTTATTTGGTACATTTTTCTTTTGTAGGAAGCATGTACTTCTTTTCCTCTCTGACAAATGAGAGAAGCTGTTGCTGGAGTTTTCTGTAGTGCTGGAAAGTAAACGTACCTCTAATAGTTTATGGTGGCTTGAAATCAGCGCTGGGAGAATGCCTAAGAATTCCTGCTTCCTGTTGAAAGTACATTCAGCACACTGGGACACATTTGTCTGGATGTGATCTGTAGGCCTACTTTTATTATTTACACTAAATTTGCAGTGATTCCTGTTATTTCAAACCACATACACCCACACAGCTATGGTTACTTGGAATCTGTCTTGACTGGAATATATCAGGAGTAATTGGGTTGGTATGCCATCTTTTGTTGATAATTGGAAACTCTTGGATCTGACACAAGAAGTTAACAAATTCCCTGTACTTAGCCATATGCTTTAGAAGTTCTTGCAACAGCAATTTTCAAGTCATTTGTCTGGCTGGAATTTGAGAAGAAACATATGGCTACTGCTTATGTCTTGCCTTATTATTCTTAAGAGTATTATTTCATAAACAGAAAAGAGCTCATTAGCTGGTAAATTATTCATAGACCTAGCTGGATTTGTACCAGATATGCACAGGAACTCTTGAAAGGGTTCTTTTTAACAGCCCACATTTGGAATTGTCTGGACAGAGATATATTTTTCTTTTCAGTAAGACAAATAAAACACCACAAAGCTATTCATCTCAGTTAAACCAAACTGTATTGCAATTTTTCATTAAATACTTATTATGTGTGATTAAGAATAAAAAAACACTTGCTAATGAAGTCATGGATTTAGTTGTAACTTGCCTTATGATGAGCTCTGTATCACTTGTTGTCAAGTAATTAAAGAGCTCATATGCAGAGTGAAGATGACTATTTTTTAATTTAGTGGTTACATCTGCTTTAAGATTACCCCAGATCGCAGAGGTCCTTCCTCTTAATGTTCAAATATTCTCTGGTGCCACCTAATGGCAAAAATCTTCTGTTGCTGTAAAGTGGGAATAAACAATGTATCCAGGACACTTATGACTGCACTTAAGCCCATCAGGATCAGTCCTGTGGCCTGAATGTGCATACAAAAAAAAAAGACTCCTGACCTAAATCGCTTCCAGTCAAAACACTTCACTGTTAAAGCAAAAAAGTGCAGTAAACCCCATACTGCTTCCTTTAAATGTTCTAACTGAACTGTTTTTTAGAAGGTTTGGACACAAGACTGAACCAAACCAAGCAGAACTTAAAGCTGTGTTCTGAAAGTAACCCGTGATTTCCCCAAAGGCCAAATGCTGTTCACCCTTATTCTGATGGGAATACAAAATTCAGACAGGGATCCTAGCTTTGTGTTTATCTCCCCCCTCAGCCCCTCCTTGTTCTTGCCACAACATTGCAATTTGCTGGTCCTGCATGACTTCCAGGATTTGGAGAGATGCTTCTCCAAACGTGGGAAATGCAGTATGGATAGATGGCAGTAATGGCCCTCATTTTGTGCCCTTTTCACGGCCTCTGAGTGTTCCAGAGCTCTGCCCAGCCGGTGACACTGCAGTGAATACACCCCACAGGGCGGGCAGAGTGCTGGGGGAGGTGTGAAGGAACCCCTCCTGCAGCAGGTGAGGGTTTCGTGCAAGGGGAAAGAGCCTGCCACCCAAAACAGAGCCAGAAACCCTACAAAGTCAGGAGAGGCCCTGAGGAAGTGAATTATAGCCTGGAAGCCAGTCTCTTTACCTGTTCAAAGTAACTCTTAAACACAGGGATCTGGCTCCTTCCTGTCTGAAGGCTATAATTAATTCTTTCTAGTTTCCTTCTTAAGATTTGGTCTTTCCACTATTTTTATAATTCCATTTACTTACCTCTCAGTCTATCCTAGCAGTGGGACCATGAGCATGCTTACAGTCAGATGTCACTGGGCCTGGCTATGACAATTTTTCCTTGGCAAGTGGGTGGGGAACTGTTCTGTTATGGGGGGGGGGGGGGGGAGGTATCTTCCTGCTCTAAATGAAGTAAAAGTGTATGTGAATATTTTGCTCAAGTCTCAAGTAGAGTAAGAAGCTGTAGTGGGACAATTATAAATGTGATTCTGTGATTCTTATAAGAATCTGGTGGGAGGGACAGCATGGCCAAAGGATGTTGCAAAAGAATGACTTAAATGAACTGTTTCACAATCCTCTGGAAAAGAATGTTTGGTGTGCTTTGACCGATCAGTTCTGCTATCACACATTTTCTGAATACCTGTTAAGATGGAATTAGTAGGGTTGAGGCAAATAAACAGCAATACCCTAGAGACAAGGAACAGTTTTATCCAAATAGTTGAAATATTATGTTTGCTGCCAACTTCTGAGGCTCAAAAGGCTATTGAATAATGTCATTGTCAGTTATTCTAGTCAGAACTGACTCTGCCCAACACAATGTGAGCTGAAGACTTCCACTCTGTCTTGTTTAGAGCTAAACTTAGTTTTTTCATGTTCTGAGTCACCATTAAATTCCATTGCTGAGTCCTTTCTTCAAGAATAATACCCTTGCAAACAAAAGCCATTTGCATTAGTAGGAGTTGTGATACCTCTTATAGAGAAATTTAGTTTCAAAGTGAATTCATCTCCTCTTTAGATATAGAATAGTTGTATTTTGGAGTTAGAGTTGACTAGTTCTTTGTAGTAGTAGTTATATTCTATTTCTGAAGGGGAAAAAAACAAAAGACCTTGCTGTTTTCTCCCAGGTGTTCTAGAAAAGCTGAGCATCAGTATATGTGAATGATAAGGATAATGTAAAAATATGTAAAAGTAACAATATAAAAGCCACAATAAAAGTATTTTTTTTTGCATAAATATGACTAGGGAGGAAAATATTACGGGCCAAATTGTTTGCAGATGTAACTGTTGTGGTTTCACTGAGTTAGGGACAGATTTGAAAAGGTTTTGTCCCAATAGGAGATAATAAGTGCAAAGCACTGCTGATGATCTGGCCAATTTGTGGGTTCTCAGTCTTAGCTGAGAAACTGGCACTACATGCTTTTGGAAATCTGGCTTTGAGGACTGTACCACATAATAAACCCAGAGGTTTTGGCCCGCTTATGAAACTAACTGCCTGAATAGAAATATTTTAACTTTTTTTTTTAGGTCAGCCCAATAATAAAATTGTGTGTCCTTCTTTGAGTTGTAAATAAAGAAAAGAATCCTTCTTTGTGGGTGGATGGCTGTCCTCAAAGGCACTGATCACTGACTGTAGTGCTTAATATCAGTTCCCTCTTTGGTTGGGACTCTTCTACATGAAAAAAGACCAAAGAATCATCCTGGTTAAAACTTTCCACCGAGAATCTTGACTGTCGCCGTAAGCAAACTGTTCTTTCTTTCGTGGTCTCTCATGATCTGCAGCTGACAAGCCACAGTCACGAGTACTGTTGACTCCAAATGCTTAAAAACCATTAAACTGGCCCCAAGTCATAACATTAAGATACTGTTTAGTCAAGCAGCTCATGCTCATGACTGCTTTCTATGTATCAAGAATGGAAAAAGGAAAGAAGGAATGAACTCCCTAATCATAGGGGTCTTGTGTGTGAAGCCTTAAGAGATGAACCATTTCCTTAGGAGATGAACCAGCAATGCTGGGCATGTTGTAGCTCCTGAAATTGTGGGAAACACAGGTCTGACCCATCCACTCTCTTCAGTCTTTGTGCTTGTTTTATTTCTGAAATATATCAATGTTTATGTTTTATGGCAAGTTTATCCAGTCCTCGCTCATGGTAAACTTGTTCCAAGACAAGTTCCGTTTGAAAGAATGGATTTGTTAAGGAGTCTTGTGTTTGTGTGTCTGGGTGAGTATGTGGAGAGAGCTTTGGCTTCCTTCCTTAGTAGTGCCCAGAGCACTACTAACACATGGTTCAGGAATAACTTGACATCTGTAGATAACACTGTGCAACACAGTTTATTTTGTTTGTAGCATAGATCGATGAAAATGAAGATGGTTTCAAGTAGGGGCCTCATAGATTCCCACCTACACATCTTACAGCTTTACTAAGCATGATATAATGTAGTCAGTTATTTGCAAGCAGAAGTGTTGAATTCAAAAACTTTTCCAACCAGATAGCATATTTTGAACAATTCATTTCTTGAATCCTTCTTACCTCACCAGTGAGGCCCAGGAAACCAGACAAGCTGTGAGCTGTGCTCTTGAGCTGTTTGACGGGTATATCTGTGAAACTCTCCATTGGAACGTGTCAGGAAATCTGTTTTTCTGCACTCAAGTAACGCAGATAGCCAACCTTAAGCTCTCTAGTTATGTCTGTGCCTTAGATGAGACAGATAAGGTCACAGTGGAAATGCATTTAACATCTTTAAAGCTGTCTCACACTTCCACAAACACTGTGGGACCCCACACTGGTACTTTCTATCTTTAAACTCAGTGATTTTCCTCAACAATGGTACCACCTCAGCTGTGTGGTGTACAGCCACTTTGAGGGTTGCTAGGTTGATTTTGAACTATGTTTCCCAGAGGAAAAGGAGAAGCAGGACAGCCAGACTTTGACTATTTGCCTCAAGTCCCTGCTTCGGTTTTGTTGTGGTTTTTATGTAGTGGATCTGTTCTATGTGAGATCCAGGTCTAACAGCACATTACTGTTACAGTGTGCTGTGTGTGGTTATTTTCAGAGGCCTCTAAAGGAGACTCAGATTGACTATTTCCTTGGGATCATAGACTTGGGACAGACAACACACTGCATGCTGAGTTCTCCTATTTGTGTGTGTCAAGCTACAGGAATACTGGGGGCTTAGTGGGCTTATGTGCTGGCAGGGACTCTCAGAGATGGAAATTAACCAGCAGTGAACCTCAGTCAAGAACAAACTTCTTGCTGCTGGAAAGAGAATGAAAAAATTACTGGTAGCAGTTACCACTGTGGTCCTGGTGCCTGGAAAATGCTGCAGGAAGGGCCAGGACTGATGTATCCCACTGGCAGCCCTTATCAGGGCTCCTGCAGAGCCTGTCTGAAAATGAATGTCATTCTGGAGACGTGTCTGTGCAAGCAGAAAGGCTTTCTGAGTAGGTGACTTGCAAAAATGGGAGCTGGGTGCAAAATGTGAGACCTTTCTTTCCTTGAAAGCTTCTAACAAACTCAAATTTTACCTCATTACCTTCTGATTCCTTATGGTTTTCTTTTGCTTTCATCCTGGCACCTGGTGGTCTCTTCCTACTGGGTTCTGCTTTCAGAACAAATTACCATGGGAGTCTGAAAAAAAACCTTTTGAGCTCCTGGGTCACCTTCTCAAAGCCCCTCCTGTGATGCTGACACCAATACCTGCATAAAAACCCCAGCAGTCTCTGGTGCTTACCCTCTTGGTCTCCTTTGCTGTCAGCCCTGGCAAGGCTGTCCTTGTTCAAATGCTTTTGGAAATCTGAGGTAGAGAAGTAGAATTTCAGAGAACCTTGCTCAGAGCAGAAGCAGCATAGGTCAGGGTATGCAGTTTTTCTGGGGATGGCTCTTAGTCCCTGTAAGCAAAGCTTTCCTCTCTCATAGGGGCTACAAGTTCAGTGACCAAATTCCCTGAGGAACAAGTCCTTGACAAACTGCTCTGTTTCCCATGTCCCAGAGTATATGTAGATGGGATATCCAGTGGTGGGGAGTGAATCTCTAAACTGGTGAGACAGGGAAGTAATATTCCAGAGAATCTCCCTCAGGATAAGGGTACTACAGGGGAATATAGGGAGTTTTCATGAGGATCACAACTTGCTGGGCAGTTTGTGCCTGAACTAACGCTCTCCACTTTAATCTCGTGAAAAACTGTCCTCAGCACCACAGTATTTTTCTGTTTTATATCTGCTTTACTCCCATCAGTAGTGGCAGTGTTGAACATCTCAGTGGGAGCACTGCTGTTGCAGTCCTTTCAGCAAGTGCCTACCTTCTACTGTTCCTTGGCTGACACTTTTTATGCACTTTAATTTTAAACAAAAACCCCTCAAACTTGGACGACTTGAAAAGTTAAAGAAAATAAAACATAAGCTCCTTGGATTTTCCTTCCATCCATTCTGCCTTATAATATTATCGAAAAGATGCTTGACTTGTGAAATTTGCTGAAATATTTACTCCTGATAAGCCTTATCGAGTCAGCTCTTTCCGCTTCTCATCCAGCCTGCCAGTGCCCTCTCGTGCCCGCAGCATTCCATGTGCTGCCCGGCGAGCTCGGCCGCTCCCGCCAGCGCGGGATGCTGGAGGCGCAGCGGCTCATGCGAGCGGTGCTTGTTAGCCCGGTGTCCTCCGGGCTCCTCCGTGAATTACATCGTGTTTCTGTGCGGAAGGATGCAGGGCAGGATGAAGACATGCGTGTTGTTTGCCTCTTCTAGTAAATTTAACTGCTCTTTACGATGCTGTTGTTTAATATTCCTTGACAGACTCGCCCAGGAAATACCTGTCGTTGTGCAAGAAAGGCACATTATTGCCCTGTTAGTGCTTTGTTACACTGTTGATTTCTCAGTCCAGTGTGTGCAGGAGAGGTAACACTGATGAGCAGCTGTGCATCTTCTGTTCATCTTCATCCCTAAAGACAATCTATTTTGTTTTGCCTGGGCTGGTTATTTTCCTGAATAGTTACTCAGCTGCCAAGTCATCCATTTTTTCTCTAAATGCCAGAGAGCTTCAGTTGCTCTAAGAGCACCTTGAAAGCCTTTGGCATTTTGGGGTCATTGGCTTGGACTTGCTGTCAGTGCTAATATTATTTGACTTTCAAAATTAGATTTTAAGCCTTGTGCAAAGCCACATGTGTCCAGGATGTTTAACTGCAGTGTCCATAGTTCCTAAATTCTACCCACAATACCTAATAATGATGGAGCCTTGAATAGGGGTGATGAGTATATATGTAAACCACCATCAGCTCTGTGTCTGAAAGCAAATCATGAGCAGGATTTCCCTCCAGCACCTGGGGCCAAAAGAGCAGAACTATCTTAACATGTTGTTTAAGCTAGAAGGGAGTCTTCCAAGTGGGAAAGCATTAGCCAGAAGAAAACATGCAAAGATGCAAAGATACAAGGATGAAATTCGGGGGGGCGGGGGAGAATTCCTTAAAGCTGTGAATGCATCCCTCAATGTGGGCAGATGGAGAATAATTTCTTAAACTTCCAGATTCACTTTGAAGGGTATTTACATTTGTTAGGAAACTCAAAGTAATAGGGAATGAATGAATGAATAAACGGGCTGTTAAATACAGGAGAGTAAAGGAATGACAAAATAGATTATTCTTGTTGTCTGTTAAATACTAACTCATAAATTTCATCAGTCCTTGAACCCAGTGTGAGAAACCTCTACACTGGTTTTAGGCAGCAGTATCTTTCAAAGTGTATAAATTAAAAAACAATTATTACTGCGTTAGGTTACATTTCAAAGTTTGTATCAGTAGCAGTTGTGTGAAACCCTGGAAGGTGATGCTAAAGAGCCCCTCCCTGTACTGGTGTGTGGCCAACAGCCATGCACAATGGCAGACTTCAGCCTGTGCTCTGTTATTTCACTGCTTCAGATACCAGCACCTCATTTCACCAGTGCCAGTTTTGATTTGTGAGGCTGAACCCACTGGGGAAGTGGATGTGTAATGAAACCTGTTTTATCTGCTCTGCTTTTGCTACTCTGACCCCCATTTCCCATGTGGAGAGAGTGACAGAGCAGTGGGAGTAATTCTGTAGAAATTGGGAAGAGGTGCATGGCCTTTGATCTTGGCTGTGACAGGATGAGATGCGTTAGCTGGAAGCACACAAAAAAGCTGGGACTCACTACTGAACACCAGAAAAAGATACTTATGTTGATGACTTACTTTAAATGATCCACAAGAGCAAAGCATTGCTTTTGAAATCTTGTCCGTGAAGAGATCTGTCTGCACTTCTTCTGATGTGACTCAAATTCAGCGAGGATGGGGGGAGCAGATGGGAAGAGCTGGTGACAGCTTAGGGAAGGCTGAACTGAAGGAACTGAGCTTCCCTAAAAATCGAGCAAGGACTGCTGAAAGCATGAAGACAAGAAAGTAGGTAAATGTGGATTGGGAAATGTTTAAGGTCAGACTGCAATAGGCAAGGACTAGTCAAATGGGAAGAGAAAAAATTAAAGATGCCAAGCAGCTTTGAAAGAAATGAATTGCTGTGTGCTGAAGATGGGGAGCTGTGCACTTAAGCAACTGCCTGTGTAGGGGTGGGAAGAGCCTCAGTGGTGTAATGCAGCACCTTTGGTTTCGGTGTGGAAATACCTCTCAAACATCCAGGACAGCAGTCAGCAAAGTGACACCCAGCTTGAAGCAGTGCACCCACAGGCTGCCCCATAAGCAGGATTTTGGGCATGAGTGACTTGATAACAGGTTTGCAGCCTGGTGCACAGAGGCAGGATCACAGTGGAAAGATCAACAGAGAGGAATATTCCCTGCTGCTCCTGGGGCCTGTATTACAGGGCATGGCTGGCTGCACACATGAGCAAAGTGGGTTGTTACCTGGAGGGCAGGTTGCCTGCTCTGCTTATATTAGAGACAACGAGTCTTGACAGAACAGCATGTTCCTCCCTACACCCAGCCTCTCTCTCCTGTGCACAGGGGCCTTTGCTGATGGGGTGCCTGGTATGTGTGGGGGGCAGCTCCTCCTGAGTGAGGGACTGGCATCAGCCCTCCCAGCAGCTGCAGTGGTCACTGCTCTGCTTGGGGCACAGCCTGGGCTGTCGGAGTTGTAAGTTTTAGTCGTCAGAGCTTCCCACTGACCTCCTCCTCACCCAGTCCTCTGCATGTGACAATGGCCAGGGAGAGGTAAATAGGAGCTGGTGAATCTGGGAAGAGGGGAATCTTCTGGTTCTTTGTAAAGTCACTCTGAAATATCTGCTGATCTCCAAACCTGAACTCCTTCCCTCCAGGTTCTGATTAACTGTCTGTCAATTTGGTGTTCCACCAAGCTTTTGCTTCTGTGTCACCTTTGACTGCTCAGTTCTCTGCCCTGTACCAGGCTCTCCTATGCCTTCCACAGATCTCTAGGCTACAGCACAAACCCAAGGTTTTGTTGAGAAGTCCAAAGCCAGTTCTGTTGTAAAAAACGTACTTCAGTAGAAGCACCAATATTACACAATGGGCTGATGTATCTTCCCCAGCCAAGTGACATTTTGGTAGCATTTGTAGAGGGCAAAAGCAAGGGTTAATGGTCTGATTGAGGGCAATGGATTAAGAATGTATCTGCAGTTAATCAGATCTTCCTGTTGCTCCTCTATTATTATGGTTATTACAGTCAGTTGTCGGGCATTTAGGTGAAATTCATCCAGCATATAAATGCCTGAAATAGAGGAGGAAGGCAGGAAACATGGAGATTTCCAAGTGGCGATGACCTCTGTTGCCCTCTGAGCTCAGACTATTTTTGGCAGGAGCCAAATGAAGAGGAGGCCTGCCTTGGAATGAAGGCAGTGTAGCTGCCAGCCCCTGTAATTAGCCAAAAGGCGCTTGGAGTGTGGACAGGAGGCTGCAGAGCACGTGGCTCCTGCTGTGGCACTGCTCAGTCCAGAGAGAGGTGCCTGCAGGAATGTGAAGCCCAGCCAAAGCCCCGATATTGCAGCTGATCCCCTGTGAAGGCCTGAGCCCCTCATCTGGGGCTAAAGAGTCTGCCACTGTATGGTGTGTGCTGTGCAGGCTGCACAGGGCTGGAGAGTCTTTGGGGCAGGGAACACACAAACCTCGGTGTCTGCACACAGGACTGATTTCAGTCCTTGCTAAGGGCCTCCAAACATACCTGGAGGTAATAATTGCTCAAACTAGAACCTTGGTGGCCCTGAATCACAAGAGAACTTCTGAAATGTACAGTAACAGAACTAATAATTTATGTATTTGCTTAGTGTAAGTGTAGAAAAAAAAGAATTACTGCAGGCAAGGTTTCTCTGACAACCTCTGGGGGGGGGTCAGTGGATCTATTGTATCTCTTCATATGTAAATTCCAGAGCCTCTGTGCAAAATATTTTCTGCTGATAACTGATATTGAACACAAGGGGGTTTTACAAAGACTTAATTTTTTTGTTTGTTTTGTTTTGTTACTGTCTCATGTCATCCAAGGAAGGTAATCAAGGAAACAAAGCAATTAAGAAGTGTTTGTCAGGATTTTTACTACAAATATTTTTTCCTCCATGATATTTAATAGGAAAACCACATTTAGTTTTTCTCAAAGCAATGCATTCATTGATATAGGCTCATTTAAAGATGTAAAGAATGAATATATTACACTCAGGAGTCACACAGTCAGAGACAGGGGCTTGATATCTGAGGCTACAGATTAATCTTCTTTCCGTGGCAAGATTCCTGACTTGCTGCTATCCTCAGTGGGCAGCAGCACAGCAGTGTGTTTGTGTACTCCCCAGAAAAGCTGGATCCAGAGCAAGTTCTTGGCCTGAATTTTGTGTTTCTAGTCAAGCACAGTTTCTCTATAGAAAGGAAACCAAGCAAACATGCAGGTAACAGGGGAAGATGTGTTTCAGCCTGCTTCATTCCAGGTGTGGAGCTTTACACCAGTTGCACTGCTTCTTTTAGTTTCTTGTTGTCTCCATCTCTGTTCAAGCTGTGAGGAAGTTCTTTCTCAAGAGTAGCCTGACTTGGGGGGGGGGGGTGTCTCTCAGTTCCTCATGACCTCATCGAGTTACAGAAAGTGGAAAACTCTCTGGGACTTGAAAATAATGTGTGCTTCTTGTGAGGCATTTCCCATCACTTCTGTACTGGATTTCAGAAGCATTTTAGGTAACCAATTTATTTCTCATAGGTGCCATTAGGGTATTTTATTTCCACATGTGTGGGTTTGTTTCACAGGTCTGTTTTTGATGTTTGAATTAGATAGGAAAAGAAAAAACCTCACCCTACAGGAGAGGAGTTGTAAAAGTAAGTGTAATGATCTAGACAACTAAGATTTTTTTTTTTTCTCTCTGTAGAATTTCATGGCTTTATATTTCTTCTGTCTGAGCACATTTTAAACTGCACAGGCTATGACATGGGTTGGTGTATATTTTGAGAAATCTTCATTCACTCACTTCAGAACTTTTCTTCAAAAGCTTCAGCATTTTTTTCTGGTCTTCACTACTTTGCTGTGATATCTGACAGGGATGCCAGATGGCCCGAAGAGATAAACATCAAACAAGTAAAGTGTTCCTGCATCCAGCCCCTTGATGGTCTCTGTGGTGACGGCTCGCTGGAGATTCAGATCATAGAAATACTTGCACAGCACTTTCTCTGATTTGTGCCGAGATTCAGGTCCAGAGCACCTGTCTGCACTCTGCAGTTCCCTCCAGACCTGATCTTCCTCAATCCTTCTCTTGTACACGCAGTACTTGCTCTCCTCTTGTGTTCCCAGCCAGGCAATGGTCACAGAGTTGCAGGTTCTCAGTTTACTGAAGGACTTGATTTTTAAGCTCTCTGGAAGAAGCGGGAATAAAGGCTTGTGGAAATGGGGGGACACCTGTACTTTCACGGAAGAGTTAGATTCCTCTGTGGACCTCAGATGCACCAGATACGTGTCCAGCAGCTTTCCCTTCAGAGAGAAATACCTCAGCCCTGAGATGTTTTCCGATGCCACCGTTTTGCCGTTCTTCGTTATGTGAACCCGTACTTGGCCACGACACAACTGAAAGGAGAACTGTACTTTCTTGTGCCTCGCCTGGTACTGCAGGCTGTAGAATTTCTGCTTTTTCCCATCCAGGACAACCTGAATCACTTTCCCATCTTTCAGCTCGGTCACCTTGGGTTCAGGTTCTTCCAGGGTCCTTGCGAACGTCCCGGTGTAAGCGGCGCTGGCATTTGTAAGGAGATTGACAACAAAAACATCAAAGTAATACTGGGTGCTGGGGCTGAGGTTGGGCACGGTGTAAGTGTTCTTGGTGCCCATGCAGATCTGCCGCACTTCCCCACTGCTCACTTTGTTGATGATGCTCAGTTCACTGTTGGACAAGATCATTACCTGCTGCGGCTCAAGGAGGTATGGAGACAGGGACAGAGCCAAGGTAGGTGGCAGCTTCATTCCAGAGGATCTGATGGCTGTCTCAGCAGCACACAAGCTCTTGTAGTTGTGCTTCTCGTTAACTAGGAGACAGTACTGGATGCTTTCTCTGTGCTGCAGGACAGAAGGACTGTGTTTCCAGGTCAGAGTCACTGTTGTATGCCCAACTCCAATAACATCGATGCGTGGATCCATTGGAAGCTCAGGATAGAGGTGCCCAGATGTTGTGTCAGTCGTTAGGTACACAGTAATGTGTGTGTCTCGCTCAGTGGATAAGAACTCCAGCATGTAAAGGGCTGAATGGGAAGACATACCCATGTAAGTCTCTACAGAATTTCCCTTGTAGTTAAAAATGGTGGACACGGTGCTTGGAGCCTTCTGAGACTGTGAGACCTCCTGTGTATCATGGTCACCTGCAGGCAGAAAGCAGACTTGTAACTCCTGGTTTAACCGATGTGAAATAAAGCACATCATATAAATTTTACTATTCATACGTTAGAGAACATCATATTTTCTTCTTGAAAACAACAATTATAACTAAAAATATGTTCCAGTAAAAATACGTTGCTACTGGCAATTTATTAAAACAAAATTTGAGAAGCTTTTATTTTTGCTGTGCAGCTGTAGAATTATGTTTTCAAAAACACTGTTATTATGAAACCGCAGCTTGCAAAAGCTTAACTTGTATCCTGCCTGATGTCCCTACAATTTTCTGCTTCCATTAGCTGTCCCTTAGGGTACTTCACTTTGAGGAGGCTCACTCTTTCTAGAACAGGGGCTTTCTTTGGATTAGTTTGGTGCCATTGTCTCCTATGAAGAAGGAAAACACAGGAGCGTAATTTGAACTCGGGTGTACCTGCTTGCCAGGTAAGACTTGTTAATGGCAGCTTACAGATTCTTAGTTTGAAACATTAATTCAAAAAAATCATGCGAGAGAAAGCAATTGCCTTTTGGGCTACTGGCAGTATAATGCCCACTGCTGTGGTAAATGGTAATCCTAGAGGAAGAAATGGATAAATCTTCTCTGCTTTGCTGTGGGGAGCAAATGACTGTCTCAAGTGACCTAAGCCACAGAAAAAGAGCTGAGGCAGCAGGGGGAAGTTTGGCCCAGTACACAGAGCTTATGGAGTTGATCTGTGTTTGTGCAGCCACAAAGACCCACAGTTGTTCCCAAATATTAACCTTAGCTGTAGACTTTTTTCACATATAATCCTTAACTTGAGTTGAGGGCAAAATCTGATGGGTTCCCACGTTTCATCTGTGGCAGTTTACAGGAGAGTAAGATGTTTAGGGTTGTGGGGAATTTCTTATGACACAATTCCTTGTGAGTAACTTAGACTTTCTTTTCCTCTGCTTTGATGGCTGACGCCTTACCTTGTGTTTCTCTTCCTAGGGAACTTGCTGAAGCCTTGTGCACAAGTATGCTCCATTCGATGGGAACATCACAGGGCGTCACTGTTATTGTGAACGGTGAAAGGACTCTGCTTTCTTCCAAAACAAAGTAGTACCTGTAAATGTGGATTAGAAACAGAGGGAAAGTGTCAGGGAGTTCAAGTTTGCATGAGATGCCTTGTAATCATCTGTTCTGATGTGGACTTGAAATGGCACTTGCTCTCTGAGGTGCATCTGCACCAAGGGATGTGAATGTCTGAAATCTTCAGCTGTGGGAGGAATACATGCTGTGTTTTGGTTTGTGTGTGTTTGTTTTTGGGGTTTGTGTGTGTTTGTTTGGTTTTGGGTTTTGTTTGTTTTTTTTTCTCTAGTGCATAAATATTTGCTGAAAGCTTTGTCCATGTAATTTAGGCAATATTTTTTCCCCTCTGAATTTTAGCAGACTTGAGGTGAATATCATATCTCAGTCCTGAGTGATGGATATGATTTAGCTTGAACTGCTTTCTAGATAACCACCTGTTGCTTAACTCTGGGGAATTTGGTACACTTATCCTCAGGGGTTTCTGACTGGAGTTTAGTGAAGGCTCCTAGATCCTATCCCTCCTCATATGTGCTTGCATATCTAGGTCTTCCTGGATGTCAGATGAAGCAGATGTAGCAGACTGGTTTTAGCCAGTCCTGAAGAGTTTTAGGCCAGTTCTACCTTAATTGCCTTTGTGTCAAAGGCTACTATGCATGAGCAGTGCAAGCTGACATCAGTGTCTTAAGCCAGCTTTGATTCCTGTCTAAAAAAAGCTCAACCTCCTGTCTCACTCTGTTTACTCCTGCTGTTTTTATACAGACTGTATACAGCCACAGAACTGTTTGAACCTGGGTCACTCACTCTGCACTTAAATGAAGGCAATTCAAGGGATTTTTTTTATTAGTAAGACAAACCTAGTCATTATGGGGAGGTCATGTAAGCCTAGAGGTCTGGCTCAATTTCAGGATATGACTACTGGGTCACATTCTTGAGTCTTTTACTCTAAGCCAAAACTTGCCATCTCTTGGCTTTCTGTTTGGATGACTGGGGTTCATAAGAACCTCACCGGATCCCACTAAACTGAAGGGGTTTTGCCACCTAATTGCAGTTATACTGTTATGCCACAAGAGCATAGAAAAATTTCCTGGTCTCTGAGATTTCAATGCCCCTTTTCCTTTAACAAGGAGAGCTCCTAGTTTTGCTCTTGTGAGCATCATCACATTATATAACATATGCCATGTTCCAGTTTCTGTCTGTGCAATGCCTGTGAAGACTGAACCATCTGGGCTCACCCTCTGCTCCGTGACCACTCGGGTCTGTGTCAGAATCTCTGTGTGTGGGTCGCTGTCCAGAGTGGAGTCTGATTAAACCCTTCCAAGTGTTCTCTTCCCAAACAAGCAGATTGATCTTTGCTACCCAAGATATACAGCACCAGTTGTAATACCCAGATCACCCACATATCCAGGTATGGCAGAAAACTTTGCAGATATTTTGGGGAAGCAAAGAATCTGTGGAATTTCCATGTGCAAAGTGCTTTTGATTTTTAGCAAGTTGTAGTGTGCCATTCAACAAAAATACTTCCAAGCATGCAGGACACTGGCAGAAGTTTCTCTGAGATCATGTCTGTGTGCAGGTATTCTGCTGATTTTGGGGATAGTTAATTTGCTAGGTAAAATTGTTGTATTTTACTCTCGTTGTAGGAGAGCTGATGTCTCTGCAGTCCTGAAGCCAGGCTGTTGGTGCCACAGCTGTTTGCTGCTGGAGCCCACCCTTCTGTGCCAGCTGCTGCTCTGGCAAACACCACAGAAAGCTGCCTGAAATGTGTACATCTCAGAGGGTCATTCCAGGTTCTGGGCAATGGAATGACTTGAGTAATGGGCCTCTTTCTGTAAATTCAGTGTGCTGGTAGAGCTCTGCAGGTGCATAGAGATTCTAGGCTTGTGCTGGTAGTGTGCAGCTACCAGTGCCCTAGGGAAGTATCTGAGGACAGGAGTGGCTGATTTGCTCTTACCTTTTGGGTATATCCTTCATCAGGTGAACTGTAGTTTCCTTACCATCAGCAAGTATCAGGGAGTGGTAGAAATTGAAGAGATCAGTCCTGAAGCTGTGTTGGGAACTGGTGGTAGGTGCTTTTATGGAATGGCACAAGGAAGCTGCCATGAGAACATGGAGAGGCAGATAAAACCTAAGCCAGGACATCTTCAGTACTGCAAAGTGAGATGACGAAAGTGAACAGAAAATGCTGTCATTGGGAAGAAAATAATCAGTGACACTCTGTGCTTTTACTGGTATTTATCATAATCACAGCAAGTCAGGCATTCATAGAGTGCCAGTTTCCATTTTGTTAAATTGCTTAAAGTTCACAGAGAAATATTTCTCAGAGGATTTCCCTGTAAAGATTTAATGGCAGAAGCTGAAATGAAGTCTTGGGTTATAAAAAATCTGGTCAATGTAGCACAGGTGCAATATCACAGGACAGAAAAAAAATCTTTTACTGCTGTAAGAATGAGTGGAGAATTACATAAATTTTGGGGTTTTTTCTATTTTATGGTGTTCATTTCCTAAATTTCAAGGCTGAGCTGTTTGTAATGGAGCTGTCACTTTGAAACTCACGGGAGGTCAGTATATCCCAAACACTGCTTCTGCTGGTTGGTCAGACATCATTGAATTTTTATTTCTCTATGTGTAGAGAAGAGGATCAACATGACTTATTAAGAATTGTGTAAGATAATTTTAGATGAAAAGTGAAGAATGCTGGATAAGAATCCCTGAAATGATACTTAGGAGATTCTAAGCATTTTGCACATCTCATTTGGAGGAAAGCTTTATTACTGTAGGACAGTAATCTTGTTCTTGGATTCTTGTGTTGCCCATTGTTTTCATACCTGCATTACTTCCAGCCTGTCTCAGCATTTGCTGTTCACAAAAACAACTATATTGTACTCACTCTGATAAGAGATTTTAACAAAATCAGGTGTGTCCCTGTTCCCGGGAGGCTTTATTATCAGCTTGGCATCTATGAGAGAAAAGTACACAACTGGTCCCCAAAATCATCAGCAAATGCTGACATTGTTTCTGACATGATTTAAAAGGTTGTGTGTGTTGCACAGAGCCACACAGACAGGACCCTCTGTTTAGGACAAGGAATTTGACAGTACATTAGGATGTGAGGTTATTGATTACGCTTAGAACTCTTTTGTTTGCCACATCCAGTTTCAGAAAAGGAAAGTATTAAAGTGGAGATTAAAGGCATAAGACCTTTAACACAGGTGCCAGCTGTAGCTCAGAGATTTGGAAAGCAGAGGGAGCTCTGCGAGCAAGATGCTGTTTTCAAGGGAAAAGTAGCTTATTGCATCTTACAAGCAGCAAAGAGCAAAGGTCCTGGTTAAATATGATTATTGGCTAATGATAGAAGAGAACATTAAAGGCAAAGGCTCAATTCTTTGTAATTTTTACTTATTTCTGAGATCAGCCCTTTCCTCGGGGTGCCTACAAATGTGCAGAACATCGCAGGCAGTCAAATCTACAGTTCAACAGACCCGCTGTCCGTTGCAATTAAAGTGACTTTAGAAAAGGACCTGCTCCTTTTTAAATCCATTTCAAACATACTATTGAATACATCTGTAGGTTTTTATGTACAAAATCTGCGATTCCCAAAGTAAAGCACATCTTTAGTATCAGTGAGATTATTATGGAAGTTATCACTGCCAGATCATCTGAATGTCCCTCTCAACATCCAAGTAAAGTTGATATATTCTCTGCCTGTTTGTAATATTTTTAGCACCTGGTTGAAGGCAGGATTAAACACCTATCTAAACAAGCTGAAAGAATAGTTAAGATTTCTGTCAATTCCATTTTTAATGTTCTTATAACAGAGCTTGCCTGAGTCATTTTGCCACTTTGTTATTCTTGTAGTCTAATAATAGCTTACAGATTTAAAATATAAATCCAAATATTTTACCTTTGACAGTGGAATCTGAGTTGCTCTGCCCTTCGGAGAGGATTAAAAAAAAAAGTCTGCTGTTTAAATGACAGGATCTTGCAAACCACACTGATACCACAGCAGCTCAGTTTTTTCTAGTCCAGGAAAACAAACCAAGCGATCAACAAACATATAATCAGCTTATCCCAAAGAGAACATCATCCTAAAGACTGTGGTAATTTTCACCCAATTACACAAACAACATATTCTCAGACTCTTGGAAATACCTCACACAAAAATTACAGTGCTTACCTATTGTGTTCTTGGCCAGATGATCCACAGACCACTTGCCCTCTTTGCCGAAAAAGCATAAAATAAAACGACATAGATTTTTCAGATCTCTGTAGGCACATGAAAATCAAAACTGTGCAACCAGTTTAACAGGACAGAACTGATTTTTCCATATGGCTCCTGAGCAGGCATAGTAACGAAAATACTTGCAGTCTTTCAAGAAAAGTAAAACAAAAAAAAAAAGGGGGGGGGCGGGGGAAC
>JAWWES010000169.1:7075125-7136885 GCA_035583135.1 Lophotriccus pileatus
CCCCCCCCCCCCCCCCCCCCCCCCCCCCCCCCCCCCCCCCCCCCCCCCCCCCCCGCCCAAACAAAACAAAAACAAACGCCAGAAATTCAGTATTTTCTTAGGTTGGGTGTTTTCAAAGGTTGTTTGAAACTTGCATAATTTTAAAATATTCAGAGTGGTGGTTGTTGCTCCTTCAGTTCTAGAGTTCCTCCCGGAGGGCTGTGCAGCAGTTCGGCTGTGCTGCCTCCAGACCCCCGGACCCTGCTCCTGCACAGAGTGTCAGCCAGGCTGCTGCAGCAGCCTAATCCCGGACTGGCTGGCCAGGGAGCAGGTCTTTGACTGAAATGCACAGTGAGGAGGAGGAGGAGGGGGTGAGATGGAGAGAGGAGCAAACACTGTTAACCCTTGTTAGCCCTTAATCCAAGCCAGCCAGGGGTGAAGTACTCTCCTCTAGAAAGCCGGTTTTGCATAGGCAGCTGGATGGCCCTTCCCAGGAGTGTCCAACCTCCCTGCCCACAGCAGAAGATGCTGAAGCTTCACACAGTTTCAGGTGCACTGTGTTTCTGGTGTGTTGTTTTATGGCCCAACAGGTGCTGACTTGGAGACAGAAGAAAAGGCAGAAAAGCTCTAAGAGGAGGAATGCCCTGCATTTTTTAAAGCAGACTGGAATTAGCAATCCTTTGAAGACTGTCAGGAATTTACTGAATAGATTTCTTGGCTTGCAGAGGCTGTGTAAGAAAGAAACTCCAGGAGTGTAGGGGGAGTATTTCTGATGGGAAAGCAGTGTGGCTGAGGCAGGAAAAGGGTGCATGAGAAATGGCTCACAGCAAGCCAAACGCTTGTTGGGGCTACAAAGCAGTTGTAGCAAAGCCACGGTCCTTTTCAGGCCACTCCTGCTGAGCGAGAGCAGTATATGGCCAGGATTCACAGGCTGCTTGTGCTTCTTGGCCTGAGATGTCGGGAAAGACGTCCTGGGATCATCCCTGTGGGGATGTCTGCTCAGAAAGGCAAGCCCCAGGAAGCTGCATGAGCTTCCAGGCAGGCAATTTCCAGGGGGTACAGACAGAGTATAGTAGGGAGGCTAGGGCTTTTATTTATTTTTAAATAAAGTCTCTTGTTCGGTGTTTGAAGAGAGTGACTTTCAGTAACCCTTTACCATTGTCTCCCTGGATTTGGAGATACATTATTTAAGCCTTCCTGAGGCTGAAAGTTTGCTAAGAAGAGGGGCAAATGAAGGATAAGTAGAAAGAGGCTTTGATAGATATTGTATAGCAGATCCTTCTGAAAAATGTAAATTTGCTCATCAACTGATGCAAGGGAGAGAAATGTGATTTGTTTACTCTAACTGCAGAAGGTGGCAGGAAAAATTAGCATGTTCATCAAATGTTGGCTGAAAAGTTTTGCTGGGCAACTGGGCTTTTAAAAAGGGACAGCATGCGGGAGCCTTGATATGTATGATCACTGATGTATTGGCACTGTGGGGCTAGGAAGGGACATTGCAGAGTAAGATCTCTGGGCAGGGCTCAGGAGCAGATGTCACTCATATCTGGTAAAATCCCTAGTCAGTCTGGACACAGTGGACATGTTTGTTACAGAAGGGATGGACTCACTGTCTCATCCTTCCTAACTCCCCTGTTGCAATCGAGACAAACCATTACCCATGGCACAGATTGAGCTTCCAGGGAAGGCAGTGGGAGTCCTTGCTTTGGCCATCATTTCAGCTGTGGGAACCCAAAGGCTTGAAGGAGCAGCCCTCTGTTTACCACTGAATAAAACAGGAGTGAGGATGTCAGGTGAAAGAGGCTGGTGATGGTTTCAGTATGGAAGTAGTCCAGTTCCTTTCTCAGCAGTTTCTCACATACTTCCCACACATGTCTGCTTACATGCCTTGCTGGAGCAAGATGCATCGTAAATTGGGAGGTTCACTGAAGCAGCATCAAAAAAACCCCAAACCAGTATTCTCTGTGGAGAAAGTTAAGAGCTAAATTTGTGACTTTCATAGCTTGATTGATCTCAGAGACGTCAGAACAGGGATTAATCAAACCCTTGATTTGGCACAAAATTGGTACAACAGCCTTCTCACTAGAAAAATGCACTCTAATGAGCAGGCTCAGAGCTGAGTTGACTTTTGGTGGGTTCAGAGATCCTGCTTCTGTTCCAACCCTGCTGAGCATCCACACCTTTCACAAATGTGGGAGATGACCACTTTTGACACTGGAGGCTTGATCTATACTCAGTTATGCAGTGGCTCTGCTAAAAGAACAGTAACATTAAAACTAAGGAGCTGCTTTGAAAGGGGAGCAAGAAGTCAGACCATCAGGGATTCAGCTTGAAGCTCTCCGTGATGCTTCAGATGTGCATTTTCTGGAGCTGCAGTCCCAGTTTCTGTATTTGGGTGAGCATACAAGCCAGAGGAGTAGTGTCCTGTGGTCCTGGCAGCACAGTGTCCCACATCATTTGGTTTTCACGGCTTTCAAAAGGATGCTGCACATCCAGCCCTGGCTCACCACACAGAGCACACCTGTAAGAGCTGTATCACACCTGGCAAGGAGATGCAAAAAACTGACCATATGTATCTCTGAAGCAATTCCCCTACCTTGGAGCTGGTGGGGTCACCTTCATCAGGAACCTGCCTGCATCCATGTGAAGGGCCAAGGACAGCTTTAGTCCTCCCTGGCAGTATGATACAAGGGAGGCTGGTAACAGGTCTGCATGTTGTCCCCTCTACTGCACAGCTGGAACTCTGGCAGTTCCCAAGCACAGACAACTTCCCTGTGCCCCCAGCCCTGGCCAGGGAGTTCTGTTTCATGAAACCCTGTAAGCACATTAAAAATGCATGGGAAAAGAGAAATCTACTCTTTCGGCTATGAGACAAGTAGTATTCTCCCTTTCTGTCCTTTACACTTGCACACATGTATCTTATGAACACTGAGTTTTGGAATTGCTAGTCTTTGGCTTCCAGCTGCCTGTCTGCCTGCAAAATACCTTCTGAAGTCATTTGCATGTATAAACTCTCTTCGTAACCCCAAGCAGGAGTAATGGGATGTCTCATGGGGCATTTATAGCATCCACATACATTTTGCAATTTCCATGGCTGCAAGTTGCAATCTATTCCTTTTAGCAGAAGAACTTCTGACTAGTCTTTCTGGCTGTGAAAAGGGGGAGTGCAAATTTCTGTAAAAATCCCCTCCCAGATGAAGGGGTTGTCCAAATCATTGCTTAATAGTTTCAGAAGCTAGTATGTCCTTGAAAAGTTAATGTACCTCTGGTTAGTATTATTGCTCAAAAAATATCTCAGATGCACAGCTGGGCTCCAGAAAGAATCACACTTTCCTTTGAAGCTGTGAAAGACAAGCCTAAGCAAAAGTCTGGCACTTAAGGCCCACTGAGGGTACTGCAGTTGGGCAGCTGCTTTTATTGCTTCCAGGTTTTGTCAAATCTGGGCAATGCACAAGAACTCAAAGGATTGTCTAATAAGAAAAGCCCTAGTCTGTTCCTGTTCAGAGGCATTACTAAGCAGGAGAGACAGGGAATTGCTTATAAGCAAACTTGAAATTCTCCTGCCTCTGCCCAGGTGAGAGTATAGGAATGGGTTGTTTGGGAGGCTGGTGGGTTGTCCCGTACAGAGTGGTTTGTAGGATAAAAAGTCAGTGACCTACACCTTAGACCTGCAGCTCCCATCGTGGCATGTCTATGTTGAGAAGTTCTCCAGGGAATTTTACAGTGATAATTGCTATAACTACTAACATTACATGAGTTTTTGCTTTGCAGTCCCTCCATGGGATAAGATGCTGGCACTTGAAAATGATGGTGCTGTTAAAAGTAAAGATGGTCTTGAAAGTTCTTTTACTAAGCAACAAACGAAAGACGGTGGATATACAATTGCTCCTCCCTGTTTTCATATTCTGTATTTTAAAGACTGGTTGCAATTAGTCAGAGGAGTCTGTTAAGAGATGACAGATATGATGTAGGGGATATTTCCTGTGCCAAACTCTAATCTTGCAGGATGTGTGAGATTGCTTTGAGGTTGCTATATTCATCTTAATGGAAAAAGTCCTTATTTTTTAATGGAAGAATTTGTTCATCCTCAAGTATAAATGCAGTGCAACAGAAAAATCAAGTCCTCAGCCAGGAATCGGTATAACACTAACAGCTTCTTTATGAAATAAAGAGCAGAACATACTGAAAATCCCAAGCTGCTATTTTAATTTCATTTTCTTTTTACCATGCCCCTAGGCTTTGAGGATTTCAAGTTAACTCCTGTTAAACGCCTTAGAAAACACCTACAGAATTTCCTTCAAGTCATCAAAGCAGCATAACAGTTTATGAAAGTATGGGAAAATAAGGTGAGGTTTCCACTTTACCTAAAAACCACTGGTTATCTCAGTTAAGAAAGTCACAGGAGGAGTGAAGTGACATTACCTGTAATCAGTGCACCATTTTAATAGGGTAATCCTGTATTTTGTTTTCAGCTACAGTGTTGCTTGTTTCATATGACAAAGGATTAAACTTGTATAAATAGAACTAATCCACCATGGTGCGGACAAGGAGCATCCAAGTTTTCCTATGGCAGAGGTTCTTAAGTGTCAGGTTGACTCCTTTCAGTGGCAAGTTAGAGGGGCAGGGAATGCTGAGCAGCCAGACTCTTGCTCTTAAATCAAGCATAGACCTGCTGCATTTCATGCAGCTGGAGGAACGCTCTCTGATCCCGTGCAATTCCATAAGCTTTTTAAAAACACCTTCCATCTGAACAACATACCTTTCATCTGATAGGAGCTGGTTTCATTTACAGCATTTCAGCTTCTTCTTGGGTTCCTGAGAGCTCTCCTTCCTTTGCACACCCAGAGGACTTTTCAAATCACATGAATTTCCACCTATGGCACTGAGCAATTTCTCAGGAGGATGTGGTTGTCGGTCCTTGCTTTGTTTGTCCCCGTGGGCTGCAGTGGTTTGCTCTCAGGAGCTTTAAAGTAAAAACTGCCTTTTATTGTGTTGGAAAACAGCCTGCATTAATTTTCCTGTCCAGACCTCCTCTGTGGTGGCCAGCAGAGGAGGAGTTAAATGCTGTCCTCTTTTCTGCCTTTGCTGGCTGGAGTCACTGGCATCCCATCTGGTCCAGGCTGTCCATAGCTCTTCCCAGCGTTCTCTGGGGAAGGCACTACAATATCCAGGAATTTTAACAATCCTAAACAGATTGGGGGCCACATGTGGAGTAAAATGATTAGATTATGAGAGATCCAATCACATTTGCTTCCCTAATCTTATATTTTTAAGCATTTGAGATCAGGCTTTCTACTCGATTACAAATATTTTACGTGCAGCAGAGATAAAGTTATTACGGTTGTCTCTCCATTTTGTCCCCAGAGGAAGAGTATTGATTTTAATGTTTGCTTGTAAGACTTTATTAGGTGAAATGTTAATTTGTTAATTGAAGTCTGCCACTTTTGACGTAAATTGTCACAGTGGCTTGGTGTTCATCACAAGCAGAGTTAGACTGTAGAAAAGAAGGAATACTGAGCAAGTTCATACTTATGTATACAGAAGGGGAAAAGTACTCTCTGTGCTTTGTTTGTTCTGCCTTGTTTACTTTAGTGTGTGTGTGTGTTTTTCAATTAAAAAGAGCTGGAGATTTCATGGGAGACCTTAACAATAAGAGTTTACCTCTGGAAAACAATTTTTATTGAGCAAATTTATGAAATAACTCCAAATGTTAAGTATAAGCATAAAAATTAACAGAAAATTATGGAGCTCACCCTAAAGCCTTCTCACCCCACATCTCTGGAGGTGCCTTCCCTTGTGACACAGAACATCCCCTGCTGTAATGCTGGAACAGCTGTGGAATCCTGTCTGCTCTTCCAGCACCCCTAGCTGAGCTCAGACCAGCAAGCAGCAACTCATTTTGATGCAGAGGTCTTGTGTAGGAACATCTTTGCCTTTGAATAGGCTCTATGAGCATTTATTTGAGTGTTGAGGCAAGTCTCCAGACGTGGTGGAAGGGAAGGGAGGTTGGCTGGGGCATGTTCTCAGCTGCATGGAAAGCTGCCTTCACACCCATGTGGGCACCTCTGGACCAGTCTGTTTCCTGTTCTTTGCACTCATCTTTTGTGGTTCTCCATGACTCCAACACCTGGAATGCTATGCCTGCCCTCATCTGTTCCTCAGTCTACCTGTCTCCTATTCCCCTACTCCTCTCTGATCTTTGCATGGGATGGGTAAATGCACACACTTACAGGCAGGAATACAGGTCCTTCCAGAGTTTGTAGAGGGCCTTGCAAAATGACCAACACAGATTTTTGTGCAGTGGCAAGCTTAAAAGGTCACAGAATAGCAGAAGAAGGGCCTTAGGGAATCCTCTTAGTGGAAATACAGAGCTAGCTGATCTGGTTCTGCTTGCTTTCCTTCCCACAGACCAAAAGTTTTGCCTGGGGTGAATTTTCCACTTAGAAAACTTCATTATAAAAATTGTCTTGCTAATTCTTCTCCTGATGTCTTGGATAAGATGTTAAATCCTCAAGCGCTCCCTGAAGGAAGTAGCTTGCCAGGCTCTGGAAAGCAGGGATTGCTCTGCTAGGACAACCTAATAACCTCAGAGAGCTTTATCTTGTCCCTGACACTGATCTGCAATCAGAAAACTTAGCAGAAGGTGGAAAACATTTCCTGTGGCATAGTAGCACACCCACGACCAGTGATTTAACAGCAATTGCTGCAGCCAGCTAGTGCTTCAGGGTCTCTATGAAAATCACAGTGTTGATTTAAAAAAAAAAAATACTGCTTTAAATTTACAAGCTATTTCATAGACTCATTAATTTTTCACGGGGGAAGGATAAATGAGTGGCTGGAGAGGACTCAGAGTACACTATTTACACTTAATTTATAAATTATGAACTTGAAAGCTGACACTTTATGGTTCTTGTATCATTTTATAATGAAATGGAATGAATCTCTCTGCTTCTGCTCTGGATGTGCTATAGCATTAACATTTACTCTTCCAGGCAGTTTCTAACAGCAGTGTGACTGTTTCTAACAGCTTGGCCCTTCCTTTGGGTGGAAGAGTACTCTCAGCTCAGTTTCCTTGTGCTCCTCTTCCCTGTGGCAGATGTTCGGCCCTCACATTCTGCAGATTGCAGGCCATCCATCAGAGTCCCAGCCTGGTCTGGGTAGAAACTATGACTTGTTCCTGACTCCAGAACCATGCGGCTTCATCTCCATCCCCAGGGAAAGACTCCACCAAATCACCCCACAAGGCTTCTGTGGCACAGGGGGGAACTAGGGAAAGCTAAGATGTCTCCAGTGGCACATACATGAGCTATCTGGGGCAAGGATAAGACAGATTGCCCTTTCTGTGACTCTCAGTCTCCATGGCCAAGTTCCTGGACTCATGGATGGGCATCTGGAGGGTCCTATGACAGGAAAAGAAGTAGTGATGGCATTGCAAAAGCAGGACCACAGAGAATTTTGGGAAACCCAACTCTTTACATGGTGCTTACTGGGACTGGGTTTGCACTGAAGTAGAGATGTGTGTGCAGAGACAGCCACAATCTCAGGTGGGACTAATTCAGTTCTCTCTTTGCTGACACAGCTACTTGTGTGTCAGACTCAATCTGTGTTAAAATACTGTTTCTGACATTAGATTAGCTCTGGTGGTGTCCAGATTTTTAGATTTATTCCTAACAGTGGCCTCATTTATCTTACAGCTTGGCCAGTGGCCATTTCTTACTGAGTCTTGTCTTTGGATTTCAGTGTGAAATTGAATTTTTGCCACCTTGTTAGTGCTCCCTGTCAGTGTGCAGTTTTCCAGGGAGCTGCTCAGAGTAGGACTCAGGAGCTGGACTTGATGACCCTTGTGGGTCCCTTCCAACTCAGGATATTCTGTGATTATGTTCCTGCCTCAGCACAGAGAGGTCTAAGAAGCCTGTCTCAATGGCCTGCACTGCCATCCCCCCTCATTGGCAGCCCCTCAGCTTCTTGCTCCCATGTCCAATTTCCTTTTGGGGGTTCAGCTCATGTGATGCCAAACCATTGCAGGTGGAAGTTTTCTCACAGGCCTGAAGAACAGGTTTCCAAAGAGGAGCGATCATCAGAAATCCCTGAGCTTCCCTCCTCTATCTGTGATCTTCTGTGAGCATAATTTAGTGCCTCGTTGCTCTTTCCCTACATGGAATTGTTCTTGGCTTGAGTCAGACCTGATTCTCATTGTTGTCTGTCTAATATTAGGACCAATACTAAGAATAATGTACTTAATGTTGTGATGTTGCCAGAGCCTTGGCATCTGTGAGCACATCTGGATCACGTGTTAACTGATGTTTCTTCATACTTTCTTTGAGCAGTGAATAGAAAGTTCATTTCATTGCTGGTGAAATCCAGCAACAAAACAGGTTATCCATCAGCATGGTTGACCCTGTGCCATAGGAAGCAAAACTGTTAGGTTTTGACATTCCTGCATCCCTCATGTGGAGGGCTGTTCGTGTTTGGGTGCTGTTTCTCCTCCAGTCTTTTTTCTGTTACACACAAGTCAGAGAGTGAGAGGGGAGCTGGGGGCTGTGTCTGACCCTTGCACACAAGAAAAAAGAGATTTCATTGCTCTGAAGGCACAGCATTGGGTCTAGGCCAAGGCTGGGATGTTCCTGTCACAGAAGGGGCTACCCTAGAAGGAAGCTAAAATGTAGGAGAAAGGCATAATTCGAAGATATGCTGGGACGTGAGTTAATAGCAGGCAACTCCTAAACTTGTGGAAGGAAAAAGGAACAGAGCTTTGGGTGGTGTTTAATTTTGCCAGCAGACACTGCGCTGGGAGGAGTCAGGGTCATAAGGTAGGGTCGGGAAATGTCTCTTCCCAAGGCCAACTCCTGCTTCTCTTCAAATTCAATTAGGCACAGAGCGATAGGGATGTAGCTCCAGATGGCAGGGGCAGCACTGGAGCAATGTCTGCTCCCTGAGACATAGAGAGGAGTAGTGGGGAAGAGAGAGGAGCTGCCATCTGAGGAGCAAAGGGAAGGAGTTAGTGAACAGAGAGCCAGGAGGTCAGGCGGAGGAGGGAGTGGGAACAGCCCCACCACTTTAGCTCCAGGTCACTGCCTCTAAAGGCTGAGGGCTGGCAGGTGGGGGGACTGTTTTGACAATCAGACTTTCTTGGCTGGATCAACATGCATGTGATCTGTTTTGTTAGTTCTCACCTCCTGGCACTACATGGGCCAAAGTATAAAAACGGGTCCCCTCTCACCTGGCTCCGGGGGTTTGTCTGACATATGGTATCCCAGATTTATATTTTTGATTTATGCTAATAAATCCCCTTTTCTCAGGGGAATACAGGGAGAATCAGAGAAGTGAGACTTTCAGCAAGGAACTAGCAACCGCTGGGAAAACAAACGGTGATAGATGTCTACCCCAGCAGAATACCTTTCTAAGCAAAACTGCTCCCAGCAGTATTGCCAGGGAAGCTACAGCCAATTCCTAAAGGAATTAATTTCTTCATAATTGTCTCTGATGAGCATCTTTATCATACTAGCTGAGTGATTGCCCTGATGTCAGCAGGGAACTTCTGTTAATTGATTAAAATGTTTTTTTCACTGCAGTATGCACCTGACTTATTTTTCTGATGGAGTGAAAAAAAAATCTGATAATGCATCTTGACTCAGAGAAAAATGCTAAAAGAGAGTTGGAGGAGAAGGTGGGGAAAGAAAGTACATTTACCTCAAAGGATCTACTTGGAAATACAAAGCAGGTTGTCAGAGAAATGCTTTCAAAGGAATAATGCCTCTCTGCCATCATATTTCGAGTACAAGACCGCAAGGAAATGAAATTCACTTTCACAGTCCAACGTGCCAATCTGATCCAGCCATAGAAGGAAGCAAGGCTAGGGAATGCACAGTGTAGTCATATGAAGATGTGAAAACTAACTGGCAGCTAAGGAAAGTCAGCAGCGTAAATGGTTAAGACAAATGAGACATTGTTTGGGCCAAGTTGGCTTTATTCCTGGCTCTCAGAAGCCCACACATGAGCTCTCTGAACTTTAGAGCAGATGACCAAGTTAGCTCCATTGTGCTCTTATGAACAAGCCAACAAAGTCTTTTCGGAGTTTTGATGGGTTTTTTTAAAATATAAATGTCACACCTTTACAGAGTGAACCCTTTGTCCTTTCTTCCCAAAAGCAGTAAAGTGCTTGAGGGCCTCAGTCTGCAAGTGCTACTCATGAATTATTAACAAGGCTTCCCCTGCACAGGGGCGAGTGGTTGTGGAGCTGAGCCTTTGGCCCAGAGAACCCATTCTGGCTTAGAAAGGTGCTAAGAACGTGCTTGTAATTGCACAGTTAAAAAAGCCAATTAAAAAAATTATTAATGCCACAAACAGCACAGCTTAACCAGAGGTGGGGCCCTCATCTTTGAGACAGAACCCCCACACATTTCCAAAGTCTCTCTGTAGCTGCTTAGTGCACATAAGAGGCTGACAAATCTGGCAGTCTGACCACGTATTTTCCACTTATGAAAATGAAATGCGTGTGACCATTTCTCCAAGCCACTTTGAGAGTATCTACCTATTAACTTTCCACGTAACAGATTTCCCTGAGATTTTTCCACTTCTCCAAAAACCCTTTCCCACTGTTGGCAGTTCCCACAGGAGGACCTGACTGCAGCTACCTTGGTTATTTGGAAAGCCTGAGGGAGGTGCCAGGTCCCCTGTGCTGGGTGATCAGCAGCAGACCAGTCGCAGCAGCGTGGTGCTCCAGGTGGCCCCACACTGGAGGAGCAAACCCCATTTTCACAGGGGCTGAGCTTGACCCTGGGGAGCAGGTTTGTTCTTGGCCAGAAATGCCTAAAAGCTACGCAGGGAGAGCACAGGTGCAGATTATATTAATGCTCAGAGAAAGGGATTGCTATGATACCTTGGTGAGAAAGCTGCTCCCTTTCAGCTCCCCCACTGCCAGACTGCAAAGAGGTTTCTGGGGATAAAGGGTGGCTCAGTAGTCTTAACTTGCCTCCCTCACTGCCCCTGCTAGGAAATGACCTGCACTTCACTGACATGTTTAAACTCCTTCCAGATAAACAGGCAGGAAAAAGTCTGTAATCTGCTAAGAGAGAGAGTCAGGAGCTGCTCTTTCCTGGTAGGACAAGCTTAAATGTCAAATGTGGCAAAGAGCCTTTAAAATGAGAAGTTAAAACTCTCCTTCCTCCTGGAGGCACTGGAGAAGTCACCACCTGCAGTTCCAGAGCTCAGCTTCTGGCAGGGTCTTTTAGCTGCTGTAGTCCAAGCACTTGTGAGGGATAAATACTCATTTTATTGCATAAGCACCAATATATATATCAGCATTTAAATACACGGGTGCAAAGGGTTGGAACTGCACATGCTTTTAAGGTCCTCTGATAGAGGTCTTCTATCTAATGAAAATCTGGTTTGGCTTTTATTACTGATGCTGTTTTATTTGATAAAAAGAGAAAAAGCCTACTTTCTCCTGCATGACCTCCACAGGCTTTTCCTTCCATGGGCAACTGGGTATGAAAACTGGGATGGCATGATATGAACAGGTCAAAACAGAGAAAGACAAGTAATGTTTGGTACTTTGTTAGTTACATTTCCTTTGGGCCCTGTCTCTTACTCTTCCATTTTCCTATTTGCTCTATGTTTTCCCACCCAAATTAATTTCATCTCATATCCATCACTGCAAGATTTTGCACTGGAATATGGTGCTTTGGGCAGGCCCTGTGCCTGGCACATGGGAACACATGGCCTTGGTCAGTCCTGACCACGATTCCCTGCAGTGCCATTTCTGAGGATGGCATTTTCCCAAGAAGAAAATTCAGTACAGTACTTGGCCTTCCAGTTTTCTCCCTATTCCTAATTTTATCTCCACTATTGATGCAGTTTATCAATTTGGGCAGGTGAGTGTCTTTGTTCTGCCCTTCAGTTTCAGTGGGAAGTACAATACTTTTACCTTCTTGCTAAACCCCATGTCAGGAAGATTAAAGACAGTTTGAGAAATGTTTGCAAATCTTGGCAAAACCACAAGCTCCTCTAGGTGCCAGAAATTAAAACAACCAAATAACCATCTGGAAATAATACCAATAGGTTCACAGCTAACTTAAAATAGTCATAGTGTGGCTGAAGCTGCTTATATTTTCCCTATATTGAAGTAATAATTTCTGAACCGTATGTTGAGAAGGTAGGCTGCAATTTGACAGCTTTTGCTGCCCTTGAAATTCTTGCCTTCAAACATACCTTAAACAGCTGATTGATGGCTCCCTGTGTGGTGACATTAGCTCTATTTGTGCCCATCAGTAATGGACAGAATGTGAGAGGTGGTACATCAACTTCTTAATTGTATTGTAATGTATACAGTTTCTGCAGCCCAGATGAGGTCTCTGCCTTTGACCTTGAGAGCCCTCAGGCAGCACATTTCCCTGCTGCTTTTGGCAGGAGGTGATACAGTCAGACTTGACCTTAACGCTTTACATCACACAGATGGGATTTGAAGACAGACAGGGTTTGACTGACTGGTGTACAAGCCCCAGGTGTAACAGTGGCCTGAACCAAGCAGAAATTTTTTTCTGTGATATGCACATTTCCTCAGTGACCCTTTCCCCTCTCCCGTGCCAACAGGCAGAGCCATTCCTGGCCCTGGAGTACGAACTCTTCCAGTGGGATTATTTGCAGCTGGATCATTCTTTTAGCTTCCAGCACAGCTTTACAAGCATTTTCTGTGTGTAGGAGTAGGACACACAGTATAGTGATGGCAATTCTACTAAGCAGTTTGGGGAGGAATTCCTCACACTTGTGTCTCCGACCCCAGAGCCCTTGGGAAGCGTGGTCTTTTCTACACTGAGGGAAAAAATTCCACTCTTTAGACAGGAATGAGACCTTTCACACTTACTGATGTCACTTGTGTCACAGAGTAGACTTAAGTGACAGCTCAGGTTTCCTTTCTCCATCAGGAATTTGTCTCAAGACTTCAAGTATGTGACTGTGCAGCTCCTCCTACATTGAAGTCCGTGTTCTGTTTGCAGATCGTGACCCTCTTGTCCTTTCTGCAGGGTGGGGTGAGGATTTAGCTGGGACCCAGAGCTGGGGAGGAGCACTTCTGTGGGGAGGCACAAGTGGGAGAAGTTGAGTCAATGATCTGCTTTTCAGAAGAGAGATCAGGTAGGAGGCAAGACTGTTTCCTTAAGTCTGCCATTCACAAGTGGATGGTTGCCTTCTGAAATGAATGATATTCAGTTGATCTGCTCCTGCCTGTGGTTTGTCTCAGGATATTTATCAATGTTATCTGAGATGCAGCGTTACCTGAGATTGGACTGCTGGATGGATTTGTACAGCACAGCTTGATGTGAGTCCATTAGGTTTTCATCATTTGTTCTCTTTATTGATTCACAGTTACACTACACTGCTGCTGCTCAGAAGTCAGATGGTGCAAAAAAAATATATATGGTTTCTCAATTTCCTGACCTCCACTGAAGTCCTAAATTTCTTTGCTGTATTTCCAAACAGGGCCTCAGCTGTTAAATATTTTTTCTGACATCAGATAAGCAATCTGATTACAAGTCAGATCCCTGTTTTTGACATGCCTGAGTGCATGTGGCACTTTAAGCCTTAAATTCAGGCCTTTGGTTCCCAATACTTCATTCTTCCCTCTCATTCACTTCCTTCTCATTGCACGGAAGAGGAATGGCTGAGTGTTTTCAGGGGTTCACAGAGTTCCCAAAGAGGAGCATTGGGATTAATTTAGCTCAGGACAAGCTCATAAGCCAGTTTTGGTAATAGGGAGAGATGTAGTCAGATGGGTACTTGTGCTCAGTAATAATAGCTGACAACAATAGCTAAGGTTTGTGTTTTTTTAACACCATTACATTTAGTTTTTGATAGTACCATGAGGAATTATGACAAAATAATCTCCCTAAAAGAATGTAAGTTGATAAAAGGATAAATCCACAAGTTCAAGCATTGATTTGCAAGGTGAATTACAGTACCATTAAATAAATCAATATGTAGCAGAAACTGCCATATGCCAGTAGTTTAACATCACTCTGAACAGTTAACAGCATTTTTCAAGCATCCACCTTATTCAAATAGGAGACAAAATACCACTGTGTCAGAGGTTAAATTACAGGGCATCTCACTTTCATCTATGGAAATGGAATATGGAGCTTTTCAGCTCTAGGTAACTTTGGGATTTACTCATGCAGTTGAGAGTTGTGACTGTTCTCTGTGAAATGGTGTGAGTGCCGTTCTCCAGGTGAGAGATCTCTGTCTCTCCATTCCTCTCCCAATATACCTCTCCCTATGGTCAGGTTTTGGTGCTTTGGGAAGGACAGCATATACATGCCTCATCAACACAGTCAGAGGCTGTGCAGAACCTGCTGCCACACAGGGAAAGGGCACAAGGAGGTTGTTGCAAACTGGATGGAAGTCTTTCTTACCCTGAGAAATCTGAAGAGGTCACCTTGTATAAGGAGTTTAAATAGTTTTGAAAGTAATTTTTGAGTAGTGAGGCTATGCAGTCTCACTGCATTGAGTGACTAAAACCTGAGCAAGCACACTGCTTACACTCTGTGTGGAGCCAAAACCATTCTACAGAGCAGTTTCCTCCTGACAGTATGGAAGAGGAATGGTCACTATCTCACTGCATCTGATGCTATTGTATTTGTCATGTCTTTCTTTGCAGTGTCTGCTCTGTGGATGGACATGGGATATCTATCTGCAGAGCTACTGATCAATAACTTTCATCAATATTGACTTGATTTTTAGAGTAGGGACAATCACACTGCAGCAGGAGATAGGACAAGTCAGTGGGTTAGACAGCTTGGAGTGTTTGACCATTATCTCTCTATCAGTGCTGTTCTGAGACCACACACAAAGTCTCTGGAGAGTTCACTCATCTTTCTGCTGGATACCCAAACTGCCAGTTTTGTAGAGAAACTAGTCCTTACCAGTCCCACTAATAGGGCTTAATGGCACTGATCAGCCTCAGCAGGGGCTCACCCACAGCTCCTGCCTGTGGCCCAGGTGCTCTGTGTAGGTTGTGCTGCAGAAATGCTGGTCTCTGGCTCAGCCATGGTTGTGCCTGGCTGGGGACCCTGCTGCTCCAGGCCCAAGGGCTGGCTCAGCCAGGGGCTTTCTTCACCACCATAAAGTTGTTTGATGTGTGCTGCCACCTCCAGCTTGCCTTGCCCGGGTACTGTGGGATGGGACCCCGGCTGGTGAAGCACCTGTCCTGCCAGCCCTGCTTCTGTGCCTGCCTCCCTCCTGTGCCCCAGGGAGCACTGGCCCCTGCTGTGTCCTGGGCACAGCTGAAGAGCCAGCTGGGGCAATCCTTAGCGCTGGGAGTTACGTTTTTACTAATGAGAGCTCTGGAAAGAGATTTCTCTCTCTAATAATGGAGTATAAACGAGTGGATGGCGTTAAATATTCAGATGACTTCCCGCTGCTCCCAAATCATTCCAAGCTGAGGATGAACGTAGCTGTTGAAGCAACCTGGTTTGTGTCACCCCAGCAACTGCTTATGAACTGTTCACCTAAGTTAGTGCCTCATGGATTGGTGGGAGAGGTACTTGTGTCTGAAGAGGTGTAGGCTATGGGTGCTCCTTCCCTCAGGAGGTGCCTGGAGTTGAGATCCCCCAAGCCACAGCTAGATGCTAAAGCTGGCATGTGCTGGTTGGATTTCTGCACTCTGCAAGGTGGATTTCGTGCTGATTTACTGCAGTGCTGCCAGGTAGAGTTGTAGGGCAGAACTAGGTGTGCAAATGCAGCATCCTCTGTGTTTGCAACCAACCAGGCACTGTCCGGGAGCACTGCACACAACTGTGGAGAGCTGTTGACATGGAGCATGGAAAGATGAGGCTCTATAAGGTATTCAGTGTAGCCACGTCTCAGCAGTTGTGGTTCACCTGTGGTCTGATTCCTTATAGGTGAAGAGGACATAGATTGTGCTTCTGTGAATTCACAGTTTCTCGTTGCTGGCTGCCTGCTGTCTGGCAGACTGCTGGGTCCCAGTTTGACAGCTGAGGAAAAATAGTGGAATTTAACAATTCTTTAGATGAGGGAAGAAACAACAAATCAAATATGCCGATCAAGCTCCACAACTACAACTGTGCTGGCTCTCTTTCAACTCAGACATAAAAAAGAGATCCATGTTCCAGTGTGTGGAAATAGATGGAGAAACCTATTTTGAATCTGTCTTTACAGCTGATTCCTAAAAGCGTTTCCGTTCATCAGCATCCCTGCAAATGCTTTGTGAGCCAGCCCAGCAGGTGTGTGAATGCTGCTTGTTTCCCCTGTCACCAAAACTTGGCACACACACCCCCAGTGGGCAGTGAGAACTGATCTGGAGTCTGCTGCTTGCCCTTTGTGTGTTAGAGTTTCCTGTCAGGGGACATAAATAAGAGGCAGAAGGGATGCAGACAGGGGCAGTGACCTTGGCAGGCTGTTTTCCCAAAAGGCCTGGAGCCTTTTGCTTAGACACTCACCATTTCCAATGGGATCAACAGTGAAAACTAGCAGTAAGGAGGAGTTCCACCAGCAGATGCACTGCCTTGGTCAGAGCAAAGTGGCAGTTAAATTTGGTATTCGACTTGCCAAATTACTTCAGCTGAAAGTAATTTTGCAGCAACTGTGCACAAACTCAGCAGGCAGTGGTCCTGGAAGTGAATTTGAATGACTTGATAAGTGCTTGACAAGTCCCTATGTGTCTTTTATTTTTAGGGAATCTTATTCCTAAATTGCCTGACTCTTTTGGTTGTATGCTTCTTATTTTGGGTGTATACTTTGCAATTGGGAGTAAAGGGCCAGAGTCCTGGCTCTTAACTGAAGGCAGATGCCCCTTTAGGTTGTTGCCATTGAAATTTCCTTGAAGTGGGATAGTGTTCCTGCATGGAGCTATTCAGTATTGTTTGGAAGGGAGAAAAATACTGCCATGTATCAGCTGTAAGTGCAATAACACCTCTGAATAGGGACCAGACTCTAAAGTTAATTCCTCCTTGCTTTTTTGCTCCCAGGCTTGTTCAGACTGGTCCAGGATTTGTTCTATAGGCTTGCAGTTGTTGTTTCTAGAGAAATGCTTTTACCACGTGAATGTCACAGTCACACATTCCTGCACTTCAAATGCCATGGGCATGGATATTCCTGTTAAAAGTGGTTTTGCCTTCATCCCTCATGAGAACTAATGTCACGTGGCCTGTTTGAATCATCCCAAGCAATCAAATTTTGTAAAGTCAGTAAAACTTGCCGTAATTATTCAGTGTGGCTTATAGCTAAGGATAAATGTTTGGAAGAAGCTCCCACAAAGCCTGTGGTGAGGAACGTTGTGAGGAAGGGCAGTTCAGGGTGGATGTGCTGGGTAGAGAGCACAGCCTTCCTGATGCAGCATAAGGCACTGTGAGGAGGTGGGAACACGCCTCAAAATCAGAAATGTTTTATTTACTGTGCATCGCACTTGGAATTCTGCATGGTTTTAACTGCCTTGTGCAGTAAGTCAGACATGCTGTAAATGACTAATTAGCTTCAACTGTTCTCACTTGGCCTGGGTTTGTCCTGGACAGGCCAGGCTGGATCTGTAGGTACAGCTATGCCATGGAGCCTCCTAAGGGAGCTTTCATTTCAAGACAGAGTACAGGCTGCCCTGTCTGGCCCTTCCCTGACAGCCCTCCCCAAAGTGCAGAAGGGGAACATGCTGGGGAAGCTTTCTTTTCTTTAGCTTTGAGTCCTCTTCTCAACTAAAGGTGAGCAGACAGGCTGCCAGAGCAGTTCAGGCTGTGTAGTCCTATTCACAACACTTGGTTCAGTATCTGGTTTGGTGCTTCTGTTTTGCTTCTGGTACATCCTGTCTGTCTGAGAGCCTTCCCTTCACTTGGTGTCTGTCTGCACTGGCCACTTATTTTTCTAGACCCAGCCTACTGAAAGGGTGAAGGTGATTAAAGGGAAAAGCTTGTAGTTTTGTTCCTTCAGAGCCTGGCAGCCATCTGGCTCACCGCTCCTGAGAGCACTGAAATGGTGCCCTGAGCTCTGAGCACTAATTCCCTTTCCCCACTGACAGCATTATGCTCATTTGCTAAAATCTTCTTAGGGCCAGGAACTACCAGAGGGCCCAGACGGGCATCTGCTCTCTGCCAGCCCTCCCAGCCCTTACACAGGCAGTTTGTCAGCCAGGGCTGGTGCCAGTGTGGATACGGGAAACGGGTTGGTCTTGCTTTTGCTGCTGAGCTTGGATGGGCAGGGATTACTGGAGGGCACTTGGGCGTGGGAAGGCGGCTCTCAGATGTGGAGATGGGGGTTTTTGGGAAGGGGCAGGGAGAGATCAATTTTGCTGTGTCAGTCCTGTGTTTGTCCTTCCTGTAGGATGGATGGACAGCAAAGCATTTCGAAGTGTCTGTCGGTGCCCTGCCCGGGGGGCAGTGCAGCTGCCCAGCAGTGCACAGAATCGAGTTTTGGCATGTCCAGCTTCACTGGAGTCTCGAGTCTCAGTCCTGTGAAGCTTCCATTTAACACCAGTTGGACATTGAGGACCGAAACATTGCAGGCACAGGTAGTGGGCAGGGTTATCAGTTACACAAAAGCAGCAAAGAGCTTTTTTAGATTTTCCACTGGCAGCATCCTGTTTCTCTACCAAACATACAACTTTCCTAAGCCCTGCTGCCCCCATTTTTTTTTAATTCACTTTGTCAGCTTGGTTGCAGGTAAAGAGAGAATAGTTTGGGCCTTTTAGCATTCCTCAGACTTTGTAGTTAGAGATTTACTGAGGAAACTCCTACCTGAGCCACTGGAATTGCCTGTTACCTACTATTCCACCCTCCCTTCACTAGCAGCTCACCCACAGAGTGATTCCTTGAGGCTCTCTTCCTCCCTGCTTGGGGTTCATTGCAGCCCAGTGGCAGTTCACATCTCTCTGCTCCGAGCAGACCTACCTGGAGCGGGTCTCCATGGCTGTTTCAGCTCCAGCAACACATTTATGAATAAAAAAGCCAAAGTACAAGTGAAAGGTGGGTTTCATTTTCCAGCACATTCTGCAACCAATTTGCTGACCTTCTCTCTCACTTGGGCCAGGCATGGATCTGTACCCTGAGCAATGCCGTGTCCTCAAATCCGTGTGCTAAGTGCCACTGCACTCCATCTGCCAGCCCTGTGCTCCTCGCTCTGTGCTCACATAAGCTGGAGAGAAATTCGGTGTGTTCATGGCCAATCTGTGAGCTCAGAGGGATGTGCTGTGTGAGATGATCCCTTATGAATTATTTGCCTGGCACTAATGGGAGCATAGCAGCCATGAATGGATAAATGTGCCTTCTCCACTGAAAATTTGGTTCCTTAATGGAGATGCAAAGGCAGTCATCCTTCTCAGTGTTTAAAATAAAAACTGCCAGCTTGTTAGCTGTGATTTATTGTTTTTGCTTGGGTCTTACAAATGGAATGGATTCAGGAGGTTAAGCCCAGATGAGCTCATGCTGTTCAGCTGGATGATATTAGGAGTTAATCCCTTTGCGTGGTTCCATATTCTGTAATACCTCTCAAGCCTGATGATTGCAGCTGTATTTTAAAAGCTTTCTTTTTTTAAGATAATCTGGTAGAAACATGAAGCTGGTAAAAATAAAAAATATTCTCTTCTTTCTGTAGAAAAGACATGGTATTTGTTTCCATATTTAAACTTTTCTTTGAACTGGTTTGCAAAACAAATTCAAGATTAACTCCAACCTTCCAGTGATGACTGGTAAAATTCAAATCTGTGATAGAGATGCAACTGGTAATGTTTCTCACAACTGCAAGTAATTAAAAGTCTCCTTCACAGTTTTAATAACCTGCTTGTTTCCTGGCTTCTCAATAACTCTTTTGTTCCTTGTGGTTTTTCTTTGCTTTGTGTTGCTGGCACTTAAAATGGCTGGTTCCTGGGATCCCTTGAGCTGCTAGGTGTTTTAAATAGCTCATCAACCAGGTAATTTCATAGCCTTCTGGCTCTGAGATAATTAAATGTATGTATAACAAATCTACCTTGTAGACTGAAACTCCAAGAGTGTGCTTGGTTGACCCAGGGGTCCCAGCAGGGGTTATTTATTTGATTCCCATGCTAACAGAATGTTTTGGGGATTTGCTACTTATGTGAAATCCTCGTACCAGGTTTCTGAGCCATCTACCAAACAGCTGATCCACTCATCCAGGTTAACCTTCTTGTTTCCATCTGTGTCACAGGACCCAGAGGGTGGAAAGTGGATTGCAAATAACAGACTTGCTCTCTTTGAAGAATTGTGGGAACGCTACAAGTGTTTGCAACGTGCCTCTGAGCTAAATATCAATTAAAGTAAGCTTACTTTTGAACGAAAGCCAGAGTATTGCTAACTCTGGCTTTCTTCTGAATTCTCATGAATTTTATTTACAGCTTCTGTGTATTTAAAAAAAAAAAAAAAAAAAAGAGAGAGAGAGCGAAAGTCCATATGGTTGCAAAGAAACGTGATCTGAGCAAATCCTAATAGCTTGAAAATCAGAAAGCAGAGTAAAGGGTTTAATATAGGTAAGCACATCTGTCTAATTTAAAGACAAAAGTCTCTAGAACACTGTGGTTTAGAGAGCTGGCCTTGGTCTGGTCTGGGGACAAGGAGAGCTAGTAAGGAGCTCTTTCTGTTCTCTAATAGTATTTTGTGTCTCAGCTGTTGCTCTAAGCTCCTCATGGGCATATGCTCTGTGTGAATAAGTGAACTCTGCAGGCACAAGGCACGGGGGCTATTTTCAAGATCCCTGTGATCTATAAGTCAATCGAGTAATTCTGAGGGCCTGACTTTCAAATTAGGAATCCGTAGGTTTACCAGTGCCAGAAATGAAACAAAAAGTAGCAGAAATGGTGTTTGTAAGGGGAGTAAGTGATGGAGGAGAAAGAGAAGGGAGGAGGAGAAGTCACAGTATTCTTATGTCATTCATACTTTTCAACTGGTGTGTCTTTCACGTGTTTCCTTGATTCTTTTTCCAGTCCTTCCTCTGCTCTCCTTTTCTGCTTCTCACCTGCTTAGGTTCAAATATGCCTTGCTTGCAAACATTTGTTCCTACTTTTTATCTGCAGAAATGTGTAGAAGAGATTAGAGTTTAAGGCAGCCCTGTTCTAGGTTGGAATTTATGTTACTAAAATAGGTTAACAGCATGGAAATTTGGCCAAGAATATAAGATTGGCTCTTCTGCTGTTAGAGAATACTTGGTCTTAAAGTTCATGAATCTGACTCTCCTGGGCCAAATGGGAGGCAATTGGGCTAAACATGAGACTTCTGGCTTGTGTTTGATTAGAATAGTTCTCAAGGTTTAATCTTTCAGTTGTCCTTTCTGGTGTAGGCTGAAAAGCTTCCTAGTTGAGGCTGAACTGGAGAAGTAATATTTTAGTTCTCTGCTGTCCCTCTGAATGACCTTTGGCAAATCTGATCTTGGTGCACCCGTTCAAGAGAAATATTTCCCCTGTCCCAGGAGGGGCAGAGGTAAGTCGGTAATGCTTGCAGTGCCTGGGAGTCACTTGTGATCTGGCTTAAATCAGCATGGCCAAGGTCTGCTTAATTTTCATATGAAGCAATAGTAAGATGAGCTTTGTGCCTTAACAGATGAGGCTCTGTCAGATGATTGTCAGTGATGTTATCCCTGCTGGTGCCACCCAGGATGTTGTAGCAGGCTCTTTTGTGGGGTACCTGCATGTCACCGCCCTATCATGAAGCTCACCAGCTTGTTCTTCATACCTCATTCTACAGCTTTGCCCCAGTGCTACTGTAAAACTTGCTCAGTGAGGTGAGCATCCAATCCATAAAGTTTTAAGTTGTCATACTTTGCTGGCAGGGTGGGTAATCAGAATGTAGTCCCCCAGCACTGTGCCCCTAAGTGGGTGGCTGTGGTAAAAAACCTCTAGGAAGTATGAAATATGTAGCTGAAGGGCCTCTGCTGTTGTACTTTCAGTCAGAGTTGGAGTTCCAGGATGTACTGCTGCCTGCTGAGGACTCAGCACATCAGCTCTTTATATCAAGCTTCAACAGCACTGAGAGAAGGATGGGGGAGCTCTGCAGAGGTGCAGCCTACACGAGGTACCTTCCCATCCCCTGGGCCTCGGGTAATGCACCTGGAAATGGACTGCATGGCATATAAGAGGAGAGGAGCACACCTGGAAAAGGAATTAGAACTTTCTGCCTTCCCCCATTTATAGAAATGATATGTTTGTTATTTAACAGGAGGGGATTTTCACTGTAAGATTTAGTGTGAAAGTGCTTCAGCACACTGTGCCAGGGGAAGGTGTAGATAATGAAGCTTTTCCAGCTCTTGCTGGCTACATCTGTGGTTTCTGTTCTGCTCTGAGGTGTTGAATCTCCACTAGAATATTCCCAAAAGAGAATAAAGGAATAAACTTGGACAATCAAAGCAGTTTTGTAATATTGGAAGTTCAGGTGCGCTCTGGGTATTTTTGAAAAGGTGAGAAAACAAGAGTGATATGAACGTTCAGAGCTGTGAGTCTGACTTCAACCACCATGGATTTTAGCTGCAGGAGCAGTTGAACAGTGTCTTTTACTGTGTCCTGGGGTGCATCAGGCAATGCATCACAAGCTGTTCTCCTCTACTGGTGCAGTCTCACCTTGAATAGTGTGGCAGTTTTGGTCACCACAATATAAGAAGGATGTAAAGCTCTTAAAGAGTGTCCAAAGGAAGGCAATGAAGATGGTGAGGGGTCTTGAGGGGAAGCTGAGTGAGGAGTGGCTGAGGACACTTGGTGTGTTCAGCTGGAGGAGACTGAGGGGAGACCTCACTGCAGTTACAACTTCCATGTGAGGGGAAGAGGAGGGGCAGGCACTGATCTCTGCTCTGTGGTGACCAGTGACAGGACCTGAGGGAATGGCCTGAAGTTGTGTCAGGGGAGGTTTAGGTTGGATATGAGAAAAGGGTTCTTCACCCCGAGGGTGGTCGGGCACTGGGACGGGCTCCCCAGGGCAGTGGGCACAGCACCAAGGCTGACAGAGCTCAAGAAGTGTTTGGACAATGCTCTCAGGGACATGGTGTGATTCTTGGGATTGTCCTGTGTAGGGCCAGGAGTTGGACTCAGCGATACCTGAAGGTCCTTTCCAGCTCAGGATATTCTCTAATTTTATGGCTGTGACAGGTTAAAAGACAAAGTGATGAAAAGATTTTTAGTTAAATTTCACCACAAAGATGCATTAACAAAATCTCGAGGTAAGTCATAGTTAAGACCCAGGTTAAATTACACAATAATCAAGGAACAGTGTTTTTGAGGCTAAGACAGATGGAAATGATACCAACTCTGATGAGCTTTCAGTGCTTTCTAGTGGCAAATTAAATACAGAATTAAGAAGTGCAATGTCATGCCAGTGGAAAGAATTAATTAATGTAAACCTTGCAAGAGCACTGAAGAGTTGTTAGCTGATTAACAAGTGGCTCAGGAAAAATGCTGGAATGTTGCTGTGCATTGCTCAGCAAACTGTGTGAAAGGCCAAAAAAGACAAGTGACCGACATATATGGGATAGAAAACAGGATTGTGTGGCAGGGCATGGGAGAGCTCTTACCTGATGCCACATTTGGCCCTCAACAACCTGGGTGGTTCATTAGAGAATGAAAATTACTTGCATGTCATATCACTGAGCACACAGAGCTTTTTGGTATCGTTGCACAATTTCCCCAGCTTGGATTGTATGTCTCATCCTGGCCTGGGGCAGGCTTGGGAATGCACACATGCACTTCAGACTTGTGCTTGGCCTTCATTATTTGACATGAGTGTCCAACAGCTTAGCTGCTTTCCATGAGCCTGCACAGCTTTTTCCTGAAACAGGAGAGGGAATGCAAGAGGAGAGGTCTGCCTTTGCCTTCTCCTACTCATGCCAGAGATGGTAATTTCAAGGGGAAAGCAGACACTTGTGCAGGATCAGCTGCCAGGGCCAGCAGTGAGATTGCACTGGAGCCCTGGATCAGGAGTTGTTGCTCTGCTTGGTCAGTGACTGAAGGCTCTCATGAGCTAAGCCAGTCATCCTCGCAGTTTGAAGGGACAGGTAAACTCCATGATGGAGGACAATTGCTCAGAGTTTACCTTGATCATAAATTTGTAATACATTAAACCCTACTGGATTAGGGATAACTGTTGGCTCTGCTCATAGTCAGCTCTGGGTGGAGGTGACTCCTCCTGTCACCAGAGAGCAAACCTGGAGCAGGTGTACTCTGTTGAACCACGCGTGTGCCAGGCAGCTCTGTCCTCAACCTGAGCGTGGCCAAGGCACAGCCTCCTCACCAGGGAAGGCAAAGCAGTGGCCTCCAGGAGGGCAGCCTGGGCTGGAATCAGTGTGCAAGGCAGGGCACTGCTCAGAGGTGCCCCATACCCGAGAGCTTTCCCTAAGGATAGTTCTTCACGGGTGGCAAGGAGAGCCTGCAGGAGCGGGGAGGTGCTCCCTGCCTGCTCACTGAGCATCTGTGGCTCCTGCCAAAGGCACTGCAGTTCGTGGCAAGAAATCTTCATACATCATAGCTACTGAAAAAATTCTCACTTAAAAGATTTCTCTGCAGAAAGGGAGGAAAAGGGAAGATGAGGTTATGATGTGATTCACGTAACATTTCTCCTTGAGTAAGAGGAGGAGGGAGCAGACAAATGCCTCAGGCTTTCACCATTCCTTCTAGGTGACTAAGCAGCAATTTTATTTTTAACAAAAGCTAATGCAAGGAAAGTGAGCAGAGCTGGTGGTACATCTGAGAGTGCCTGTGTCACTTCCTGCATTGTGAAGATCTGCTTGGGCTGTGGGAGACGCATTGCATTTCGGTGTATTGATTTCTCTCCTCCGGGTTGAGTGTGTCTGTGAGCCTTCTCCCCTGTGACAGATTAGGTCGTCCCTGCTGAAGGTCACTGACGGTTTTTCAGCATCTTTTTCCTTACTGGAGGTTGGGGTTTTGGCTTCCCTGTCTGTGCTTCTTTTGGCCAGCAGAGGGTAGTAAATGAAAAGTTAATGCAGGAAAAAGTTTTCTTTTGCTGTCAGTCTGGGCTCAAAGTTGAGTATAAAAGCTATACTACTGATAATGGAGAGGAGTTATAACAGACATAATCCAATTAAAAATGCTGATATCCTCAAATTGCCTTCTATGGAAATTTGCTTTTGTTTATGATTAAAATATTTTAATTTAAAACTTGCCAGTTATGTAAAAGACAACTGATTTTATTCAGTATTTGGTTAGCAGTGTATGTTGTTTCACATCCTTGATGACATCTTTTATAGAAATTAATAAATGCTGACAATTAGGCTTTTTTTTTTTTTTAAACAAAGCCATAGAAGCTGTCACTATTTCATTCTTTTTAAAAAACAATTTACTCTGAAGTATGTGTATTTAAAGCAAGGGCTTGAAAGCATCAATCTAAAGTGTTTATCCTGTAAGATTAACATGGAATTTTCACCCACTATTTTTAGCCTCTTGCCACTTCACTTCCTCTTCTGTCACAGCTGGTGTAATCCATCTCTCATTGCCAGATGTTGTCTGTCCTGCACTGGGAGGGGCGTTAGACCCCTTTACCTTTTTCCAGCCAGGATTTTTGCCAGGCTTGGACAAAGATCACACTCTGCCTCTCCCAGCTTACTGCTGCTTATTCCTTCCAGCCCTAGGCATGGCCTCACTGGGTTAGTCCCTGCTTCAACATGCAGGTGCTCCAGTGGTCCCTGGCTGGGAGGATGTGCAGGCTGATGCTGCTGAGCTGGTGGGGCTGCAGAGGCTCTCCCCACTCCTGTTACATGGAATGTATCACATGTTTGTGTCTCATCCTGGAGCGGGGTGCCACCCCTGCCAGCTTCTTGGAGCAGGGGTGTTCCAAACCTTGGGACAGAAGTATTGCCTGGTTGGTGTGATATTTATGCAGTTTGTTACAGAGGTTATGCACAGTTGTCAGTAATGTTGAACTTGTGTGGCTCCAAGGGTGTTGGCAGAGTCCCTGGGTGTCCCTGAGAAGGGCTCCTGTGCTCTGTGCCAGTGGAACCGTGTCCCCTCTGCCCTCGCTGGGCACAGCTGAGGCAGCAGCCAGCCTGGGTGGCTTCTGGGACATCTTGACAGTGGGGGCTGAGCACAGGGATGCTCACCCCTCCATTTTGGGTCATTCTGTGACATGCCCATGAATTTTAGTTTTCTCCCTCTCTGCAAAGCAAAGGTTAGTATGGTAATATTTCAGTGCAAAATTGTGACGTGCATTCATATTTTCAAGGAAATATGTTATTGCCATTTCGTTAACTTCTCCAGTCCAAACTTGTGATCCCATTTGGGAGGAACTACGTGTGGAAAAGTGAAATACTACTGTTGCCAGGAAAAATATAAGACTTTCAGAACACGTAGTTAGAAAAACAGGCTTGGAAGAAATAAAGGTGGCATTTTTCAGCTTGAATTCTAATAAAATTTTACATTACATCTGGGAAATACTTTCTTTCATCTAGCATTAGAATGGTATTTTGTAGGTATATTTCATATAAAAATGTATTTATCCTTTTGTCTTCCTGTTTTGTACATAGAATGCTAATAGGAATAGTAAAAGTGACAACCAAGCATTTATCAGGAAATGCAATTTAAGGTTGGAATCAAATGGGATGGAAATGCAGAACTGAGGTTCAAAGCCCAGATGGACCCTGTCACATTTTATATGACTTGGGATACCACCTCCCTCTTGCATGTTATTTGTCAAACAAATGCTGCCAATGGCACATGGAGCACGTTAAATCATGGGGGTGTGTAGGCAACCACAGAAATGTAGCACAGTGGGGTGGAACAACCACAAGCAATGCAGGCATTTGCTGAGCCTCAGCACTGCTCTGCACCTTTCACCCTCTAAGCTGCAACCAAATGTGGAAAGTTGCAATCCTTAAGGAATTGGTTTCAAAAAGCGAAGAGGATGTGAAAGAGGTGTTATGATAGGAGCTGGAACTCGGCCTTGACGATGTGAAACATGCATCTGGTAACATAAAATGGGAAAGAATGTTCTTCAGGAACCTCCACATGATCCCCACCTGCTTCTGCAATTTCTGCCTGCTCTCTCCTTTAGTGCTGTGGTGTGACTGCTGTCTGTCCTTGCTGGCTGGAGTCCCTTTCCTCCCAGCCTGGCCATCAGGCTCTGGGTTTTCTCTAGTAATTCTCCTCATGCCACTAAAGCCTCTTGGACCCCACAGACCTCCTGTCAAGCACAGCCTCTTCATCCTTGTGGACCAGTCAGCTGCCTTCCAATGCTCTTCCCTATGCTCTTCACCCAAAAAATGTCCTTTGCTCTGTGTGACGCTGTCATTGTCTAGCCCTTTGTCTGCCTTTCAGCAAAGCCTAATGGACAGTTTTTCTCCTGTGGTCTGAGAGACTGTTGGCAAGATCACAGGACTTTTGATGTTGTTTTGTTTCTCCATTACAGCTTGGCTGCAGGCAATCTTGCTGCAAACCCCTGGTAATCACTGTCTTTATGCACACACCTCAGCACCCTCCTCCTTCTGTGATCCCTCCCGTGGGCAGTTCTGATGGTGCCATCTCAGTGTCCACCTTAGTGCAGCTTTTGAGCTTTTTCTTTCTGATTGCTGCAGGCACCACCACATCCTGCTGTGGCTCAGGGTGTTGTGTGGATTATCATCTAGACCTCTGTGCATGTCTTTATACCCAAAACTGGGTATTTCTTTCACAATCTGACCTTGAATGAAAGCTGTGAAGGATACAGGCCGTCTTTCCCATACACACTATAACTCCCTCTCAGCCTGTAACTCTTTCACATCTCTGTTACTGTAGCGTGTTCCTCTCCATCCTTAGCAAACCTTCCTGAATCCTCGAGTCTGTTTTGAGTTTCCCATCTTTCACCCACTCTGTTTCTAGCACATGGGTCATGATTGATCTCTTCCTTGACTGCTTTCACAGTCTAGTGCCTCTGACCCCTGGGCAGTGAGATGTAAAAACTTGTCTCTGACTGGCCCACAGCAACTTTCGCCAACCCTTTGGCTGCAAAGATCTTTTTATGTTTGATTTCAGGACAACAATTTTCCTAAATTCCTCTGGGCTTTCCATAACAAATATTAGCAAAAATTCTATTTAAGAAGTCCATGTGAATCTCCATCTGAATCCCTTCCAAACTCTCCTCTGTCTCAACTACAAATGATGAGGTTTAAGAGTCAGACAGTGCTGATGGTGTGCTGAGATCACTGCCTGATCATGATAACCAGTCTGTTTTATATGGTTTGCACTCCTGTGATTACCTCTGCCACTTATGTCTGGTTTTGTAGTAGGTGTAAACCTCTGGCAGACAGAGAGCCTTCATGTTTTCTGTCTGCATTATACTTCCTTCTGTCTGATAGAAAGCACAGGAGTAATGGACAAAATGCACCCCACTACTGGTTATAAAATGAGAATCTAAACAAAAACTAAAGGAGTTTAAATCACCAATATAAATCATCATAACCATAACTTTTTTTTTTTGCAGCACCATCTCTCTGGAAACACCACATTAAGGTGTGAGTTGGGAAGATTTTCTACAGTGCCTGGGGTAGAACAGCCCTCCTCTGTTTGAAAGGTGGGTTAGCAAAGCTAAAAGTAAAAATGCAGTGCTTGCTTTAGGAAACAGCGCCTTGATGCTACGTTCTGACTCTGAGAACAGAGCTGTTCAGCTGGTGTATAAACCCTCTTGCAGAGCTGGGGCCCCGAGTCCCTGAGTGATGTTTAGGTATCACTTAATAGTACTGCCGTATTATGTATATTAAGCTGTGACATACTCCTTACTGGCACTGCCTCCTTACACTGTTTTCCAGAATAAGTCTTGAATTTCCTAGTTTTATTTGCCTCTTTCAGAGGTTTCTCTGGAGATCAACTCAAATCTTTAAGTGCCTGCTAGGAGCTTCAATAATTTCTAAACCTGTTCTCCCTCCGTTATCTGCACTAAGTGTTCACTACTGCTCTTGGATGCTCAGCATGCTGAGCAAGTCAGATGGATTCTTCTAATTCCTAGGAAAAAAAGCCTTACACAGCACTTAAGCCCCACAATTCTCTCTAAAATCAGTAAGAGCTGTGGTTCTGCAATTCTGTGTAATGCCCTAAAAGAACAACTGTAGCTATTATTTAACACTTCAACAATACTTTTCTGCCTTTGATTCTTGGGAGTAGATGTAGGTTAATTAAACTATAAACTAAGCTTGCAGTAGGTGATTATCATCATTATTTATTCAGGATTAATAAGGCTAGTGAAAAGGACTCCTTTCTATGCTGCAACAGAAGTTTCTTGTGTGTGTGTACATTCAGGGCACAGTAACATAAAGCCCTGCATTACAGTCTGCCATAAATCTTAACAGCTGTGCCATTTATTCTCATGTGCAGTGTAACACAGCCACGTACAAAATAGAGGTTCATTGTAAAGCACTCTGAGGGCCGTGGTGTGTGCCTAGTAGGTCAGCAAAGTTCAGCTCACAACACTGGGAGCTTTCATGTGCCAGGAGCACAGGAGGAGAAGGGAGTGATATTGTGTAGTGGCACATAATCACAGACAACCCTGCAACTGATATTGCTGCTCCAGTCTTGTTTTTTCAGTTTGGGCTAGACTTTACAGTGAGTCTGCTGTCTGAGGAGGAGGAGCTGAAGCATGAAGCAGCCCTGTCCTGCTCCCATTAGAATCAATCAGAACGGTGGCAAGGACAGCCATTAGTGAGTTTTGCCCCAGTTGTGATTTCAAATCCTCATGTGAAAAAAAGCAAATGGAGCTGCTTAGTGTGACGAGGTCCACAGAGCATCTATTCCCTGCACTGCAAAACATTTATCAGCCTCTTAAAGGGCTCTGCACTGGTAATAAGTGATTTTAACTGCAGTGTGTCGAGGAAAAACCTCCTGCTCAGAGCAGGTGCTCATGCCTGCTGGAGTGCCAGAACTCTGAAGGAGGGACTTCGCCCATTAAGACTGGTTTGAGAATACAAACCCCTTTAACCAGCTGTCAAGGCCTCTGGTTACTTTCAGTTCCCATCTGGGCAGGATTTGAACCGTTGACATAAGGCTGAAAAGCTTGCTGTCCTGTTACAAATCCCCTGAAACTCCTGTTCCCCATCTCCCTGTACGGGTTGAGCTTTCTCTGTAGCGGTACCTTTGCGTCCTGGCTGGATGGGGAGGCCTCACAGCCTTAAAATTCAGGCAGCTTTACAATTAAATTACAGTTCCAGACAATCAGTAATGTTTCTAAAAATGCCTGATTGTCTTGAGCATCCAGGCAGGGATTAGCCTAGAGGCATCTTTTAGTCTTAATTGGATAATCGCCCAGTGCTGTAAAAGCAGCTAAGAATGTGTGTCCCCCGATTTTTCGTATTATTTGCATGTATTTGGGTAATATAATTAGCAAAATGTAAGTAGCTGTTGATGCTAATTACAAGGCTGCATCTGGAAATACTTGTAACATCTATTTTTGCTCTGATTTTTCAATTTGGAAAACAGTGTCAGATTTTAAAGCAATAAATTTCAGCGCAGGGAAGAGAATGTATGAACAGCCCCTTGGGATTTTTCTATTAAAAGAAGCTTAAATAGTTCATGCCTCAACTTTTGATTGCAAGTCATTATTAAATACTCTGAAATAATATTAATTCAGCAGATAGCAGAAAGCAAGCCTCCCCCTGCCCTTCTCATTTTTCTCACGTAAAATTCCTCATCTTAGAACATATTTTTGGTATAATTAGAATAACCTTATTCCGATGTTGAAGATGTAGTGTCAGGTGCACTGCAGACTTTGTCCTCTTAAAGTAATACTTAACACCCCTGTTTGTACATGCAATAAAATCCCATCACAGTGCATGCTGTTCAACAGCTCCCTTCATTAGGAAGAAATTGCAATTACCTCATAACAGTCACTTCTATATTTTACTTCTTTTCTGTACCCCTCACTAGGAAACTCTCAGAAACAATTCACGCAAATTTAGGCATCCAACAAACTATTTGAGTTTCATTTAACAAAAACTGAAAAGCAATTTATGAGAGGCATGGGAGATGACTGTGTAAATTGTATTTAGAAAATGTTTTTCTTATGTCTGAAAAGATTTTATTGAACATAAGTTAAAGGAATGGAAACAGTTCTGGACACTATCTGTTTGTTTTGCAGCTGGAATATTTTGCTTATTTCTTCTTAAAGAGCAAGTGTTAGAAGAAATTGTTTTGCTTCTTTGTTGGTGGTTTTGGGTTTTTTGGTTGTTTTTTAAATCATCTGGACACTGTCCATACTGTGATATGACCAGACTCTTTTATTTCAGACCCCAGCAGAGACCTTGGGGACTCCCAGTATGTACTGAAAAGGAAGCTGTAGAAGTTCTGGTCATTCAGTGTCTTGTTTATGTGGTTGGAGGCATTTCAATTAGGAAACAATCACTTTCCCCTGAAGGAACAGCACAGGATTTTTACAGGGGTTAAACCCCATAGGCCTGTATTTAGCTGAGAGATAAGAGGGAGCAGCTTCTATTTATGCCATGCAGCTGCTGAAATGAGCACATTTCTGGCTGGAGGCATCACCACAGCTGCTTTAAGTAGCTTATTGAATCTGAAGCTTTGCAGTTTACTGCTGCCCTTTTATTTTTTCTCAAAACACAGACAGAAAACCCATGTTTGTTCTCACAGAATAAATACCTGTTCCACTCTTTGTATAGGAAAAAAAAAGATTCTTGCTTCTGGAAAGCAATGCAAGAAGTTAAATAATAGGCATGTAGACTTATCCCGGTTATCCAGATCCTGGACAAGGCAACCACCATGTGTGCAGGGAGAGGTCAAGCTCTATTCTCTGCCTTCAGGATAGTGAGTCTACACTCTGACACCATATCACATTATACAGCTCCCCACACCACACTGTACTGCTTTCCCAGCATCATCCAGAACCCCTCCCAGAAGAGCCCTGGGCTCTGAGGGTGCTCAGAAAGGGGCAGCAAGGAGAGCAGATGCATGAGAGTGTGCTGTCCCTGAGGTCAGATTCCAGCACCCAGCACTGCCCACTAGGAATGGGCCACTCTTCCCCTTCAGGGACAGGTAACTTCCTTGCTTTCAACTCCAGACATTAGGGTAGGGTTGTTGCTTTCTCTCTTTTTGGCTCCCTCTCGTTGGGATAATAGTGGGTAGAGGATTTGAGAAGAGCAGGGAAAGCCTGGAGCTGCAACTAAGGCAGCTCTGAGTCCAGCCTTGCACAGGCAGGGTGGGAGATAAAGGAGGCAGGGTGGAGGTCAGCACATTGAACTACTGCTGTTCTTCACCCCCTCAGTGGATATAGGGAGCAGAGTAGATGCTGAGATGCCCCAAGCTGGTTCCAGTTTGTACTGGCTGTGCAGAACCTGGATTAAAGATCAGGTTTGTAAAAACAACTTCAAAGAACAAAGGTTTTACAGGGCAACCTCTTTTTCCCTGCTTCTTTCCCCAAGTGGAGCCCAGAGAACTGGGCTCTCACATGCTGGTTTTCTACAGCTTTTGATACCCGTGCTCAAAATGCTGTAGTGCTGGTCAGTGCCTCAGAGGCAAGTAAGGAAAAGAGAACAAAAGAGATTTCAATTCTCTGTAAAACTCAATAGAATAATTAAATCTCTTGCTGCTGAGGCAATGTAGGCAGTCACCTGGACTTTACCTTTATTTTAAAATGTGAAATTAAGTACAGCATATCAGTTTGTTACATTATTTTATTATAGATACTTATGTACAATGTGAATTCACATCAAAACAACTTCCTACTAAGGAGCCAGAAAGAAAGCAGTTCCTGTATGAGCTTGGGGAAAAAAGCTAGCTTTTATTTTAATTTTAGATATGGGCCTGGAAGCATCATAAAACCTAAATTGAATAGTATATAATGAGTAATTGCAATCACACTGTAACTTCATTTAAAATTGAGGAACCATTTAAATATCTTTGCAGAGAAAAACACCCCATTCTTTTGTGGAAATAGGGTTTCAACAATAGCAATTTTTTAATGAAAGCCCTTGTTGAGAAACAAAATTAATTACTGAACTGTATGAAAGGACTTAAATGATGGAATTAATACAGTAGAAAATTTGTAATGTTAATTCAAATTTAAATTGACTGTGAGGGGGAAAAAAATCTTCAAAGTTACTGCTTCAGTGGGAATCTTCCTTTGACTTCAGGAGGTACAAGTAGGGCTTGTGACTATAGCAGAGCTGTAGGGAATGACTGAAAAAAGACAAGCAATGGAGCATTACATCAGTGTGCACATCTCAGTGAGTAGGTTTCCTGGAAGTCCTGTGGGAATGGGCTCCACACTTGTTTTCCTTGTGTGGTGGCCGCACAACCAGCTCTACAAGTTTCCTGGCACAAGGGCTGCATGAGGCAGCTGTGTTTGGCTCTCCACTGAGCCCTGCAAGGAACTGGCGTTAATCACCCCAGGTGGGAAGAAGGTTGACTGGAAGTCTGTGCTCCAGCAGGCAAAGCTCGTATAAATTGTGGGCCTTAACAGTGTCAGGATAGTGTTGGATTAACCAGGGACCTGGCGAGCACTAAGCTGTTATGGGGCCACCTTGGCCAGACCCCAGGGCTTTCCCTGTAGGGCAAAACTGTCACCCACCTGCAGCGAGGGCCGCGTGCCCACAGAGTAAATTGTCTGGGAAGTGTAGCCCAGGTTGTTGCCCTGCTGCTGCAGGTGCAGGCTCTGTCTCGGGATATGCAGATTATAAGAGTGCTTTGGTGCTCTAAGGTGATCTGAGTGCCAAGGATTTATCCATCCCAGCATCCCTCTGTACACAAAACACACCACAGCGCCGGGTTATTGATGCAGCTTCTCTGATAGCTGAGGTGCTTGTGACTGGAATAGAAAGGAGTGACTCATCCAGAAACTTCCAAAACCTGCACATCCCACCAGTACCCCGGTGAATACACTAGAAAGCCAACAGGAGAAGAGCATTTCTTAAACAGCTCTGCATGGCAGCAGTCCCATGTTTGTAAGGCAGTCCCTAAAATCATCCTACACGGGTTCCCACTGTTTACCATCCAGATGGTCATTTAAGACTGCACTAAAGGCTGCCTGTATGCAAGGGGAAAGGGCTTGGATGCAGTGGGAAATGTTAATCTCTTGTCTCTAGGTATTGCCATGAGCAGGCTTATGAGCTGGGAAGGAGCAGAGATGGGTTAGGTAGATGCACATACCAACAGGAGCATGTGGCAGGGGGTACTTTAAAATAAAACATTTTAAAATCACCTAATTAAAAATGGTTATGCTGTTCACTTGGTATTTCTGGGCCAGAACCTACATGATCTACTTCAGGCTATTATACAGCTTGAGACAGTTATAAAAGGAAGAAAATGGCTATTCTGAATAGAAAAAGCTCCTAAACTATAATTACAGCATCACCATTGAGATCTGGCAATTCAGCCACAAATGTCATTGCAGTAGCTTAAGAGCAGATGCTCAGCATACTTTGTTCAATGTGCTAACTGCTGAAACTTGTTTTTCCTTTTCTCCTTAAAATTTTTCTCGTGTTTTGTTTAGGCTGGATTTGGATTTGGATATTCTCAAGCAACTCCCATAAACTGTCATACATCTAGGCAGAATTAACCCTGAAATATATTCACCATACTGTGAGTAGCCAGGCTTAATATAATAAACAGCTTTATGAAAAACTAGGTTTGTAGCCTAGGCTGAAGCATCACTAGCGCTCTGTGCTCCTCCAGTGCTGCACAGGGCCCTTGGAAAGTGATCCTTGGGAGGCTGAGTACCTTCACAAGGTAACAGTATACTCAATATACTGTATATGCAGCTCTTGAGGCCTCTGGGCAGCAACTGCCCTCCTTGCACTTTCTTTGGATGGAAACTTCAGCATCCACTCTGTGCTCTTCCTGAACATGGTATCTCAGAAAGGAAAGCCCCCACGTCAAGATGGAGAAAGTAATTCATGTATTATTCTTCTAACAAGCTTCTAACACAGAAAGCCTGTTTCTGTGCTGACTTGGAAGCTGCCAGACTGACAACAAATGACTAAGACAAATATGACCCTTGTGCATCTGGCCAGGTTCCTGGAGGGATGGCTGTGTCCTTGCCTGTCTGCAGCCTGCCTTGTGAGTGCTCCCATTCGAGACCACAGGGATTTTAGGATGCCACAGGAAAAAAAAAGGTCTTGCAGAAATGACTGTTATTACTGTTCTGGTTGTTCTTATTGCTGTCATAATTATGATGATGGTAAGAGCCAAAAGCTCAAGAGAATAAGCCATTGATCCAAGTTTAGGTAGCTTCTCGAATTTTCAAGCTATTTACATATAACAGGGAAAAGTCAGAGGGGAAAAAGGGAAGCTGCTTTGTGAAATTGGATCAGGCAGTGGTTGAGCTGAATGTATTCCAGCCAGCAGCCAGGAGAGCTGGTACAGACTGAAGGGGGGGGGGGGGGGGGTGGGTGGGACGAGCTTTGATTAATTTTACATCAAGGTCCTGTAATGGGTGTCCATTTTATTAAACATAAAGAAAATTCTGTAGTGTTTGCAAGTTAAACTTGTATATCAGTTCTGTGGCGAACATTTTGTTTACTGATGCAGAATTTTCTGGATGCCCTTACACAGGTCCATTTCAGTCTCATGAGCACATTAAAATCTATTTCAGATACCTATCCACAGTGCTCAGATAGCAGGAAAATTCCTCTTGGATCCCTTGGCGTTATATAAGTCCCTCGTTCTGCAGTGTCATGCTGTGATGCATTGTTCTGCTGTATCTCCGTGGACAAATCAATTCTCTGGCCCGTTCAGTTGCCCCACGTGGCTCTGATACACACTGCTTCCTTAGCACATGGAGAACCTTTTCCTGCTCTTTGGACAGTGCAAGAAGAGCTCTCTGCTAAGGAAAGGAGGTACAGATGGTGAGCAGTGCACAGGCAGCACTGCAAAGCTGGCTGGTGGGACATGGCATGTGGGATCAGTCTTTCCACACATGTAAAATATTGTTGTCCCGTGAAAGTTAAAAGTCCATCCCTTCAGAAATGAGACCAATATGAGGTTTGCTGCTGCATCACCCAAGGTGACAGCATCTACCAACTGCTGCCAGTTGACTGATGTGTACTAAGCGTACTTCAGTAAGCAGTGCTGTTACTTTAAATGTTGTCAATACCAGCGTGAGAGGGAGAAACAGGTCTTTACATCAGGATAAGAGAGATCAGGTGCTGGCACAGTATTTTTTGGGGAACAGTAAGTGTAGATTTTCCACTGCTTGTCATCTGCTCAACTACACTTCCCTGGGAGAACACTTTTGAACTCAGACTTGCTGCTCACCACAGGTGTGTTTGACATGAGAGGTATGTTTTGTACCCATTGAGAATTTGGCTTTGTAGACCTAAACTCTGTTTTCAGGTGCATAAGCAAATAGTACTGTAAATAATAGTTTAGACCTTTAGTAAACATTCATTGCTGCAACCTAGAAAGAAAAGTCTGTTTGCACTTTAATATGCAGCTGTGGTAATTGGAAAATAAAGAGTCTTACTGGAATTGACATTGTGGGAAACATCTGGAAGATTCCTGGAGCTGATGGGAGGTAAAAGCTTTTGCAGTGTAAGTGTGCCCCTGGGTTTGCTTGCAAAATGTTTGTCCGTGCTTATACTGAAAGTAATTGCTAACATTTGCAGCTCCATAGTATGCTAATAGTGCTTCCTTTTTAAGGTTATATATCAAACTCTCTGGCAATTAGAGGGGGAAGAACTGGAATAGGATTTCTTAGTTTCACAGCAAGGTTTTCCTGATCTCATTTGTCATCTAAAGCTTTGGTTTTACAAGGGATTTCAGCAAGTGTTCATAGGTCTATGACACCACATTTTGTTTTCATAGGCTCCTTTGAAAATTGTAGTTCAGTGGCTTTAGATAAAACGTTAGAACAACTCCTGATATTGCCATTCTAACACCATGAGGACAGACCCTGAAAGCTATTTCTGTTCTCCTTGGGCAGCTTGAAACAATATATCGTGCAAATCCTGACCTCCAGACTGCATTGAAATTGTCCTGTTTCGTCACTGGTGCCAGAATATTTGTCAAAAGCCACGTGAAGCTTTTTCTTAAGAGTGACTGAGTGAATTGGATTTACTCCATGCTATATGGTATCACTGTCAAGCATCCCACTGACTGAAAAGTGTTTAGTTATTGAAACCTTTGAGTTAGTAAATGAATGCAAAGAATTTAATTAAGTTGGTATTGACACATCTGTCAAGATGAAGCAGAAATATATCATGAGCATAGGCATGTTGCCATTGATAAACAAGGGAGAATAATATGTGTAATAATAATTATAACAGTTATGGCAAAATAACTCATTAATATTTTTCAAAACTAAAACCTAGAGAAGAAACCACACCTTGCTGCAAAGCACTTATGTCAATCCTTGTTGATGGAAAAATTATTCAGGATGTCAGATTCTTTGATTAATTCTGGGGAAAAAAAGATAAAAATCAGAAGAAAATCTAGACATTCTACAAAAATACTGTGCTTAATAATTTTATTTTCTAATATTTCTGTTACTGTAGCTATTAATATGAAACTGTTTGTGTGTCAAGGTGTTGGTAGTGAAGGGGCTGCAGGGGTGGCTTCTGTGAGAAGCTGCTGGAAGCTTCGCCCATGTCCGATGGAGCCAGTGCCAATGGGCTCCAAGATGGACCCGCTGCTGGCAGAGGCTGAGCCCATCCACAAAAGTGATAACACTTCTGGGATAACAGATTTAAGAGGAAGGAGAAAAACTACACAGCAGAAACTGCAGCCTGAGAGAAGAGTGAGAATATGAGAGAGAAACAGCTCTGCAGGCACCAAGGTCAGTGGAGAAGGAGGGGGAGGAGGTGCTCCAAGCACCGGAGTAAAATGTGAGGAGTCCTCCCCTAGGGAAGAAGGAGCAGCAGAGGCAACGTGTGATGGACTGAGCACATCTCCCATTCCCCATCCCTCTGCACCACTGGGAGGGGAGGTAGAGAAAATTGGGAGTGAGGCTGAGCCCGAGAAGAAGCGAGGAGTGAGGGAAAAGTGCTTTAGGATTTAGTTTTTATTTCTCATTATCCTGCCCTGATCAGCAATAAATGAAATTAGTTTCCCCAAGCCAATAATGTTTTGCCCATAATGGTAACTGGTGAGTGATCTCCACCTGTCCTGATCTCAACCCACAAGCCTTTTGTTATATTTTCTCTCCCCTGTTCAGCTGAGGAGGGCAGGGCTTTGGTGGCCACCTGGTGTCCAGCCTGGGTGAACCCACCATAGAAGCCCAGATTTTTACTTTTTTTAGTGGTTTTTTTTTGTTGTTTTGGTGTGGGTTTTTTTGGGTTGGTTTGGGTTGTGTTGCTGGTTTCTTTTAAAGGTACAGTGCAGTAATTATCTGCTTGATTTTGTCCCAGTTATGATATGAAAAATATTTCAGCCAAAAAGTGTTGGTTTTGTGTAGAAGTATGGGAAGTACAAGTACATGATGTACAAGTACAATGACATTTCCTTTATATGATTAACCAGGTATAGGTCAAATTTTATTTTAAATCATATGATAATTATTCTTTGAAGGTGAATGTACTTCCTTATGGTACAGTTAATAGAATTGGATTTTATTGTAGGTAATAGTTAAACCCAGATTCTTTAATTTTTAAAACCTCAGAGAAGTGAAGAAAAGAACAAGAGTAACATAATATTCAAGTGCCAGGCAAAGCTTGCTGTTCAGTTCATAGAATCATAGAATACCCTGAGTTGGAAGGGACCCACAAGGATCATCAAGTCCAGCTCCTGACCCTGCACAGGACAGCCCCAAGAATCCCACCATGTGCCTGAGACTGTTGTCCAAACAGTTCTTGAACTCTGGCAGGCTTGGTGCAATTGTGTAAGAAGCAAACAGACACCACCAAATCCTGTCCTGAAGTGGCATCATGGGATGTAATGTCGTAATCAGATGTCACATTGCACTTTTCCTTTTGTCAGGCTCACCCCGTAGTTGATAAGTGGCTCCAGGAATTCATCAGTGCAGATGGAGTAAGGTTGTCCCAGACAACACCTTTTGAATCCCGAACAACCTTTAAAATCCTTTTTAGACCAGGCTCCTAAGAAGCCGCAGATCCATGCTTATGCTGCCATTCTGTCCCCTTCCCTGGCACTGCAGGCCAAACATGTTGGATAATCCTTCTCCTAAACCCACACAGCCCCGCAGCACGTAATCTTGCCTTTCTGTCCAGGCTGGCACTTGTTGTCTATTCTTTGTGCTAAGTCCAGATTAGAAAGAAAGAGTAGAAAGAAAATCGTATACCATACTGTTACTGCTCATAGTGTAAAAAAAGTATACCAAGCTGCAACTCATTTTGATAATTAATACTAATTGCACACTGGTGTTCCTGGTGGCATTTGGCTTGTTGGGTCCAGAAGGCCCTGAGGCCAGCTGACAGTGGAAAGCTGTACAACACTGATCTAATATCCCTGCCTATAAAAATCCATCCCTCGTGAATCCCTTTTGTGAGAAGCTGGTATGGAATTTGTCATTACAGATTTCCAGTTGTTTGTCAGCCTGATCCTGACAAAATCTCTGGGGGTTGTTGCTGCATCTGTGTTTTATTGGCTGCCAGTGGAGAAATCCAGAAACAAGCCTTTTGTTCTTCATGCTCCAGAAGAAAATATCTGGAGCTGGAAATTAAATTTGAGTTTCTTGCCAAAGTCTACCAATACAGATTTGATCAGAAAATCTCTTTTCACTCTTGAGCTGCACATGAAGTCAGAACGACTGTGGTTTAGCCAAAAAGTGTAACACTTTAATCAGTCCTCCCACTCAGCCACTGGTATAACTGCAGGCCAGAGCAGCCAGTCTTGAGGGTTCAGACCTTCCTGCCAGCATAACTAGGCTGTGTGTCACATAACACCCTCACGAGGAAAGAGAATATTCCCATAAAGGTCTTGTGGGGCTGATCAAAGCAGATTTTTTTCTGCCACTGCTGATATGCACAAGTAAGCAACTTCTGTGCAGCTCTGCTGCTCTGTTGTAACTCATTCAGACACCTGGGTTCTGCTGTGAGTTAATGGATAAGGATTAGTAGTTGCCAGCCTAAATTTTCCCTATCTGTCAATCCCTTTCCCAGTTCAGGTTGCCTTCTTGCTCCACCACTGCTGCTGTACACTTTAACAGTAAAATATTACTTATGGGCAAAAATTTAAAAGCATCGTTTGGAAGGGTTTCTTTGCCATCCTTCTGGCAGGAAAGTGCATGTCCAGTGGCTTGGGTTGAATAAACATGGTCATGGTGTTCATATTCCCTAAAACTCTCTCATTGATGGCTGCTGATCATGTTCTAGTTCAGAATAATGGGGGGGGGGAGGGGGAGGGGGAGGGGCAAGGAGACCAATCTGACCTCCCAGCTGAAAGGAGCCTCCTGCACTGCAGTGAGTTCAAGTATCAAATACAATTGTTTCTAGCAATTCTGAATCAACTTGGTTAGTTCCTGAGCTTTTTTTCCACATGGTGTCTTAACTAAAGTAACAGCAGGTTGAGCATGAAAGCAAGAAAGAAAGCAGGAAGGGAAAAAATGTAAGGCAATAAAGTATATTGAGTATGCACAATTATGGAGAGAAAATATAGCAAATCTATTCTCCCCCAAAGCTTAGACCTGTGAAAACTATTTTTAAACTGGGTGCAGTGTTAGTAATCTAGCTGCTGTTGTCCTCTTTATCCTGCAAAATGCTCCTGTCTGTGGCAGAATGAGCTGGAATCAGTAGTTAAATCCTCTTTAAATAAGCAGCAGTTTCTAAATTGTTTCTGAGCTTAACACATGGCATGTGGGCCTTCCATGGCTCTCCAGCCTGGAAGGTACCTTTGGTAGGGTGAAATGAACTGTTGCACCAGCGTTCCAGGACATCAGCTGCTCTGTGAGGGCTCTGAACATCACTTTGTAGCAGCTGCCACATCTGTTACCTGTTGGGGTGATGCTCAAATGCCTCTGATCTAAACCAGGTGTCAAAGTCAGCAGAATTCAATCTATAATGTATGAACTCTGACTGGAGCTTAAAATTTGGTGTTTAGATGGACTGCATCTGTCTGGTGCCCTTCACCTTTCTCCTTCACAGAAGACCATCAATTCTCAGCTGAAGAACAGAACCTGTGCTTTTTGATTTTGTGTTTAGCTTTGCAGGCTGTCAAAGGGTCTCATGGGAATGACCTTACAAACTCCTCAGTAATAAAATTCTGCAGAAAATCACAGCAAACCCTAGAATAACCGCTCCATTTACATTCCAATAGAAGGAGCAGCACTTGTGATTCCTGGCTTGTGTGCCATGGTGAATTCTTTTGATTCTGAGTAGTGAAATGGCCGAGGATATGTACAGCAAGGCAGATGGGATTGATTCATTAGAGTTCAGTAGGTTATCATTACTGTAGGAGTAGGTAATGACATATATTCTAATTAGAAAAAAGACTCAGTGCTTAGGGTAAATTAAAGGCTGGAGCTGATTTGACCCCAATCAGTACAAATGAGGATACGGTGCTCCATCATGCCGACAGCCCCAATAGCATCAGGGTTCAAAAGCCATCTGTTCCTTCCAGCCTTTCAGAGAAATGTGCTCAAGGGTGTTTCTAGGACTGTGGTGTTTCAAACTTCAGTCTGTTCACACAAATGGGAGTGAGCTGGGCTTCTGGAGGGCAGTCACTTTAATTCTCACTTAGGTCACTGGGAAAATTTTAGCATGCTGGCAGAACTGGTGCCAAGGTGATGCCAACCTGCTGCCCATGTCTAGCCTGAGGGTTGTGGATTGTACGTTAAAATATGAACTCCATCACCTGGTCAGAGTTACTTTAGAGAACACCCAGAGGTTTGCAAATCATAGTCCAAAGAAATAAGCAATCAGCCGACTGGCTGTTGTTTTTAGTCTCCAAGATTCTTACATAGCTCAAATGAAACTAAAATAAAAATTATCTCATTGGCAGAAGCATTACCACTAAAACATATCTAAGCATATTTCCCAGCACCAGGATGGAAGTCAGGTTGCTATCCAGCAATTTCTACCTATAAGCTTCTTTTTTTTATAGTAAAACCAGTCAAATACAGGGAATTACCTGGGTAGGACACAGCATTTTGGATAACTGCAAATGGAGGGCAAGAAGGTCAGAGTTGTCATAAAGGTGTTATCTAGAAACTTTAGCTAAGTCTTTTTTCATATTCACCTGCAAGTAATATGAACTAACAGTTCATTCAGATGAATGCATCAGTTTTCATTTCTCAAACTAATGGATTGTTTTGTGTGGTCTTGGCCTTGAACATGTATCAACATACTAGCTTCCCCTTTGATCTCATATTTCTGGTCATTTTTGCAAGTCAAATGACTAAAAAAGAGTGTTTAAGCCATTTAAAAGGAGGTGGTTAGGCTTTGGAGCATTATTTCAAGGGAATAGAAAAGCAAATGGAGGCTTTCCACATCAACTACAGCAGATGCACAAAGGGTGAAGGAATGTCTAAACCAGCTGGATAAACAAGAGAAAGGGTCCATAACAGACCTGAGAAAATGGGGTATTTAAAGTTTTGCACACCTCCACATTCAGTCCAGTCACAGCTTGCAGGGGACAGTGTTCTGTTGGCACTCTGGTTCTATAATCTCTCAGCAAAGACTAAATCAGCCTGGGGATTTTGGTGATTGGCTGTGGGAGGATGTGAAATCAGGTACACGATGAAGAACTGTCACCAGGTGTTCACAGCTGGAGTCCCATACGGTCCTGAAAATATGAAAGCAAGGATTAAAGTGTGTTACAGTCTCGCAGTAGCTTCTGCAAGTCAAACTTGGAATGTTTAGCTTTTATGAAAATGTGCAACGAGCAGTCAAGATCTTAATGGTAATCATACTTAAGGAAGACTTTGTCATACAGTCCAAATGTGGAAGGATAATGCATCATATGATTTACCAGAATATTAATATCACTAATAGAATATTACTAATTAGACCTTATAGGTTAGTAAAAGAATATAATAATAAGGAATAAGAATAAATATTTAATAATAAGAATATAATATTTAATTTCTTAAAATATGCCAACAGGCTCCCCAAGGCAGTGGTCACAGCAGCAAGGCTGACAGAGCTCAAGAAGTGTTTGGACAATGCTCTCAGGCACATGGTGTGACTCTTGGAGATGGTCCTGTGCAGGACTAAGGGTTGGACTCGATGACCCTTGTGTGTCCCTTCCAACTCAGCATATTCTGTGATTCTGTAATGTTGTAATTCTTGCTTTTTTATAGCTCAAGAAACCTACAGAAATAGAAAAAGTAAAAATACAACCAATATTTAATTAAAGAGGCAACAAAGTCCAAAATATAAACTGAGCAATATTTGCTTATTTTGTGCAAGAGAAACCTCTCACTGGTACAACACTTGTGTGGTTTTGATTCCAAAAATAGGGACATAACCTTGGACTAATCTTTCCATATTAAAGCAGCTTTCTTCAGTTGATAAATATTGGCAAAAAGTCTTATAACAAACACAGCTTTAAAATGTAACAATATATAGCAACACATAACATAGCCAACTTCAAAGTGCATTGCAAAAACAGTTTGGAAAGACAGAGAATTCTCTTTCCTCCCCCTTTTTTTTTAATATATAATTCTAAACTTTTCATCAATTTATTCCTAAAAGGATTATCTAAAGTGGAGTTTAGATTCCGTATCCCACTTAGTTCAGTTCTTTAAATTTATGGATTGCTGATGCTTACCTCTTTTTGGTAGAGAGGTCTCTCTTCCTCAGTCAATTATTTTTCAGATCCTTGGTCCTTGCCCTGCCCAGGCAGCTGTACAGGAACTCTTAAGCATCTACAAATGGTGCTGAAGTTGGACCTGGATCCCTTCCAGTGAGGAAAAAACATTAAACTGAACTAGTTCTGTTTACTACAGCTGTGTCCAAGGTCAAAATGCTCAAAGGAAGGGATGTTTCAGTCATGACCACAATTTAAAAAAGATTAGAAATAAATAACAATCTTATATTTCGTAACTTTTAATTCCGCTGGCTTACAATGATGTGGAGGACTGAATGCGTGATGGGACAATGGCAGGTTTCCCCTTGGTGCTTTACTTCACTCCTTCACTCCTGACTTCTAACATGTTAAGATCTCTAATGAAATAAAATTAAAAAGTCATTGCCTGCTATGGGCCATGGTAGTTTGGGTTTTACATCACGTTTTATTTTTTATTCATTGGCAGCTCAGTAATACTAAAACAGGGCCTAAACGCTGGGGAATTAATGTGCCAGCCACACCATCCCTGTGAGGTGGGACAGGAGATCTGTATTTCCAAGAAATACTTTAATGCTGAACATTTGCTGGGTGAGCAGCTTTGGCACGCCTTGGTCTAAGGGCTGCCTGGCTGCCAAGCACTCCCACGTTCCAGTCACTGCCATTGTTGCTCTGGGGGTACCAGGCACTTCTGCAAGATTTATCTGCTGTCTAAAGTTGATCGTCCAGGAGCGTAGAATGCTTCTGAAGATTTGACTTTATATCTTACTCAAGTTCATGTAGCAATTTTGTAGCAGAAACAGGATGCAGAATTCTGGATCCCAGTCTGGCCTCAACTCCAGTGTGCCACAGAAGACAGGGCCATTAATTTTCATGTGAGAAAAAAAAATAAGGGGTTTTTTTTTCAGAGTTAGAAGAAAGAAATGCAGCTAAACAGAAGCATTCTGCGTGCTGCTGGGCCATGTCTTGTTGAGGGAGTATGATGTTGACAACACCATCTTTTATTCAGGGTAGAAATCACTATATCACATAACTGGAGGTGTAACCTGCAGTGCGGGGAGTTTAATTCTGAATATTTCTGTCTCTACTCTGAGACAGAGGTGCAGAATAAGACTTTTAGCCTTACTTTTAGCCTTTCTTGAACTTGGGGGTTGACAGGAGCTTGTCAGCCTTTCTGTTCTGCTCTCAGGAGCGTTAAAGTCACACATGAAAGGGAACCACAGATTAATTACTGTTTTCTACAAGCCTTCCTTAAAGGCTACTGTGAAAGCACAGAAGAAATAATTTACAAAGTTTCAGGATCGTGTTTCACAGAGCCTTTTTTTCATGGTTGCTTTCTGATTTTAAACTGAATCTTGGTATTCCACCAATGGATTTGAACACACTGGGAGTAACTTTATGGGCAGCTAAATGTGTGCTCATGCAATTTACATGTATTCAAATCGGAAGGGAGGGCAGGAGCCAAGCAGGGAGAAAAATTCTCTTACTTTAAAATTCAAGAGTGATTTAACACCTCGTTGGATGAACAGAACAAGGAAAGAGCTCAGTTTCAGAGGTTTGCTGATCAGTTTAGAAGGGTGTGGTAGGGATCTTTACCAGTAGAATCGAATAGTAGAAACTGTGGGGAAGAGTTCACTTACAGGGAATATCTGTTAAATTACAACTAATTAATTAAATAGATCTTCAACAGCAGATGTCACTGAAGCCTTAAGATTTAAGAGAGGATTTAGAAGGCAGAGGAATTGAAACAAATGAGCCTTGGTGTTACTTTAACCTTGCATATAGTTAGCATGTACGTTACTTCTATTACTCTGAGATTCTCATCTCTAGAAGATGCAACAAATTGGCATTTTTATTGCATTTTTTTGCTGTTGTATTTGATTCTAGCTTCACTAATTTATGCCTGTGTTTAATTTTTTCTCCTTAAAATTGCCCTTCACATTTATAGCTCAACTTTATCAGCAATAATATGTGTAGGAGGCATTCAGATAAAGATTATTCATATTAGCCTCCAATCTTCAGCCCCTGATAAGACTCAGCCTGTTCCATGCAGCCCTCGGAAAGGAATATGCTGCTGTAGCATTTTTAATGTAGCCACTTAACTACCAGCAGTGGTGTTTCCCTGTTCAGAGATCCCAGTGACAAGCGATGCTTAAAATTCCTCCTGCTCTCGCAGAGACTGAGGATCGGTGTAGAAATGGTGTTGTTTGCAGGCCTTGGGGCATCTGTGTGGATGTCTCGCTCAGCTGTGAGGCTGTCTGGGTGCCCCCGTGCCCCGATGCGGGTCAGCCCGCGGCTGTGGCTCCGCAGCCTCGTGGTTGCGTGGCGGGGGCTTGGCTGCCCCAGTGACCTCAATCACTGCGGGACCCAGATCCTGCCTTGCTGAGACACGGCTGAGGGCAAGGGTGTTGGCAGAGAACCCAGGCAAGGAGCGTCCTGAATAAAGATACGAGAGATTAGTCTCCACGTTGAGTGAGAGTGATGTTAAGCCGCTAAGTTGTCCCACTTTTTCAGGTCTTCTTAATAATGCTGCTTAAAATGGAAGGAAGCTTAATATCTGCGTTTGTAGCAGCCCTCGTTGGTACAGCTCAGGACAAGGAAGTTGTGCATAAGCAGTCTGATTTTTCTGTGCCAGATTTTAACCTTATATTCAGCTTGTTTTATCATCCCCTATTAACATAATGCAAATGGAATACAATTTCCTAACAACTGAGCCAGCCTACCTGACTGCTCTAAAACAAAGTGAGTAGACAGTCACAATCAGTTAGGGCCAGTGTGGATAAGCCCAAAATATCCATATGGATGCAGTTATAAAACATCTCTATCTGGTTATGTATCTTAGAGACTTACATTTTTAAGCACCTTTTGATTGGGGTGTCAGACACTGACTGGGTTATCCAAGCTGAAACTTTCATGGAGGAAGCTTAGGAAAATGAATCTACCACTCTTAATTTCATGCCCTGTTTAGATGATTTGCATAAGAGAAATTAGATAATGGTACAAGTGTCACTTGCTTTCCTGTTAAAATGTGTAATGTGAAAAAGGCTATTTTTTGTTTCTATTTTCATCTGTTTCCACTAAGCTGCTGAAAAGAAATCAGTTTCCCAAGCTCTTCTGTATGGTTTCCTCATCCAAAATGTCTGAAAGTGCCATTATTCGTAACAGTAATTAATTCCTGATGTGTAAAAATAATCTGGAGCAAGGTCAGACAAATACCTTGCATTTAAATCCTAACCATAAAGTGTAAGAATTGCAGTCAGACAGTCTGAACCTCCAGGTAAATTTGCTGGATTTGGGCAGGGTGAAGAGGAAGCTGAAAAACCGAGGGAAGCATACACATGCCCTTCTCCCATGTGGGCACAGTGGATGTGGCACAAAACCTCCCATGTCGTAGGATGTGTTTGCTATCATGTGGTTGAGCAGATCTCCCCTTCTTTCTCTTTCTTCTCGTCACCTTGCATGGCAGGGTTGGCTCTGGCTTGGCAGATAATCACAGACACGCTGCTTTCTTTCCCAGTGCAACACAGGGAAGGCTGAGCTGTGCTCAGCTAACATGGATGAATAATGAATACTGTGCTGGAGATGTTCAGGCTCAATCCCTACACACCTTGTAAATCATTGAAAGAGTTAGTAATGTTCCTGCTTTATTACAGTGATTCACCAAAGGGCACTCTTGATGATTCACCTTAGAAATTTCAGAGATGCTCTGTTTTGCAAGAGAAGCTCTTCCTGCATCAAACTGACAAGATTTCCTGGCGTACACACAGGCTGCATTTTATATCTTTTGTTTTGGTTTGGAAATAATGAAATCTGTAGTTACAATTGTCTGTTGCTGGTGAGCAGCCACTGGTTGAGAAGACTTTCAGTTCTTAGTTGTACTCTCCAGGAACCACTGGGATTAGTCCAGACAGACTCTGTATAAACAAAGAAAGAAAAAAAAGTATTCAGTTTATACTGTAATATTATCACAGGTCCTATAAGACATTGTTGAAAAGTCTTACCACCTCAGTTTTAGCTGTTTGCTTAATTGCTTCAGCTTTAAATTGCTCCAAAGGAAAGAGTACTCTCAGGCACAGAAGTAAATGGGATGGCATACAGATCCTGACAAACCATTTAAATATGTCTGTGGAGTAAAATACAACTTATATGAAGAAATCAGAGTCAAAGAAGAGGCAGTAGGTCATTGTGACAGTAGAATTACTAAGGGGAATAAAGACACATCACAGGCTATACCATAATCACTGTATAGGACAGCAATAAAAAAATCATGATTCTATTAAGAGCACATGTTGACAAGTAAGTAAAGACTGGAGCACAGTGTGTGTACCCAGAGGAAGGGATGTGCATTCATATGCTTGGAGTTTTCTGAATAATGGATGCTCAGCCATTTAACTAGAGAATTTCTCCAAAACATTTTCATATGCAATGTATGTTAACTGGTGGTAACTGTGGCAGCCACCGAGGAAGGAGCATCTGAATATGTTCTTTTTCTTTCCTGCTGTTATTCTGCATCTGTGTCAGGCAAAAGGCAATTTCAATAAATTGTTGACGTTTTTCAAATAAACAAAATGAACAATAAACAAAGCAGAGTAGTAAATGAAACACACACTCTAAAATATGTATTGATTACTGAGAAGGTACATTTGAGAAGGGCTCTGAGGTGGTGTTATGTCCAGCTGCGACAGTTGTGCTATAAAGAAGGATTGTACCAAATTGCCAGTTGCCAAGCTGAGGAGCTGTGGTGGCCAGGAGAGCAACAGGGGCTTTTATGTTTGTTCGGAGACTCGCCTCAGTTCCCAGCACCACAGAACACTTCTCCAAAGCAAGGATGCTCTGCCTGTCCTAAATTTAATCTGCTGGAAAAAATCTTTTAGATGATAGCTGTGTCCTTTACTGACCCTCAGCTCTTACCAGTAGGTCTTGGTGCCAATATCTTAATTTTTCATTTTATGCTGCTTGCTTTAACAATGTGTTCTTTGGCAGGCAGCCACGTCCACAGCACTCTGCTCTTGAAATGGCTGCTCTGTGCTGCAGCTGTCCATTTACTTTATGAACTGATCAGCCAGTCGAATGTAATTTAAGAGAATGGGAATAAGTCATAGTTGAGGGCACAAAGTATCAGCTGGTTTGCTGTATGCAGGTCTGTCCTTCAGAGATTTTTGAGCCCAAGTTGTCACTCTACATGTTTATTTTTTAATTAGAGCGTAATGTGAAAAAAAGAATGACCTGATATGCTGTACAAAGTGGGTGAATAAAACCAATACTGCCCTTGTGAAAATACTCGTGGTACCAGGAGAACTCAGGAGTGACACAGTTGTCACTTATGGAGCATAATACTTTTCCTACTTATATGTTATTAAAGGTCTAGAGGGCAGGGTAATTTGAATTTGTAAAGGCATTAGGTTTAACATTTAAACAGAGTAAAGATGATCAATGCTTAGAAGGCATTCACATACTAGAACTAAACTGTAAGATGGATTTTTAAGTGAGAGACATTTCAGAAAATGTCCTATTTGCCTATAACAATGGTGGGTGAGAGAGATTGTGGAGAGGGTGCTTACTGAAGGAAAGGAAACAAAAACAGCTACTGATACAACCCAAACACTGTGTTGACATCATGTCTGGTAAACAAGGGAGGAATGGAACCAGAAATTAATGGAACATAATTGATGTGCTGGCAATTAGAGCTAACTGGCAGGCAGGGCAATGGGGGGATGACTCTGCTCCTTATGTTTTTTGCAGTGATTAAAAAGTGTGGGAAGTGACCGTGGAGAAAAGGCTGGGTGGATGGAAGGAATTTTACTGTCATCTCTGCCATCTCTACTATCCCTGGGATTTGGAGAAGCACACCTGCTTCCCCCACACCCTCCTCAAAACTGCATCATTACTGGGCTTGATCCAGCGATATACACTGATTAGGTAAGCCAGAGATAAGGAATATTGAGATTGTGGTCTCATCTCCATGAGCAAAGAAAACCTGGGAAGACCTCTTTTTCCTTCTCTGCCTTAATTTTCTTCTCCATCTCTGTCTTTAAAAAGCTGGGCATTAGCAAAGCATGAGTTACTCTGTCTCACTGTTTCCATAAGCCGCCTGAGAAGCAGCTAAAAGCAACGCCTGAAATGGCTCAGCAGTGGTTTATCTTTGCCAAGTCCCTGAGTAGCCTGGGACTGAGTGCTTGAATTCATTCCTCTAAGAACCGGCTGCCAAGGTTATCATATATATATATAAATATATAGAATATGTATTCTTATAGCTATAAATAGATGTAAAAAATGGAGGCAGGAAAATAAATGATGAAAATAAACATAAAACTAAAATATGGATCTAGTTTTTATTCTTACAGTTGAGTACAAACAAGAAACACCAGGACCTGTAAATGATGATTTTTGTCCTCTCAGTAAGAAAAGAAACATCTTTGTAGAGAGAAGGTCTTCAGTACATTCCTTCCTTCTTATTCTTCCCCTCAGTTTATTTGTAAGATAAACAATACAGAATTTACTATGCTATTTAAAATACAGTTGCCTGCTGTTGACTGCATTTTGATATGGAAATGTATTCTGACTCGTATATATTATTTTACAGAACTCAGTGTTGCAGAGCAAATATAAAAACCATTCTCTCTAATCTGGTTTTATTCTTTCTGTTTACTATACACATGGATGAACTTTTACTGCTAGCTTCGTTCCCTCTTGGCAGTGACCAAAAACCATCTAATACAGAGCTTTAAACATATTATTAGCTTTTAAATGAGTAGATTTCATATGAAATTACATGCTCTGCAAAGACAGAGGTAATGGATAATAGGATCTTTATCTCAAAGGAGCCGTAAAGGGAACATAGAGAGATTTAATTCGCAGTCACCAACTGGGTCACATCTCGGTGCAGGCAATGTATTATTTCTGACAGACAATATGGTCGGATGGCTATTAAAAGAGCAACAGAGTAAGTTTTAGTCCCAGCCCAGTCCTTGGAGATCAAACTGCCAGTGAAGACTGGTACTCTCAGTGGTTATCAGCATTTCAGTCTCATGACCATGTGCTCTTTATTGTCTAAGGTTGAATGTTATGTTAGTATTTGGGCAAAAAGGCCAGAGTAATTAGATATGGATCCTGAAGAGGATTTCTTAGCTTAGAAGAGAGATATGTTGGCAGTGCAATATGTATTCCCTAAAGCTGTTTCAAAGTCATGTAGAAAGGCAGGATTATGGTTTTCAGGTTCCCTAATCTGCTATCTTTATCATCAGAGCTTTCCAAATTTGTAAGAAGCCCAAATCATCCTCTGTTGAATTATTAATCACGGAAAGATCTGAAAAGAACCATCAGTATATCTCTGGGTTGTTTTTCTTCCAAATTAACTTTTATTGTAAGAGTTGACGTTTGTCATCAGCTGTGGATTCCTTTAGTAATTCATGGCGCATGGAAGATGGAATCAACATACTTTTGGGAAACAACATGGTGACGAAAGCAGGAAGCTCAGTGATTTTTATGATCCTTAACAGTAGTGAGCAATTAGGTATAATTTTCTTTTTCAGTCCTCTTGATGATGCAGAAAAAATGATTGTGTCCTCCAATATGCTCTTAACTAAAATCCTAACGTTCAGAATTTATTTATGAGGGCACATGATGCTAAGCAACAGTTCTGTATGTTCATTGTGCCTAAGCCAAAATCTTATGAGGAAATGTTTCTATATCCATCGTGCATCTACAGGAAATATGTGTTTAGAATGAATTCATTGAAATTATATTTGAAAATAAAATGTTTGAAATAAAATACTACTCAGGTTGGTACTGAGCCTACAATTTGTGTATGGAGGAGCAGGATAGAACTAGAAGTGTCACAGGACTGCAGATCCTTTCTTGAGCTTTTTTAAAAAAGCCAGTAACCTTGGTTACTAATGTACTAACATTGCCAGGTAAGCATTTCTGCATTTAAAACTACAGTGGACTACCAGCACTCATGAAATGGCACCTATTCATTCAGTGACAAAGGGAGATTCATATAAACACTGATTTAGAAAGCAGATCTAAGGACCATCATGTTTCTATCCAACACATACATTTTAATTCACTCACTGAATATGCAAACTGTATATTTAGCTAAGTACTTAAAATTGGCCTCAGGTGTAAAATTTTGCAGAGTGTACTTGTGTCTCCCCAGTGATACCCTTGTTTATCTCTCTCACTAGAGCAATCTCACATCAGGAATTAAAAGCATCATGGAGCAAGTGCAAAGTAGAGGCTTCCACCCCTCCAGGGAAAAATGACAGGCCTTTCTTTTTTTTTTTATTTCTCTCCAATACTTCGTGAGACCAGTTCTTCTCTTATTAACAAAGTCACTTTCTGATTTGGAAAACTTTTTTCTGCCTCGTTTTGTAGTTTTCTTATTCCTCTTCTTCCTATTCTCTTATTCCCCTCTGTTTTCTCCCACCTTTGGACCACTCTGAGTCATCTGCATTTAGAGAGATAATGCCTCATATTCTTACCTGCAGCTGCTTTCATGCTTTCCATAAGCAAAAGCCTTTCACTGGGACTATAAGAGAAGCACAGCTCCAGGGAAAACTAAAGCTCATTTCTCTTAGCTAGAGCCTGCAATACTTCCCATGATCTAGATGCATCAGCAGCACTTGTTACTATTTTCTTAGTATTGAAATACTTCACTTTAAATGCACACTCTCACATTGCCTCTGCCAGGATGAAGAGTGCAGTTATTTATTTAGGTGATTGTACCTGTAAAGAATTCTGTCCTAAAGAAAATGAACATTAATTATTTTTTTTCCATCTAATTTTTCTCTTGTGAACGATTTTGGAATCAGTAAGAGAATTTCAGTTGCTGAATTTTCACATCAGTGAGGGTTGTCATCTTGGCAGGTTTTCATACGATTAATAAGGTCTCTCTTTTATAATAAAAATTGCTCAAAACCCCTTTTCCCTCTGGATGCCACAGTGCATCTTGAGCTAATTATGATTAGAAGTTCTGGCTCCAAAAGGAAACTTTTTCCTCTAAAGTGCTTTCTGATGAACACAAGAAAATTATGTTCCATGTGAAGGTCTGTAACACTGTGTGTCACTCACAGCAGCAGAATCATGAGTCTTAGTAGGAATTGAATTGTATAAACATACAACAATGCATGTCACTGCATGCACTGGAAGAGCCTTAATTCAGGTAGTACCATTCTCACTTTGGTAAGTGAATTATTTAAAACATTCCCCTTTCACCAAGATACTTCTTTCCCCATAGATACTGTATTCAAACCCAGCAGCTTATATTACTGATTTAGTAGCAGCTAATATATTACTTGGATATTGTGGCAGTTTTGGGCACCACGATATAAGGAAGACTTTAAGCCATTAGAGAGCGTTCAAAGGAGGGTGACAAAGATGGTGAAGGGCCTTGAGGGGAAGCCATGTGAGAAGCAGCTGAGGGCACTTGGTGTGTTCAGCTGGAGGAGACTGAGGGGAGACCTCACTGCAGTTACTACTTCCTCAGGGGGGGAAGAGGAGGGGCAGGCACTGATCTCTGCTCTGTGGTGACCAGTGACAGGACCCGAGGGAATGGCCTGAAGTTGTGTCAGGAGAGGTTTAGGTTGGTATATTAGGAAAAGGTTCTTCACCCAGAGGGTGGTTGGGTGCTGGAACAGGTTCCCCAGAGAAGTGGTCACAGCACCAAGCCTGACAGAGCTCAAAAAGGATTTGGTTCATACCCTCAGGCACATGGTGTGACTCTTGGAAATGGTCCTATGCAGGGCCAGGAGTTGGACTTGATGATCTTTGTGGTCCCTTCCAACTCAGCAGCTTCTGTGATTCTGTTAAAGCAAATTCTGAGGATACATTCATGCTTGCAGAGCACCAGGATTTCCTTGATTTCCAAGGATCTAGAGCACAAAATATTTCTCATAACTATCTTGATAGTGAGACTGAAAGAGCAGCAGTTTTTCTCATGATTTTGCATGTGGCTTTTCGTGTGCCAGCATTTTCTATCTTCCAGTGTAGATTGAAAACATATTTTTAGCCATTAAAACACCAGAGTCATGCTGTTTAGATTTTGTCCTTGAGCCTTGTGACAACCATGGAAAGCATTATTATTTATTGCACACATTTCTAAAATAGTTTAGTCTCTTTCCAACTTGCTACTATCAACAGATAGCAATTACTAACTCAGAGGTAAACACCTTCCACACCTCCTGGTTTAAAAGCACAGCAGAATCCTTACTAGACAAAGCAGTGATTGAATCTCTGGTGCCAGTATTTCAGGAAACTGTCAAAATCTCTTGGATAATGTCTTCAGAAGTCAATATATCAGAGGCAGGTGCTGGCTTGTAATAATAAAGTTTCTATTTTGTCTTTATGAGAATCCAGCTTTCCCACTTGACAGGAAATCAAGTACTTAGGACTCATTGCAACTGAATTGTTTGATCTTGAAAGCAGTTTCCAGAAAGATTCAGTGTTAAAGAAGGACCCTGGAGACAGATTGGTGGGTTATCCTCCAGCCTCTGCTAGGCTGGGCTACCCAACCCCATGAGAAGGAGCAATCCCTAGTGATCCTGGTAAATTGTATCTCCAACAGCTCAGGGTCACTGTCTAGCATTTGTTTAATTATCCACCAGCATTTTCCAGATGATTCCAAATACCCAGAACAATTTTGTTTATTTTTATGTATCTACACTTACATGAATACCAAGGTATATGTGAAAGTTGCATTTTAGAGAAATATATTTTTACTTGTCCACACATGCATATGCAAACATTGCTTTCTTGAGTAACTAGAGATAATAAAAGAGGAGTGATGGAGTGAGTAAAAAAGAGAAAAAAATCCTTATAAAACATTTTTTTGAGATAATATCTCATGATTTTTCCAAGTTACTATGATTTTGGGCATATAATGTTGCTGTTGATGTTCCTGTGGAGCACTGAAACATTGTTATTCAATTAATTATTGCTTGGTCCCATACATAATTTTGGATAAGGTCAGCTCATTTCTCAGTGCACATGTTACTGCCACGTGCCCAGAGGAAAAGCAATTGCATCTTTTAATCTGTATCTTTGAGCTCTTTTTTTTTTTTTTTCACTGTCATTTAATACTGCAAATGTAATGGAATTTCAGCTTTCATTTTTTTTTATCTTCTGGTACTTCGACATGTTCAGACAAGAAAGATTAGGGTCAAGTGCATACATGGAACAAAAGTATTTTTAAAGTCCTGACCTGTGTTTTGAAACTGCTGTTTGCTACTGGTACAGTCTGCTTGTATTTTCCTTTAAGTGTCTAAGTTAATTGAAAACAATTCGTTGCATACTAAAAAAAAATAGCATGATTGAAGTAGTATTCATGGAAACAATGTCACTTTGTTTGAGTCAATTGCTTTCTGCAGTCTGCTTCAGCTATGAATCAAGACTTGGAAAAGATATGATTTCTCTTAAAATATATTCATCTGAGCAAGTGGGGAGTATTCCCTGTGCCAGGTTCTGGTAAGCTGGAATCCTCCACAAGGTACAGCTGCTCCATAAACCAGCTGCTCAGCCAAGGACTGTCCTGTGGTGCAGAGGCAGCAGGGACTCCTGAGTGGGCTGAGAGATGAGCCAAGATCAGGGAGGTGGAATATGCTCTGTACCTATCAGGCGAGAGACTGAGCTGTCCCTGTGCCTCTCTGAGAGGATTTGTAGCCTCATCATTTCAGGTTGCTGTGGACAAAATCCCTGTGAAGTACAGCTACAGTGCAGGATCTGTTTTCTTTCCCCTGACCTCTGTTATCCATATGCACTGATAAATAGGTAATTAAATTGATCAGAGGACATATTGTAATCATTCATGTCTCCTTACTATATGCAAAATACATATATATCTGTCTTAGATTTCTTATACTGAAAGAGAGCAGGTTTAGATTAGATATAAGGAAGAAATTCTTTACTGTGTGAGTGGTGCGGCACTGGAACAGGCTGCCCAGAGAATGCTCCATCCCTGGAAGTGTTCAAAGCCAGGGTGGATGGGGCTTGGAGCAATGTGTGGAAAGGTGTCCCTGCCCATGGCAGGCAGGTTGGAATGAGATATCTTTAAGGTCCTTTCCAACCCAAACCATTCTGTGATGTCACTTTATGATTCTTATATAGTTTCTCACCATGTTATAGAATATCTGTCATTGGTAAAAACGTTACCTAAAGGAATAAAATTATAGCTTATAAAGGTAACTCCCTAAACCTCTAAAGCAAAATCACAGAAGTTACAATGAAACAGGTGCAGAGATAATGCAGGAATTTCATTTAAAAGAGATTTGAAGGAACATCATATAATCAAATATTGTTAGGACTGGTGAAATGACTGCGTGTCGTAGCAGAGAGGGTAACACCGAGTTTGCCAAGAATCCAACTGGTGTCTCAGCTGTCTGTCAGTTCAAGGTACAGCCTCATCAGTGGGGGTAAAAAGGAACAACTGCACTCTTATATCACACTGAACTGTGAGCTAACAGCATGTAGGGATCTTTCCTCACCACACCATTCAGGTGTCTTGTGCTTTCTAAATATTTTTTGAACAAGACTCAAAAGAATCATGTTTAGCTCTTCAGTTCCAACTGTGAGTGATGCAGACAGTCTTCCCTGTGAATGAATGTTAACATGAATGCTGTACTTTGAGCAAATGAAAACAAACACATAGTAGGTGTTCTTTTTCTAGAGGCTTTCTTTTCTTCTACATTTTGTTTCTAAATATGTATAGCTCTATTGCTCCACTATCCACTGTGCTGTGTGCTGATTATAAGTAGATTACTACTTCTGCAAATCTCAGGATTAAAAACTGTAATGATATTGAAAATGGAGGGCACTGGCTATACCAACAGGAAAGGTTTCATTTCATCTTCATTAATCATTTTAAGGATTGTAGTATTTAAATTTTTATTAAATAATGAAATTAGAAAACCCACAAATTATCCACATTAGCCAGTTTAGGATTAGCAGTCATTTAAAACAGGATCCTTTGTAACAATGTTTTCATAAAGGTAAGCCATACAATCCCAAATATATTTTCATGGTTTCTACTGAATTCTACTGAGATTTTATGGCATTCCAGTCAGCTTTTCTCATTCTATTAAATTTGGAGGCCATTATTAGTAGCATAAGTATGTTATTTTATTTGTTGTGCAATTGAAAGATTTCACAGACAAAGAAAAAAATCACAAACCCACTAGATAAATTCCCCTAGCAATGTCACTAGTAAAAGGCTATTTTTTGAGTTCTGAGATTATCAGTCAACCTTTCAGTAACAAAATGCAATAAAAATTTTTATCTGACCTGATTTAGAATATTTTCTAACTATACAGGAGGAAATAATTTCCACAGCTGTAAATCAAGCTGAAACAAGAGGTTTTACTTACATTTTTGAATCCTCAAAAATCCCACAGAATAATGGAAATGTTAGGTATTTGTATTCCTTTGGCCCTTCAGCCTATGTGAATGGAAATTAAGTTGCAATGACACATAAAGAAGAAACCTTGTCAGACTTACATGAAATATATAATGCAATTTGTTTTAAGAGTTAGAGACCAAGAAGCATTATCTTCTTGAAAAATAAATGAAAGACAGAGCATTTGGATGTTAGAAATGTGCAACATGATTTTACTCGCTGTCTAGAAAAGCATTTCTGTGTTTGTAAAGGTAATGTGTAGGGCTGGAATGTGGCCACTGAAGACATGGAGAAAAAAAATGACTGTATTTTAGAAGTAGCTTTAACTAGACTTCTTAAATAGTTTAACTACTCCATTTACATAATTTAGATCTAAGTAGGTCTAAATTACTTAGACGAACGTAGTGTTTTGAAACATCATGCATGGTCAGCCCCTAGAAAACAGGGCACAGCAGCAGCAAGGTGTAAAGATTGCCTAAGGTTTCAGTGGCAGATTTTACTGAACTGGTCCAGACTTCTGCTGCTGCAGCACCACTGAAAAATAAAAGCAGTTTAGGCCAGCGTAAATTCCCTCTTTTTCCCAGAGTGAGAAGGATAAGGTGGCTCAGTTCATCATTCACTCACCATACCCATAGATATAGCAACACTGCCTTTGCACATCCAAGGTAGACATCTGAGCCAGTTATTTAAGTAACAAAGCAGCTGTCAACTGGCAAGGAACAATTCTTCATTTAAATAGAACCCTCTCTAAATATTACCAAAATATTGAGCAAGTGGTAGATAGCACTAAGGCCTGAAAAGATATCAAATGTTCCAGTACTTAATTTGGATTACTTTTCAAGGCTAAGAAAAATAAAGGACTTAGTCTTAAATGCGACAAGGTGAATGTGTATTTCAGCCAAGTGAGTTTGAGCTCATCTCTGTGTTTTCCCGTATGTACACAAAAGAAGATGCAGTGATGGGGAACCACTAAAAAGACCTCAACTTGCACCAAGCAGAATTTCCTATTAATTATTTTATTCTTATACAATTATGTATTGCAGAATGGTACAAAGTTTAGTTACCTGTGGACACCATGCATGTAAATAATACATACACACACATCTGAAGACACTCACGTATTTCTGCATGTGACATTAGCCCATTGTTTTCCTTTTTTATTATCTCAGCAAACAAGTTCATCAACTTGAAATATTAGTTTTAGTACACAATTTTAAGGTAGTACAAAAATGAAGTTACATGTGTAGTTTAAAAAGTACAAGAAGTTGAAAACTAAGTAGGTAAGTCTGGGGACAGTGACTCTTTAGTGTCAAAATAAAACTTGGAAAATATAAAGGATGTATTCCTTTATGAAAGAATTATTGGTAGAGACAAGATTAAGAAGGCAGCTGACAATTCATTTTTTGATACCTCTCGATGAATAAATTTTAAAGAATCATGAGGCATTTTGAAATGAACAATTTCAACCCCTAACCAACTTCATGTACTGTCATATATTTAATTAAAAGTCCACCTGGACCCCCAAGCAGTATATTATCTCTCATTCCAAACTCTGTTTTCCTGGTTTTGAATGTTTGTGAGTAAGTAAGGATCCACAATACAGTATTTTGTAAAAGTAAAATGCCCACAATGGATAAATTATTACTTTAATAATAGTAAAGAGGTGGTGTCACCTGGCTGCTTAGCCCTCTTGAACTGGAAAGAATGCAAACAGAGGAAATACAGTTCATGTGTCAGATAATGTAAAATCAGAGTATAAGGAGAACATGTTTGAATGCAGTAAGAGAAAGTGGATGCACAAAGTAAAAGTGAAATGATTGTGAACAGGTTAGTTTGCAGCAGTCACAGCATATGAGCTACTGAGTAAGGATATTTTTATGACTTGATGTAAGGAAGAAGGCTATCCTTGTTTGCAGATGATCTTAACTCAAGCAGACTAACTCAGCTTCATTGTAATGCAGGGGATGAGAAATATCAAGTTCAGATTTTGTACAGTACAGAACTCAGTTACACGGTCAAAGTTGAACAGTCCTTTCCTTTTCCACTAGAGTGGAGTCCCTGGCCTGCAAACTGCTGGGGCTGGGAGAATATTTGTGTGAACATCACTAACTGCACATCCAGCAGTGCAGTGGTGTGGTTGGTGTTACCCACTGCTCTGTCTCTGGGTTTTGGAAGAAGAACAGTGCCAGTGAGTGAAGGGGATAATAGGCTTCTAGTCCATCTCCCATTTAAATCAATGTAATATAAAATCAATGCAAGGTGAGGACCTCAAGCTGAAGACATCAAATATTAAACTGGCAAGAAAAATGCTGCACTTGATCATAGCTAGATCTCAGTCTGCAGTCTGCCAGTAGGAGGGTTAACACTGTCTTCTGAGTCAGAAGCTGGAGTTGTGTATGTAATGTTTCCCTTTTTTGAAGTTAATTTTCAAAAACTATGAATTCTGCTTCAAGACTGGATCGTAATCTAAAGAGTCTATATAAACATGTGAAAACCTGTTACATGTCTAAACAGATAGTGGAGGTTCTCAAATCTGTCCTAAAATATCTCTAGGTGTTTTCTTCTTTTATGTTTGTACTTTTCTTTCAGACTTCTGTTTCATAATCATTTCCAGATAATAAAAGTATGAGTTATACCACCACTTCCAGGTCAGCACACAGCTTTTGTGGCTCCTTTGTGCTGGTTACAACTGCTCCCAGTTCCCTGATCTTTGTTCCTTGATCTCCTCCACTGTGCCTTTGGGTGCCTGCCTCAGAGATGCACCACGGAAGCTGCTCAGTTGCTTTGTGAGCTGATGTGCAAGTGTTGGCATTGAAACACCTGTCAGTGCCTACCAGACAGGCAGTGGGAAATTTAAGACTCTCCTAGTGAGTCTGTAATATCATTTCACCCCCTAAGTGACTCTGTAATATAATTTCTTTTACTTTTGGGAAGGAAATAGAGAAGAAAGTTAGTTGGAGGACATTTCAGTGGGAACAGTGAAGTCGTTTTGATGAACAAAGTAGGGAAAAATCAAATCTATGCTAACGCAGTTGATGCTCAGAAGCTGAGAACAACTGCAAGAAAGGATGATTGTGTGGTTAAAGCACTGATGCTCAACTGAGGAAATCTGAGCTCATTTCCTGGCTTTGCTATCTCTTCAGCTTTGAGCAAGAGATTTAATCTCTCTGGTTGCCTTTTTTTTTTTCTCCTTCCTGTACCACAGGGGAGTCATTATGCTTCAGACTGTTCTAAGAATAAATGCATTAATGTGGCTGGTACATTTAAGTTTAGGCAAAAAGACATATAAAAGCTTCAGTTCTTGTTCCTTGTTTTTTTCTAAAAGGTCTTTCTGCTGCCTATGGGGCAAATGTACTGGCGTCTTCATGCCCTGTGTCTAGAAAGATGAGGAGGCGCTTGCAGTGCCTGTGCTGACATCTGCCCAGCTTCCAGTGAAGAGGCTGTGCTGAACAATGCTTATCAGTTACAGGGTGGTGGTTTTTTTCCTGCACAAATGTAGCTTGAAGCTACTGCTCGTCTTCTTCCCTTCTGGGAGGCCTGGAGAAGCAGGCAGGTAAAAACTTGGAAAATTTTTTGAGAGAAAAACCTTCAAAAGAAACTTTGAATCCCTGAAGTTGAAGCACAGCGATACAGATGCTGAAATGCTGTGATAACACAAACATGAAGGTCCCAAGCTGGGGGAGATGCAGAAACACAAGCCTCAAGGCACAGCAGTGGGATGTAAATAGTGAATCAGTGAAACCACCCTGATCCATCTAATGTAACCACCAGCACGGAACTTCCTGAACCTTCTGTCAGTGCCTTCTAATTCTTAGCACAGGCAGGGAATTTGAGGAAATTAAACTCTCGATTCATTCTGTGAGCACCCTCATGGAGAAAGCCTGGTCTCTGTGCTTGACTGCAAGAGTCCATCAGGATTTTCATGTAGCTGAGTCATCTGTGAGGCCTTTCTCCTGCGAGTGCTCTCTGTTGTAGTGGGGGCAGCGGGACCAGGGCAGTGATCCATCCCCCTGTGCTTGGCATTGCTGAGGCTGCACCTCGAGTGCTGAGTTCAGCTTTGGGCCCCTCACCTTAAAAGGACATTGAGGTCCTGGAGGAGTCCAATAAAGGGCAACAAGGCATGTGAAAGTTTAAAAACATTTGTTTTTGTGAGGAAGGGCTGAGGGAGCTGGGGTTGTTTAGTCTGAAGAAGGGGGGATCTCATCACTCTTCACAACTACCTGAAAGGAGGTTGCAGTGACGTGGGGGCCTGTCTCTTCTGCTGTGCCTGCAGCGAGACAAGAGGAAATGGCCTTAAGCTGAGACAGTGGAGATTAAAGTTACATATTAGAAAATTACATATTAGAAATTACATATTAGAAAAAAAAAATTCATTGTTCTGGTGGTCGGGTACTGGAATAGTTGCCCAGGGAGGTGGTGGAGGTTTCTCAGAATACTGAGTTGGAAGGGGCCCACAGAAATTATCCAGTCCAGCTCCTAAATGAATGGCCCGTGAGGAGGCCAAACCCGCAGCCTCGCCGTGATTAGCGCGGTGCCTGGATCCGGCGCTGGCTGACGCGGTTTAGTGTTTTTAGGGGTCGCAGCGGCACTTCTGGGCTGACGGTTGGACTCGACGACCTTAAAGGTCTCTTCCAGCCCTGAGGACTCGGTGATGCCACGGCGCGGGCACCCCCGCAGGCCCGCTCACTTGCCCTCGGCTGTGCCGGCGGGCTGGGGGACGGCTGGGGCGGGCTGGGGGACGGCTGGGGCGGGCTGGGGGACGGCTGGGGCGGGCTGGGGGACGGGGGGGGCGGGCTGGGGGACGGCTGG
>JAWWES010000169.1:7136985-7346919 GCA_035583135.1 Lophotriccus pileatus
GGGGGGGGGGGGGGGGGGGGGGGGGGGGGGGGGCGGGGGGGGGGGGGGGGGGGGGTGGGGGGGGGGGGGCTGGCACAGGGGCCGAGAGCACTCCCCAGCCGCGCTGCGGTGCCGGGCGCTCTGAGGGGCTCTCGGCCCGCGGGCGGGGCGGGGCGGGCGCGCTGACGTCAGGGCGGGCCGAGGGGCGGCTGCGTGTGCCCGCCTCTCTGCGCCCCTCCCTGCGCGGGCCGGGCCGGGCGGGGCCGGCGGCACCGGGGCGCGGAGCGGCCCTGCCCGAGGAGCCGGCGGGGCGGCGGTGAGTGCGGGGCTGGCCCTTCGCCGGGGGTTGTTGGCCTGCGGGGCGCGGCCTCTGCCCTGCTGCGGTGCGGGGGTCGCGGCAGGGCCAGGGATGCTGCGGCAGCGGCGGCCGCGGGGGCCTGGGGAAGGGCGGGGGCGGGCGGGGCGTCCCCCCCATGCGCGGCTTCCCCTGCGCGTCCCCCCCTGCGCGTCCCCGCGGCCGCAGCGCTCCCCCCGGCCCGCTGGATGTCACGGCCCGCTGGATGTCCCGGCGGGCCCGCGGAGCGCCCTCCGTGCCGGCCGCCCTGCGGAGGTTTGCGCGTCCTTTAACTGGGTGCGTGTTGGGCGACACGCACCTGCAGGGACAGCTGCTGCGAGCCCCCATGGGCTGGCGGCTTGAGGTTGTGTGTCTCGAGGTTTTGCGTCTCCGAAAAGGGGAGGGAGCAAAAGTACCCGGTGTGTGGTTGTTCAATGACAACGGCGGAAAAAAGAAGGATAGTAACGGTGGAAAACAATAATAATAATAATGGTGGAGTATGCGGTTTAGCTGTTCAGGTTTGTACCGAGGGGGTGTTGTGTTCGTTGTGGTGATTTCGCTTTAATGACACTGAGACTCTGCTTTCGTCACCCAGAGCCTGCTGTTCACGTCGCGTTCTGTCAGATGTACTTTGGCACACAATGAAACGTAGGCAACCTCAGCGTTTAACTTTGAGCTGGAGGAGGTCGAGCTGTTTATCTTCGGTTAAAGACAGCAAAACTGCATGGGAACTTTGTGCTGTAGCAGAGCGTTAGTGTCCAGGCCAGACAACAAATTAAGGTAAGGATTGTCGATCTGGTTCTCAGTCTGGTACGCCGTGTGAAGATGTTAACCACTTCTCAGGGGATTTGGTCCTACTTGAAGGGTCTGTACTTCGTTTTTTTTACCAAGTTTCTTCTTAGTGACTGCGGGCTTTGAGCCTCGGTTTGAGGCAGAGCAGAATTTTTTGCTGTGAAGGTATTAAAAGTGAAGTTGAATGTAAGGTCTCATTTTGTTACATTTTTATGATTGAGAACCGCTCTCCATATTCTCTGAAACTTTAAAAAATGTGTTTGAGGAAGTTGGATATACAAAACTCTTCGTCAGGTTAGTGTGAGGCAGTAGATATTTACATTGTTTGGTGATACTGAATGAAATTTGCCAGATGTTGTCTCATGTGTGTAATGATCACATAACTCAGGCCCATTTTGAATTAAATGCCTCCAAGCTGAAGAGGTGATTGCCTAACAAATGAACATTAGTAATAACCAGCTACCTAACTGTCAAGGATTTATGTGAATATACAACTTAGGGTAGAAAAATTGATTTTAAAGTCAAAGTTTAATTTTTCCTTGTGGACAGTACTTTTCGTTATGGAAATATCAATATTTAGGCTCCAAAAACTGCCCAGTATTGTCTTCTAACTGTAAAGCTGTTGAAACAGTAGAAATGTTTCAGGTTTAGAAGACTTCCATATTTGATATTTTTGACCACTCCAACACCTCATGTTTTTGAACTGAAGTAATAATTTCCTGTATATGAATACAGGAAAAAATGAATAGTAAATGTCTCAATTAACATAATGATCTCATTTAATGTATTGTTATACTAATGAGTAATCCTGTTTAATGGAACTGTTCATGTAAAAGCTCATTGGAGTAAAATCCATTACTTTTGGACCTGATCATCCTTTAAGAGGGATTGGTTATTTGGAATAAACCAGTTAGTAAGAAGTGTTGGCACAGGCTCTGTGGATAAAAAACCATCATGCTATCAATCTTCAGATGAACAGTGCTTGTCTGAAATTGTTAGAAAGTGTTGGTGTCTCAAAATGGATAAGAGTTGAGAAAACAAAAGATAGCCAGTTAGAGCAGTGGTTGTGGTGTTCTCTTTTAGCCTCTATTTGGAAGTGTAAACACAAGCACCGTCTTCTTGATTAGAAGCTTTCAGGCAGGGTTAAGTTCCATGCCAGCGGGAACACTAAGGAGATCAAAATACTAATGGTGCTTGCGATAATTAGGTTTAAAATCCTGTATTGTGTTTCAACTGGAGCAATAAAAAATAGCTTATGTAAATCTCTGGATACCTGAACACATGGATGTTACAGTAAAATTCCAACAGCGTTAAAATAATTATCCCAAATTTGAAGTTTAGCTGGGCAAGACAGGTCTTTGCATTTCTTCATAGCCTTGGGATGACACATATTCCAGGTCACTCTTAAACTGCTATCAAATAGGTGCATTTGGGAAGACATTCTGAGAATGTTGTTTCCTCCTTGATCAAAAGTAGCTGGATTTGCAGAGATCTGGACTTTGCTCAGCAGCTCTTCTCTATCCTAAAAGGAGGATCCAGTTGTAGCAGTTCTGCTGATAATATCCTAAAGTAATTGAAGGAAGAAAGTCTTCTCCGGGTGGAAGTGCTTAACCCTGGTCACATGGGGAACTGATGTCACAAGTTCTCAGTAAAATGACTTTTTGCAAGAGCACTTAGTGCTGAGCTGAGGTCCTGCTCTGCAGAGTGCATTTTAATGGCCCAGATCGAAGACCTGTGGGCAGTGTTGGCAAGGCTCTGGCTGCAGGGGGAGGCTTGGCTTCCTAGCCCGAGGAAGTGACTGATAAGGATTTACTTTGATGAGGTGGTTGAACAAGTATAGATCAGTAATAACCCTTAAATTGCAAATAATTTATTCCCTGAGGCCAAAGAAATTCTGTGCTTTTAGGCCAATCAGCCAAGGTGGCTTGGGACACACACAGCACAAGGGTTTCTCTTTCCTCAATAATACCATGTATTTTAAGGTGGACCATCCAAATCTCTTCAAGATGGATACAAAGATTTTCAGTACAATGTGATACAATGATACAAAACCAACTCACGTTCTTTTTGTAAATTGTGTTAAAGATAGGCTTTATTTAAACTCATTTTTTTGATATTATATGTTAAAATTATGACATAGACATGTTGATGTGTATTTTTGATGAGCTGGGGGATGCTATGGCTCAGTAAGGCAGACTTGCATAGGGGGGAATTTGGCAAGGCTCAAGCTCCTCTCCTCAAGTCTCCTGCTACTATCTTTCAACCTTGTCCATCAGTAAACAGAGTTAAAAAGAGAAAAAACCCAATCTTTTAATCATGAAAGCTTTCTGAAATGGTAATTTATAAAAATAAAACTTTACGATGACTAAATTTGAGATCTCGATTAGCCCAAACAAAGTATATTTATCACCTTCCTGTAAATTTTAGTAAATAATAAGCATGGATGACAACTGAAATTGATCCTATGGACAAACTGTCTTTGGTAACTGAAGTTACAAGTGTCAGTTTCTGGGAGAACCTTTTTTTTTTCCCCAGGAAACTGACCTCGATAGGTACATTCCAGGGTAGCTGTGTATCAGAAAATTGGTAGGAAAACACCAAATACAGGCTGCCAGTCTGTGGGAAAAACATACTGGTGTTTGTTATGCCAAGTTGTTTGGTACTCAAATATTTTTAGGGAGTTGGCTTTGAGATTGGGAACTGATTTATAGCAGTGGAATAGCCAGAAGCTGGATGTGTCTAGCACTAATGAAATTAAATTCAGTAGCAAGAAAGTGATACTTAGAACATATGGTTCAAAAATAAGCAAGTTTCAATTGAAAGCGCTAATACAGCAGTATTTTTGTTTAAGGGTGCATGCTAAAGAGAAGTCAAACTTCAATAATACAGGATTTTGAAAGCACGTGGATGTGAAACAAACTATGTTTGTTAGCAAGGAGAGCAGAAATCTGTGGCCCCTTTGTGCGATGTAGGGAGTTTACAAGTAGTTTGAGTAGGTTTCCTTGGGAATCTGTGCAAGACAGTGAAATAACCTTTAAAAGAATTACTAATAGGGCTCTGGAACTTCTTGCTTAAGGCAGTCATGGATGGAAAGTTTGGGGGCTCAAGGACAGGTTACACTAGATAGCGGAAAGAGTTCTGTGGAGGGTTCGTAAACAAGCTGCATCAAATTCAAGAAATCCTATGAAATGAAAGCAGCTGAAAGTTGAGGAAGTCACACTGTATGTTTGCTCTGATAATCCTCTCCCTGGTACATTTTTTGTTTAAAAGGCTGCCACAGGAGAAAATGGGTTTTTTGGACTTCTCACCTTTAATATAAAACTGGCTGACAGAACTGTATGGAGAATTGAATCTGGGCATTGAAGTGCCATGATCCAAACCTAGACAAATATTGTGATTTGTATAATATTTCCAGCTTATCCAAGATTCACCATCTATCTTTCATGATAGCAGCGTTAAAGATTTTCTTTGTCAGTCCTTTTTCTAGTATTTTTTTTTTAATCCAGCAGCAGCTGACTTAACAGTGATTTTTTTCTTTAGATGTGTAGCTATGTGTTGACATGTTCTTGCCTGAAGATTATGATCTTATGTAAAAAGCTAAACTATGTTGAAATAGCATTGGCGGTATGTAAAAAAGAAGATCTCAGAACGGTTTTCTTCTGTCTTCCTTCTGGTTCATCATGTCTAATCTTGCTCAGTTATCACCTGTGAACCTCTTCAGGCTTATAGAAGATATCTCAGCACCAGTGGCTCTATGAATTACATGCAATCTTCTCTAATTATTCCGCTTGTCATTCAGCTTAACCTATAACTGGAATTCTTGCTCAGACAGCAGGAGAAAGAATGATCACGTGTGGCTGCAGGGGGGGAAAAAGCTTTTGTATTGGTGGAAAGCACAGCCTCCTTGCAGATTTAAACTAATGGAAATTCTTAATCTTTAAATACCCACATAGATAAACTGTTCAGCAGTGGTTCAGACAGGCAGTATTGTTTCTGCCATTAGTCATTTAATCATTACAAAATACATATTGAAAAATACCTGTTTGTACCACTCTAACATGGTTCTACCTCAAGGCATCTCAGTGTTTTTCTGTGGAGAAGATGCATCAGTTGAATATACAAACTAGAGGGGTAGGATGGACAAGATAGCAGTCTAGAAGGGATATTTCCAGTTAGAATCAGGTGCATTCCAAGTTTCACTTGGCTTTCAGCGTGCCTGTTCTTATCAGCAAGAAAATCCTGCTTCAGGTACTTAAGTAGTAAAAAAAATGGTAACTGGAAGCTGACTGGAGTTTGTTACTGAATCAATGGTGAAGTCTTTCCAAGAAGACTTAGAGGTGGGAATGGTGTGCTTGAATCATTTGGTGACAGTGGGTAGTGCTGAGGAAAAAAGGATGCTCCTCTGTTTTTATGTGAAATATTTGCCAGAGAACAGCAGGTGATTCCTGCTGGTTTGCAGTATGACATTGCTTTTGAGACAGATGTGATCTTTCTGGATTTATTCTTACAAGGCAGATTAAATTACCAATGTGAAATGCTATTGCTGAAGGACTAATACCATCAGCAAAAGCAGTGGCCTGTTTCTGCTGTCAGTTGCTTTGATGCTGACACAATCACAAAATTTTTGAAAGGAGAGATCGAGATCTGCCATTTCACTTGTAAAAAGCTTTAATTTTAGACTGCAGTTGATGTTTGGGGTTTTTCAGTCAGTCTTAACCACAGCATAAAATTTAATTTGCCTTTATGATATAAACAACTTTATACTTTTTATGATATAAAAACTTAAAAACTGTACTGAAAGATATCTTTCTGACTGCCTTCTGCCTGTCATGTGAAAATGCCAAAAATCAGGGTAGATTTACCTGTTTGAGAAACCTTAGAAAGAAGACTTTGATGAGAGTCTTTCCAATATGTATGTTCACATACAAAGGCATATACACAGTTGTGGCTTATTTTGTCACAGAAATCTCGCCAAATACAAGGGAGTGTTAAGACAGCAGATATAGATGTATGTTTGTTTGGGGTTTTGTGGGGCTGGTGGGAGGTGATGGTGGGAAATGCTTGAGTAGCAGAATAGTTTTTTGCTTCTTTGTAGCTGAGTGACTTTGTCTTTAGGTTGCAGGGCATTATATCTGCCAGGCAGGCAGGTATTGTCTGTCTGTTCTTAGTTTGGTTTTTCCCCTTTCTGTTTATTATCCTTGCAAATTTGGTAACAATTTAAAGTGTCATCAAAGAGTTGAAGCAAATAAAGGCTCTTTGTGTCTCCAGCAAAGATGTTGAGCACAATGCGTCTTGTGCAGTTTAAGCGCTTTTAAGCAACCCTAGTGAGGAAGCTTGACTTGCTCACTGAGGTTGAATCTCTTGAATTGGTTCAGTTCATAGAAGGCTGTTTGTTGTGTGACATAACAAATGAAGTAATCCACATAATTTAATTCCTTTTAGCACAAGTGTTTCTGCACTGGAGCTGGATACATTGGCATGACTATGTCCATTGATGTCAGTTGTTTCTGATAGATTACAATGTATCCCACCCACCTCTTGTGGTGTTCTCTGGATCAGCACACCTAGTGCAGTGCTCTGCCAGCTGCACCTTGTGTCCTTTGGATTTCCCGTGACAGCCACGCTGTGTTTTGGGTCGTGTGCTTTGGAGTTGGTCATGCAGGACTGTGTGGTGTTTGTATGTGCAGGTGCAAAGTTGACTTTGCTAGTCCAGTTTTAACAAGATCTTTTGAAGAAGGGAGTTGATGACTTCCTCAAAGAGGTTGCATCAGATTAATAGCAGATTCAGAGAGGAGTGATACCTCTCCAGTGTTTTATTGCAGTTGCTGGCTGACCTCTGTCCCTGAGAACAGTTAAGCTTCATTGTCATTTTCTAATGCAGAAGAAACTGTCATTTCACTTCATGTCTATTTATGAATGAACTATAACAATCTGCTGTACCATTTATGAGAAGTGTGAAAGTGCACTTTTAATTCTCTTTCTTCCTTTTTGCAGACTCTGATATTCTATTTTATTGGATGTAATATAACTCTACCCCCAGGTATCATCTTCCATCTCCTTTTCTTTGTGCTGAAGCTGCTCCTTGCTGCAGCTGGCGAAGCATCTGGACCTTGACTGCTATCTTTCAGATAAAATTTATGAGATTTTTTTCAATAAAATCTTAAGGGGTTTATGGTAACTCATATCCTGTTTTGTTTCAACCTTTTGGTAATGCTTGATGTCAAGATTTGGGTTTTAAAGAGTTTAGTCTCTGTTTTGCTAATATGCAAAGCACAGGTGGGCAAATGATTACAAAGCATACTGGTGTGTGCAGATAGCACTTAGCCCTTTTTTGCTTCCTTGAGGTGCTCAGTGTATAGAGCATTAATGGCAGAGTGAATTGAGAGTGTGGCCCTTAGGGATGTGAATGGAGTTTTTATTCTGGGTGTATTTGTGGTAGCTTTCTTCTACAAAACAGAGCTGCATTTCACTATTTCTTTTTCTTCAGTAAGTGCTTGTGTCCTCTTGCCTTACAAAGCATTAAGAAACCCTGCTCTGATGAAGAACAACAACACCTTTAAAGATGGCAAGAGATGTGACATTTTTTGCTATATTAACTGAAGATATTGTTCAGTGTTAGAAATACAGAAACCTCAATCTCTTCATGACGTATTTCTTGCCTTCTTCTCCTTTTATCCCTATTCATTATCATGTTCTTTGTCCTAGTGCATTCTGACTGACAGTAAGTAAAATTCAGCACAAGAGCAACTTGGATAACTGGTTTGCTTGATGTTTGATAGATTCTGCCCTTACAAGTGGGTAGAACGTCATAAGCTTGAGGGAGAAAAGGACTTGCCTCTAAACTGTCTTGAGATTTGAAAACAGAATCTCACGACTTCAGACACAGAAGAACAAGGTGATTGCAGAAAAATAGAACAATAAGCACTGAATGTCTTGGAATTTCTTGCTGTACTTCATGGCAATGGTACCTTCAAAAGGCAGGCTGTCAAGAAAGCTGCTGTTAAACACTGCAGCTTGGACATAGGAAAGGGAGAGAGGCTAAAGTTCGTGAATGCTTTCGTAAGGCATTGGGCATTGATTCAAGACAAGAGGTGTTTTGGAGAAACTGAAGAGAAGTAAGGCAGGGTTGGAGGATTTTACTGCAGAGCTGGTAAATTTTACTGGATGTTGCCATTGAGAAGAAGTAGCTTTTTTGACTGAACTGGGTAAATAACATAAATATATGACAGTTGTAAATACTCGAAGTTCAGTCTTGGAGCCATCAGAACTTCTAGTTGCGTTCTGATTCAATGTCATTCATACAACATGCAAAACTTCCTCAGGACTCATGATCCTTGACTCCCCAATGCTTGTCCTGCTCAGAGCAGTTGTTTGCTAGGCAGATCTCCTGCCAGTTTCTTCCATTTTCCTGAGCTCCCATAGTTCTCTTAAAGCTAAAACTGACGTGCAGCCATGCTCCCCATCTTGCAGTGTTCTTAAGTACGTGATAAAGAAGCCTTTGGCTGTTTGACCCCTGTTGCAGGGGCCTCCCTGATTTTTCCCTTACGACATTCAATACCTCTCTACACTGGTGGAAATATGATATATTCACATAACTGCCCTAATGCATTTTTAATTACATTTTTAGGAAAAATAGTTCTTAAGGTATGCTTAAGTTTCACCACAAATCGGTGGTGAAAAGGTCTTCATACTGTGTGTCTTGAATAAGAAAACAAATAAATAAACAAGAAGCTGTGGTGCAAAAACCCAGAGATGTAGAGAGAGGTGGTTTGGTAAGTCATGCACAGGACAGAGTTGAAATGCGCGTGCGCTTAAATTCATGTGAATAAAACATAAATCTGTAGCTGTTGGCATAGCAGTGGGCCTGCAGAATGGAATTGGTCTCGCCTGTCACCAGTCTGTCAGATATACCTCATCCAGCAGCTGTATATTCCACACTGCTGTGACAATAGGAGGAGAATTCGGTCCCACTGATGGCAATCTGGAACTTGAAAATGCTGTTAGCTTTCTGGTGCTGTGGATCATGGGGATCACAACGTTTCAAGGAGCCCAAACTTTGAAATGTATGAATCTTAAGCTGTCTTCTGCTGTAACAATCATTCCACAACACTAGGGCAGAGTCTCAGATGCAAAGCTGAACTTGGCTGAGAAGCTGATATATAGGAAACTGCCTTCCTGGGAGTGTTGAAACAAACTGTGAATGAAGTAAGAGTCAATGTTTTGCTTTCTAGTTGAAACTAATGGTGGAGGATTTTGTTGAGGTGTAAATAATCCTATAGAGAAAATACAAAGGAGAGTGAGACTGAATATCCTTTTACTTATCACCAGGATCTTGAATATCCTTGAAGGTAGGGATGTAGCAGCTTTTCAGTTAATTCAGATTATACTTCAGAGAGGGTCTGTGAGTTTTAATTCCTTTTCCCTGGATCATTATGTAAGGCTAGGCTCTTTATAATTAGCTTAATTCCTGATTAGTCTTGTGTGCACCAGATAATATATTTCCCAAGGCAAAGAATATAAAACTTGTTTGCCCAAGTGTCTGTTTTAAAATATCCATAGATTGCTTAAGTCTAAAAATAGTTTGAATTTCTTTATAATACAGCAGAGTACAATTTAAATTACATTGAACCTGAATTTTTTGGGATGCAGAAATCATTGCAGGTACTGTGGTGCTTGATAAGGGAGTTTCTTTGTTAGGATATCAGAATCTTTAGCAGTAAATATATGTCAAGAATAATGATATTTTAGAGAACTTAGTTTCCCATTTTCTGGGAAAAATCTGCCAGACGTGATACTGTTAAGTTTTAGTATTTATTGATGGCATTGTATTTCAACAAAACAAATGTAACCCGAATTTGAAAGGGTGGCACAGTAGTTACAGTTAAGTAGCTGATAAAATACAGACAGTATTGTTTGTCTGTTAATTTAATTATCTGAAGTGTTTTAAGGAGTCAGTACAGTTTTCTTGAAGGTAATGTGCTGTCTTTGCCTAATCAAGGATAAATGAGCAAGCACCCTTCCTAGAGAACTGAAAAGTCTCCTTTTCAAGTTTAATTTGCAGCACTTGGTGGTGGATTAAAGTAATCTAATTAAATGGCCTCATTTAAATTTTGCAGTCACCTAAGAGATGGTAAACAGATGTGAAAAGGGAATTATCCATAAAGCATGAAAGTTAAATTAGCAGCTTTCTAATTTAACTTTTTTAGTTTGGAAGACTTCTTTACAAGACTTGACTTTTCTTTTAAGTTGGGTTATCTTCTGAGGAATCTAAGGATTCTGATGCTTGCTGGGAATGAATTCATCCGAATGCTAAAGGCCATTTTTTGTTTGTGAATTTATTTTAAAAAAAAAAAAAGGTCTACTTTATTACCTTTACTGTATATACTTGACATAAACATCTTTGACATTTGGTATTAAAGAATAATGATATTTTCCTTTGCAAAGTGTGCAGGTACATTGTAGGCAAAAATCTAACATTAGGCACCTAAATCAATGTGGAGCCAGGTATCATACATGATAAATAAAATGTCCTACTGTTTTGGGGGGAGGGAGGAATTAGTGCTTCTTTGCACACCTGGGTGGGGGTTCTGTCTCCCATGTGCAAGGATTACATGAGTATTTGATAAATCAGGATTTGTGTATTTGAAAATGGAAAAGCCCTGCCTGATGTGGATTCTGATATTTTCACAAGTTAGGAGCCCCTAAAAGCCATGTCTCCAGTACATTTCTCTTTCTATCTCTGTAATGTAAATCTCCTTCCAGAAGTGATGCTCTGGGGCATCCTATTCACTGACAAAATCCTAAGGGCACTTCAGTTTGCATGAGTTGAATGCCACTTTGATTTTATCTGAAGTGTTTCTTAGTGAGGTCTTGCAGCTTGGGGAGTGACTCACTTTAAGGTGATGCTTGCTGTGGTTACACAAGATAATTTCTGTACTTTGAATAAGTATAATGTTGCTTGCTATGTGTTGGTTCTCATCACGATTGCCATGGTTTAAAAAATTTCATTTTTTTTGCAGTCTGCCAGATATGTATAGGTTTGGGAAAAGACAAATATAGGTAATGGTTTCAGGGAATAACAAAGGAATGACTGAAATTCTGTCTTTATGCCATTGTAAGACCGGTGGGTGGAACTGATAAAAATAAAATCCAGGATAGCAAAGGCAAGATATCCTTCACAGCTGTCCTGAAAAAAAAAAACCCAGACACCTGATCTTACAAATACAGAATTTAACAAAAGGATAAAATGTTTCTTAAGATGCAACATTGGAACTTGGAGACTTCTCAAGGTGATGGTGTGGGAATTACAAGTCTGTAGACAAGACTGTATTGTATAGTCAAGCAAACCAGCAGACTAGTGCTGTGCAAAAGGGTGTACCGGCATAGTTAGTTATCCAAACCATGGGCTGGAGGTGTTCGTGAGTGGGGAAGAAACAAGAAGTGTATCAAAGCAAGGGGATCACAATTCTCAAAGCAAAAGTTTTTGAGGCAGCGATATGTCTGTGAAACAGAAATGGCTTTATGTAATAAGTTTGATATAAAATAGGCCAAAATGACTGTAAGTTGAGATATAACAAATCTTCAGTTAAAGAGTATAGTCAAGTCCCTGTATTCCAAATCAGGGGGATGGAAGCAAAATTCAAGATACAAGGGAATGCATGAATTCTACGAAGATCTTTTTATCTCACACTTTATTAGCTGGGATTTTGTGTTAGTGCATCACTGTGCATGAGTCAAATCCTGGAATACGCTCGCTAACACTGACCTCATGCAACTGTTGCCCTATACTTCAAGTCTTGTACATGAGTAAGTAGATTTCCAGAATAGGCTGGAGTTTGCATACAAAGAGGGGAAAAAAATTGGCTAGGAATGTTAATCTTGATTTGGGAATATCAGTAAGGTCTGGGAAAAAATGTTGTTGTGAGGGTATATGATGAGTGATTATTTCCTGTGTTATAGCAGATGCTGGGGAAAGAGAAAGTAATCTCAAAAGATTTGCTTTCAGTCCGATTTTATTTTTGCAGGTTTACATTGCTGACCACAGGTTTGAGCTATGTATATTTATGGCTTTTTTAAAAAAAATACTAGATATCAAAGTTTGTAATTTAGTAACTGTAACACAGTCGAAAAGATCAGTTAGCTGGTCAAAATGGGTAAATGAAAAAAAAAAAAACCTGAAAAACCCAATCTAACCCCTTTTTAAATTTATTTTATAGATTTCAAAAGGAAGGAGAAGAAAAGACAGTTTATGTAGAGAAGGAAAGCTGGGGGAGGGAGCTGTAACCTAGAGAACTTATTACTGCCAAACAACTTCTGGTGGCAGATATTTCTCTGGAGTTCACAAAATGTGTATGGGTTACTTTTTATTCCCGTGGTGCAGTTAGGCACAGGAATGTAGGAAGCACACAGATGCAGATGTGTATAAAAGTATGTTGTTTAATCTGTGGTTACTCCAGGTTTGATGTTTGTTTTGGTTTTCTTTTCTTCTCAGATTCAAGCACCCTTTAAGGACCAATGTACCCAATAGCTCATGGAAGAAAAAAATCCAACCAGGACATCCTTGGTTTCCAGGCTACCGAAATATGGAACGAAAACTTTAGGGAGTGTCTTGCAACCTGTGCCCAACGGGACGGCTGTCAACTTAGCAGGGAGTAATGGGGGCAAAAATTTCGGCAAGCACAATGGCACTGTCCGCATGTCTTCCTTCTCTTTCAACTGGAAAAAATCTAACAGGTATCAGCTTAACGATCAAAATGGGAGAGAGACCAACTCTAAACGCAACTGCAGTGAAAAATTAATCGATTCTGAGAAGTATCCTCAGTCTCAAGGAGCGTTGAGCAGCAATGAGCTCAGGGTGGGTTTGAACAGTCCTGCTTCGGTTGCATCAAAAGCAGCAAAGCAAACCAATATGTTTGTATCTTCTAGTGAGGAATTAAACCCAAAGTCTTTACCTGGACTCTCTAGTTCAGCTAAATTCACCAAAGGTACCCTGTCAGGAAGGACCTCATATTCTGGACTCAATGCTCCAAGATCAAATTTAAATGGATTTTATGGAAATAGGCCGGTAGTAGGTTTGCAGAGACCCAGAGCTAATTCCAGTGCCACAAGGACAAGTTCAGGAGAAAGCCTAGCACAATCTACAGACAATAGCAAGGCTTTTTCCTGTGAAAAAATGGTAAGATCACAAAGTTTCTCACATTCCATTCAGAATTCTTTCCTTCCCACTGCATCTCTAACCAGGTCACATTCCTTTAATAAAGCTGTGGATCTTACAAGGCCTTATCATAGTCAAAATGTGGCTGCCAGGACGTCTCAGAGGTCTACTTTGCTGTCAAGAAACGCCTGTCAGTTGGATGTACCCAATGGAAATGAACCAATGAAGTATGGGTTTACCAGACCATACTCCAATGTGTCAGCTCCTTGTTCCAAGAAACCCCCACTGTCAAATGGATCTGGGTCAGCACCTTCCTTTGGATACAGATTAAGTCGTCCTTCTCTGCTCAAGCCTACCAGGCAGCGGTTTGCTGGGAATACTGCTGTGGATGGCAGCAAAAGTACCTCTCCTGACATACACACCGTGGAGAGCTCTGAAATTTCAACAAATATTAACAGGACAGTTGAGAAAAACAGTATTATAGAGTGCAGTGCTCAAAGAACAGGATCTGATGAGGGCCTGCATGAAAGTCTGGGGAAACATGGGTCCAAAGTCATGTGTATGAGCGATGACGGAGATGAAATATCTATATCTTCTTTGTCATCCTCTGAAAAGAATGATTTGAGTGAAGATTTCAGTGATGACTTCATAGATATAGAAGAGGCAAACAGAACTATACAAATACAGCAGAAGGAGAGCTGCCTTCAGGAATTAGAGCACGGGAGTATCACGTCCATTGAGCCGTTCACGTCTCTCAAGGAAAGTGGAGGATCTCGCTGTAACGCTGACGACTGGCTTGATATAAATGTGTCTGGTAAATACTTTTTTTTATGTTCTGTTTGAAATTCTCTAACAGTAGTTATTTAATGTAATTGCCCATTGCTTGTGAATGGTTTCAGAATAGAACTTAGCTCTATGCTGGCATATTTGTTTTCTTACGCCTTTTCTGCATAATAGTTCTTTCCCGAGCGTTAGAGCTCTTTGTGATAAGAATGAAGGTTACCTCTTTTAAACACATTTGTGATATGGTTGTGGGATTCCTTGTATCCTTGCTTTGCTGTTCATTTTTTCTGGGATGGTGATATTTTGAGAAAATTCCAACTCCTCCTCCCTGCACCTCTGTAGGCAGAGAGCAGCTGTAACTGCTTCTAAGTGGTGTAAATAAGTGTAGGTTGTCTAATTAAAGGAGTTAAATTATAAATAGGAGTGTTGCTGGTTGTTCTGTTTTTCCTGATGTATGCTGTATTAATTATTTAAACATTAGCTGAGTACATGAGAATATGTTTTTTGAAAGCCACAATTTTAAGTCTTTGGGTTTCTCATGATAAAACCTTGTTTTGAGAGATGTTGCAGTTGAAAGACAGATCCAAAGCACATATTTTTGGTCCCACCTTCTATTATGTTAAAGAGATACAGAATTCTAGAAAGTAGCTTTCACTGTGGGTGAATTGGGGCAGCATAAGAGGTTAGCAAAGATATAGGTTGGAAGAATACTTAGTTGTAGCTACCAAACCAGCTTGAGCACCTTTCCCCTCTAGGATAAGCGAATAGTACTGTAGAATGCTTTCATATATTCTGTTACAGTATAGTTTCAGAAAAGTTTACACACCTGTAGTACACATTTGAACCTTTATTTTTTGAATATTGGATTGTTTTTGGAACCTTAACTGTTCCTGTTCTCTTTAAGCAGTGGATGACAACAGCGAAAGCACAAAACATACTACCGAGAATGTCATTTCTTCAGAGATGAACTATAGAGCTGGGTCCTCTTTTGAGCTTTCTCCATCTGACAGCTCTGATGGCACATACATGTGGGATGAGGAGGGGTTGGAACCTATAGGAAGCGTCCATCCGTGTGGAAGTTATGACTCTTCGGAAATGAACAGCATAGTATGTATTTATATTCATAACTTGAATGATTATAGTGGGTTGAGTTTATTGCTTATTAAGTGTATTTTTAAAATATTGATGCATTTTTTTATTTGATAGTTGTTTCCTCTGTCCTCTCTAGTTGATAGCTTTTTGAAACTTATTGTTTAGGAGCTCCTGTTTCTGGACAGGTGACCTTGATTAGGTTGTTTGTATAAATTTTTTCTTTCCTCGAAGTCAGGACAAAACAGGTCACTCCTTATGCAGTCTCATAGTAGTGCTCACAAATAAAAGAATTTAATTTCTGCAAACAATAGGTTAGATATCTCCTACTAATCTCTAAACATAGGAGTGAAAAAGCAAGAAAGTAGCTATTGCCTCTATAACTTCTTGAATGTGTTGTGTCTGTATTATGTGCTTAGAGGGCCCTGTGAACTGAAGATGGTTTTTGATTTCTCAGTTTGTTCAAGCATAGAGTCTTTCAAGTAGATACCTGGCTGTAGCAGGACTATGTGCATCTCAACTGTGATACATAAGATACATCACAACCTTTTTCTCGTTGCTAAACTTGGAGCTGATCTGCAGGAAGCATCATTCAGTCTGAAGGGTGGATGGAGGGTTGCTGTGCTGTGATCCTCCACCTGAAGTCAGGGAGCCAACCTTGGGATTTTGGTAGGCCTGAGGAAAATACCGTCTGTCCTGTCCATATTCCCTTACCTGCACAGACTTTTGAATTAAGCAACTTGGATTTTATTGAAGTGGTAAAACATTACTAACAATCAGAACATCTAGCAAAACGTATTTGTTATAATCAGGGTGTCACCACTGCCAATTTAGTAATGTAGATACCCCTTTCAGACTTGGCCAGGGTTTGTGGCACCTACTTAGGCTTTGATTTGTAATTTTAGTAAGGTTCTTTGCTGCAACCCAAGAGCAGAACAGCAAAGATTGGCCCTGAACATTTGAAATAGGTATGTAATTATCTTCTTTGGACGTAACTATATACGGATTCCCGATATATTTTTAGCTGCTTGTGGTATTGTTTGCTCAGTCTTAAATTATGATGTGGGGATGTAGGGCTTGAAAGAATTTAGCAATGGTTATTAACTTTTTGTGGCAACTGTGGCCAGCTTGGAAAAGCAGTTTGAGACTTTTGTAGTATCAATTTTGTAACTTTATTGGTGTTTATAGGGAAAGAACAAGTTTAATGTAGGCCACTGCAAAAGCAAACACCCTTATCCACAGACACATCTGCATATGTCAGGAAAAGAGGGAAGCTTTTAAACCTTGTCCCTGGTAAGGTTTAAATATAGATATTTTTATACAAACTATGTAATGTGACAAACAAGTGGAAGATGCTTCTTTTACCATGCTTTTGGACTGTATATCTGGGTTTTGATACATGTGACCTCCATGCATTAATTTGTTCATGTGTATGAATTGATACTGGGTCAATGTTCTGGTTGACAAAAGCTGTTGTAAGCCATGTGGAGCAGAGGTACATTAGAACTCTTTTATGTTCGGTATTTTGGTTTCTTTCTTTCTTTATTGAAATTAAATATTTTTTAGAGACGGTTTAAAAATGGAAGAATGTATTTAGTAGGTTTTGAGGAGGTGGAAAAAGGAAGAAATTGTAAGGCTTGATGTTGAATCTGGAAAGTCATGTGTTGTATCCACGCATTTTGATTTTGATCCTGTTAGTACTTCAGAATTTCAGTGCTTACTGTGTTGTGAATTTTTATCTAAATGAGAAAACCATCAATAATACTTGTTTTATTTTTACAAGGCAGAAACGTATTTTCAGTCAGCTTGGATTTTGAGAGGGAAAATGTAGCTTTGAAGGGTTGTGTTGCCTTTTAGTGGTGTTTTTTGCTAATTTTTTTTTCCTGTTCTTGTTGGTTTTGGCAGAAATCATGATATATTTGATTTATTTAGCCTAAAGATTAAACAAGTATCGTTTGTAATCTAAAGATGCAGATGAATTTCTGATGTGGTTATTCATTATTTCTGAAGAATTAGGTTCTTGGGTAGGTTACTGTAGGCTTTTGTTCCATGTTTTTCCTTTTCTCTGCAAGCAAGGAGTTTAAGGACAGGTTAGAAAAAAAAAGAATAATTATTGCAATTAGTCAACACATGTCATGTTTTGATTGCTGGGAGATACGTGATCACATTATGCAGTTTCTAGTGTGGTGAGGTAAAAGCAGTTCATATCTGTGTGTCAAAATCCAGTTGCTGAGAGTCAGATTTAAGAGTTCGGAGTGCTGGAGCTAATGCCAGCCGGACTGCCCCTTGGATTTAGTATTTCCAGGGCAATCACCAGAGCAGATCGTTGGTTTCTGGAGTTTCCGTGGCACAGGCTGGGGTGAGTAGAAGCAATGTAGCTGAGTAGCAATTCAGGGAACTAGATGGGGACTAATTGGTCGTATTTAGTGTGTAATTTACCTTTTTATTTTTCATTTCCATCCTGCTGTTATATTGTTAGTCCTTTAAACTGCATCCTCCTTCGTATCAAAAAATACAAAACGCTAAATGCTTTTCCTAAACTTTTCCATAGATGGCAGTGCAGCTCCTATTGGGTGATCTTAGATTCAGAATGTTTGGACCATCTTTGAAAAAAAAAAAAGGCAGCTTTTGCAAAGGAGGTTTTAACTGGGCTTCTGGAATGACAACTAGCATAGCAAGGCAGTGGAAGGAGCCTACTGGCCCCTCAAGTGTATTGCTCCATTTTTGTGGGAAGAAAAGCAGATAACTTTGCTATTCCCAGTACATCTTGGTTTTAAGGACACAATGGGGAAAGAACAAAATAAATTCAGCCTCTTTTAAGACAACCCTTCTGTTCTTCACTAACTGAGCGAACAGCTATGAAGAAAATGCAATCCAGTGTTAGAGGTTTAAAAGTTACAGAAATTTAAATAATACCATAAGGTGATGTCGTGGGGACTTACAGCTTGGGTCGAAATGTGTGGATATTTTGTGAGGATGAAAACATTTTTATTATTTCTAATTATGTAATAGAAAATAACTTATTTTACTATTCCTATTGTTGTTCCAGCTTTGAGGGCAACAAGTGGATTGGTTAACTTGCTAACTGCTGGACTCCCTTCAGGTTTCTAACCATTGATTTCGTTGGTATTCCTTACACGCTTTTCATCAGCTGGTCTTTGCTGCTGAGCACCAGATCACTGATGCTATTCCTGCTCAGTTCTGTGTGAGAGGACTGATGATTAGCAGAGCAGTTGATGGCTCTGTAAATTAGCAACATAAACAATATTTGTCTATACGTACTCTCACTCATGTTTAGCTGTGCTGTTTGCTCCTCTCCTGTGTTTCAGCCGCTGACTGTAACACCCAGCTGCTTCACTGCTGTGTGGCAGAAAGCTGCTTAGCTGTGTTCATTTCAGGTTCATTTCACAGCCACTGAATGAGTAGTTAGAAGTGAAGCTTTACATCATAATTAAAAGCAAAAAAGCTTTGAAATGAAATAAGGAGTTACACGGCAGAAAAGAATCAAAAAAACAACAAACCTTAATGGGAATTTACACATTTGCTGTGTCTCTGAATTTGGATTTTGCTCATGATTGTATTGATTGCAAACAATAAAACGTAGCAATTTACAGAGCCAAGCTGAAACCAGTGGCTGAGTTTTGTAGTTCTTATAGATGAGTTCTCTTTTCATTGAAGGAGAGACTGTTAATATTTTGCTGGCCAGAGCCTATTCAGTTAGCAGCTGAGAGGGCTGGCAGTCAGTCCCTCAGTAGATGTCTGGTAGTTACACATCTGCAGGACTGTGGCTGATTTCTACTATGATCTTGGAATGGGGACTTGGACTGTAGTCTAATACATCAACCTTGCTAGACTTACATTTTCCTTAGTTTCTGGAAATACATGTAAACAATGTAGCCCAAAACATGCATCCTGACTGGAGTCTCGTGGCTCCTTTGCTTAACCCTAAAGAAACGCTCTCTTGTTGTACTGAGGTTTGAGCTGTTGTATTTGCTCCTGTCCCCTGCAATAGGTAGACACATGAGAAAGATAAGCTTTAATAGATGTTTGTTCAGAGTGAAGCTTTGAATTTTTTTGGAAAGTGCAAGTCCTTATTTACTTTTAGAGTAGGATAGATAATAGAGCTGTTATTCTTCTGAAGTATGTGCTTATTTTTAAACTATTCTAGTCCTTAATGGTTGGCAAGAAGTGAAAATTTAAACTGAAAATATTTCACTAGTTCTTTCTTTAATATTCTCTAGAGAACAAGTTGTTCTGGTGTGATTTGTTGTTTTTTTTTTCTTCTTTTCTCTTAAAGCAATTTCATTTGGACAAATAGGTTTAGACAGGAAACTTCTACAAGTGTTCCTTGTATTATCAGATCATATCAAGACCCTGTTTTACGAAAAGACAAAAGAGATGGAGTCTTCTGACCCCTTTTTACTGTAGGTTCCAGGAAAATAAGAATTTTTTTGCAATGTTAGGTATTACTGAAATAAAAAAAGCCAGTATTTTGGGTATATGCAGAATGAGCATCAATGTAATTATAAGGACATAGGATTACTGAATAATAATTGAAATCTGGCTTGAAGAGACAGATGGGTTTTAACTGCTTTGCTGAGAATTAATTGCTCTTGGGATGAAATCTGGATCTCGTTGGAATGAATCTGTTTTGACACGTGGCCAGACTTTTAGCTGGAGTATGAAATAGTTACATTTTTCTTTTCTTCTGGGCCATTTTTGAAGTCTTGTAAGTTTTGTTATATTTTTCCCTTTTGTGATTAGAACTTGGGAAAAGGCATTTCTTTTCAGATTGGTCGGAATGCTTTCTGGTTCCTGAAGCACTGGTACTCACAGTGAAATATGTTCTACTTCTTAGGGAATGAGAAAATGAATGTGCTAAAATAGAATTGTTTAGTTCAGTTGCTAATTTCTTTCCGTAATTAAGTTATTTACAAGTAATTTAGTGTTAATTACCTTAATTTTCTTTAATAATTCACTTCTCAAAATGGCTTTATAGTAAGCTTTAAAATGCTAATTTGATTTCTCAAATGAGAATTTTTTACATTCAGACTTACAGACTTACATTCAGACTTGTAACATTCGTAGTTTTAATACATTTATTTCGTTGGAGTGAAGTGTTCTAGATATTGTCTTTTACCCATCTTCCTTTCTTTAATTGAACTTTGTCTTCAGGAGGTTAGTGCCAAAGCCTTAGTTCCTGTTCTGTGAGAAGCCAAGCTTTTAAAATTCTGGGCTGTTGGGTTACAGGTGTAATAAAAATAAAAGTGCAAGTAAGCTGAACATAATGCAAAAGTGTGGAATAAAGCAGCTATCCAAATGGATAAGGACTGTTTTTAAAGTAGTATTTGGGAGGTTTTTAATCAATTGTGATCTCTTAGAGATTATCACCTGAGATAAGATATAGCTTGCCCCGTGTGGATTTTTTTTTATGGAACTATGCAATTACATGATAAGAAGTGCTGAAGTTGATTTGGAAATGGTACAATTCCAATTGCAAAGAGGGCAGACACTGAGTCTCCACACTGTGCTAGCAGCACTATATAACAGCCATTAGAAGCATTTTCAGCACAGTTTTTTCCTGAATTAGAAATAATGTTTACAGACTTGAACACAGTTTGAGTGGTATACTGAAAATTAGTTGCACTTTTAGGAAATTTTTCAGAAGCAGCAGTGGCTGATTTATTGGGGCATTCAGTAGAGTATTCAGAAGATCTTGTGCTTCATTTTCATTCATTTAATAAGATGTAGTGAAATTGTATCTTTTCTCTACACAGACTTATCTTTCTTTTGGTGTAACTTCCTGAAAGAGCAGTCATGAAATGAATCCTTTGGGTGCAAACTAGTTACAAGAAGCACACATAAAAAGCACTTTTCATTAATGAGCTAGTTAAAATTTGCTTTCTTTCCCTTGCTTTTCATCTTGCAAGGAGCAATAAAGATCTTTCTCAAAGCTGAGAAGAGCAAAAAACGTCTTTTTTGTTTAATAACAATCTGCTGAGATGCACAGTGTTAACTAATTGCATTTCTTCCTTTCTTAGAATATGTGTCTTTTGGCTGGCAAAAGGTTAATACAGAGAATTGCATGTTGTGTTCCCATAATGCTTCCTAAAAGTAATTTGTGCACTGCAATTGGGCACTTCCTTAAGAAGAGTGTGAATGATGGTGAATTTGGTACAGTAATAAGTGATGACACTGCTTGATACTCAGCACCTTAGTGAGGGTGTGAGGTAGAAAGGAAGGAAAAGGCATTATTCTTGTGGTATAACTATTTACTTAACTATCATTGTTCTAGAGTTAGGGGATCTTGTTATACCTCTGTTGGGATAATTTGGATTTTGCAGTAGCTGTTGCCTTTTTGGCACCTGCACATGCTCCCTAACAAGTCTGTAAGACCTCAGAGGTTTTAGTCCTCATTGCTGCTGCCAAATTTATCTGGCCGCTGTTGTAACAGAATTGGACCACAGAGGAGGAAACTGGGCAATCTCTCCTGTAGGTGAGTGAATGGATATCAGGATTCATTAGTCTGTCACATAATGGAACTGACTGTGAGAATGTAGTGCCAGTGCAGGGGGGGGTGATTTTATCTTCCTGTTACCCAGAAAGCTTTCAAGCAAACCAATGGTAAAAGCACTTCAGAAATCAGGAGGTGTATATGGGCATTAATGGAAATTCTCAGTGGCAGGAATGTCTAATGGGGTGTGGAGACACTGCAGGGTACAAAGTATTTGTGAACCTGCCAGACAGTGACTAACAGCAAACCCAGAGGGTGTCAGATACTTTGCCATTTGTATTGTACCTCCTTCAGCATTTCCCTCTGTGCCCAGCAAACTGGGAACATGTTTTATGGATAGAGCTGTGTAACACACAGCATCAGTAATGTGGAAGGGCAGTGTGGAGGTGGTTCTGTCCTTAGGACAGATTGAGTAATTCACTGGTCCTTCACACCCCTTTACAAGAAAAACTGGCTTTTGGGTTAGGCCAATATTTTTCTTGGCGAGAGATACCACAGTAGCACAGCAAGTCTTCGGTGACATTGTAGCTTTTACTGATGCATTCTAGAAAATTGCAAACACCATGTCTGAATTTTTACTTGTGATATGGAAGAATTCCTTGGAAATACATTGTCTGGTAAGCTGCCACTTTTATTTAGGATATCCTTGTGAAAAAACTTGCTCTTAGTCCGTTTTCTAAAATTTATGAAGTGGTCAAACTTCCTGCTCAGATATATCGTGATTCTGGGATTGGAATCTAGTGCAGGTGTCAGCCTTGAAGGTGTTTTTCATTGCCATGCAGCTTATCAGCAGCTGCTGTTGTTGGTAACCTCTGTTTAAGCTCATAACTTCATGTCCAAGTTCCACAACTCTTTGTTCCAACATCTCAATGCTGTATTCCAGAATCTGACGGAAATTATTCTTACTTAAATTGCACTGTTTTAACTTCACAGTTTTCGTTAGCTCACTGTAGTTGTTTTGTTTTTTGGGGTTTTTTTCCAGTATTACAAGTATAGAAATCTATGCCATTTGTTTTTCGCATTCTCGCTTTCTAAGAATCTTTGGCCTGCCTAAAAATTTATATTTGGAAAACCACTGGACTGCTTGTTTCTGATTTCAAAGCCTCAAAAGTCAGTGTCAACTTTTTCCATTTAGTCTTTGTTATGAACAGATAATATTTGTGGACATACTGAATTAATGGGAGAGCATCTTGTGATTAACATGTCCACAGTTAAGCTTTTAGTAGAAAACCGCAACTGCTGTGGAAAACTCAGTCTGTATTGTTGTTTGTCAGTACAGAACTGAGAGTATGAACTGGTTTCAGTGTGATCTGTTAGCAAAGCTCCTCAGCCACCCCTTTGGCTGAGTTTGCTGGCAGACACTTTTCTGCTCATGACAGAGAAAGGAGATGTCATGAAAGTAGAGACTAAAATTGCAGAGGCACTGCCTTCAGAGTGAAAATAGCCACCATCTACGCTCCCACCTCTGCTGTAGTTTTCAACTTCAGAGCTTAACAGCAAGGGGAGGTAGTGAGACACTGAATTACTTAATGAGGTGGCTCTTCTGTCTGTGTCTTGTGTGATGTAGGTGTCCCTGCTGTCAAACATGATTAGGAGGTTATATGACTGAATTATAGTGTGCAAACCTCTTGTGATGTCAGTTTGAGATTTCAGATTATAGTTGTTTGTGAACAATCTTTTATGGCAAATTACCTTTTTCCCTTTGGGATGGGGAAACTTTTGAGAGCTGCTTGATTCAGAACTGACACAGTAAATCTCATGCTCTTTGGGCTGGTAAAACCAAGTAAGGCAACTTCACTGATGTGTTTTGTTTGTGGTAGCTGTTATTTACACTTCTGGATTTGTATGCTGGAGAGGGGGACAGCTGATGTGGTGTTGTGTGAAATATGAGAATAAGTTCTAGTAGAAGTTAGCACTGGTTTTATTTCATAAAGTTTTAAGGAACATTTCCTGTATGAGTTGGTAAGTACATATCCACTATTATGTTTTAAGGTTTGTGCTAGTCTTTCCAATTTCTTTATTTATTCCACCAAGCAGCATAATTTTACATTGGCTGAAGGACTTCAGATTTATTCTACTGTACTTCTTCTAACTGTATTGCTGATTTTTTTAAGTCTCACATGTTTTCCTTAGTCCTAGAAACTCTTCAAAATAGTGAGCAGGTGCTCAGATAACAGTATTCTTCAAGTTGGAGTGCTTTTCAAAGTTATATAACTAGTATAAACAAGAAAGCATTTTAAAAAGATGTGTAAAACAAACTGAGACATACATCTAACCCATCTAAATGGTTTTCTGAGATTAGAAAATAGAGATTTCTGAGATTAGAGATAACTTGGTTAAAAACACCTGGGCTGACACACAATTTCCTTTTATTCTTCCTGTTTATCTGAAATGATGTCCCGATAAGCTATAGGAGCATTGCTATTGAATCTTTCTGTACTGTTGTGAGGCATCAAAAACTTAGGGGAGAGACATTGTCTTCTACATGTTGGGGTGCATTGTTTTTGCGATGCACACAGCTTTGGTCCCTCTGAATGAAGTGCGTACACCCACTTTCAGTCTTAGTACCTCCCCCAGTTCTAAACACGGTGTTTTCTTGTTTTTTGAAGAACACTTGGCATTGCATTCAGGGCATGTTGATACCAACTGAAGTCTGATATCACCTTATGACTCTAATTGTGACCCCCCCTTGAAACTGGAAAGTCAGCAAAGCACCACTTTCCCACATGTGGGGTAGACCTGAGTAAAGAGCATTTTGGTCTTTTTGTGTCCTTGGCTCACACTATTGAAATGTATCGGGGTAGGTGTGGTGAGAATACACTTTTGCAGCAGGATGAGTCCTGTGTTGTTGACAGTTCATTCAGAGATGGGTCAAAATAGAATCCCTTCCGAGATAGTTAGGAGGTATTTGAGGATTGTTTTGGTTTTAAATAGAAACAAGTATATTAAGCTGACTGTGTAAGAATAGAACACATTAATGCTGTGTAACATGTTGTATTCAGGTTAGTCCAGAAGTCTCTCAAGGATAGAATTAAAGCTTTACTGCACAGGGAAACTTAACTCAGGTCCCAGTAGCTGCTTGTGCCCCAAATTCTCTGAATTTTGAAGTTGTTTTGTTCCTTTCCCAGCTGGGAATTACTTGAAGCCTCCCTGTTTTCCTCTAAGCCAAACCTTGCTCTTCTGATCTGAGTGCAAGTCGGTGGAGTGAGGATCATTCACAATTAACTTTGCCAGTTAAGAGTAGCAACAGCAATTACATACTGCATTCTAGTGTAAAACACTCCATTATTGGCTAGGCAAACTGTAAAAGCAATGCTGAACTTCTGGTATTGTTAGTTTCTGTGCAAACAGACTGGAAGCAGGAGTAGGAGGGATTACTTTTCCTCTGCCTCTGCCGTTCCTCACTGCTTACGGCTTTCTATTTTCGTGTGTAATAGTGAACAGGAAATTCTCTACTTAAAAGCATCTGCCTGTTAAAAAAAAATTTAGAAAACATTCTGAAATTTTGTTGGGATTCTGCAGAAAGATGGTTAAAATGCTGTGCCCCGTTCACTTTTCCTTGTGGGCTCATTACTGGAGGCTAGATGGCAGTCAAGGAATGCTGCTTGTGGTGGAGCTTGGGCTGTGTTTGAAAGTGCTCTTGTTTATGAATTAGTGAAGTCTCAACAGAATGGTTAATATTTCTGGTTTTCTTCTTTCTCTTCCTTCATCATGCTGTTGAATTTCAGATTTATTAAACAGTCTGACACCTGATTTTATAATTAAAAAAAATAAAATTAAAAGAGCAGCCAGGATAGCTGCTTAAGATACAGTGAGTAATAACTTCAGCTAATAATTAATGCCTATATATTTACAGTAAACCTAGGTAGAACATACAATACCTCTGTAAAAATGTTTTCAGGAATAGTAAATATTTATTTAAAACCATTGTATTTAACAGTTAAACATGGACTTTGTTCTGCAAATCCAAAACGTTTTATGTTACATTTGTTGTCACAGCAACCCTCTGTTACAGAGCATGGGGAAAATTACAAAATACTTGTTTGGATGTTTTGCTTCACTGTTTTTAATGTGACTTGTAATGTAAAGAATATAAAGTAACTTCCTATCATATTTTTGTTATCCTGCAGAGTTCCATCCTTTGTCTCCCCTAGGTGGTTTTCTCTTTTTTAAGGGCTTTGTTTACAGTGGGTTTTTCACTTCAGCCCTATAGTACAGTGTGTGCTTTCCTCTGTTCATATCTTCTCTCTCTGTTTTCTGCTTTCACTTAACAGTTCTGTTCAGTTCTTATTTAACATTGCCATTTTGAACACTGGTATTGAATTCCTATTTCTTTCATTATCTTTATCTCTATCGGGGGTGTTGTCCAATGCTGAAAATAGCATTGAAAAAGACTCTGAAGGTCTCCCTGTTTTCTTCTGTGGGCCTTAAATTGTGTTTGACTATGGCAGTTATCCTTTAGCTGCCCTTCAGATGACTTACCTTATCTACCCGGTTTGTTTAGGGTTTGTTTTTAAAAACTACTTCTGGTTTTCATTCTTCAAGAATCCGAAATGATGCTTTGTTGGTTTCTGTGCTGCTCTCAAATGCTTCACTTCTCTTTAGGTTTTTGGGCATATTCTTCTGTTGTTCTCTCCTTTTACTCATGCTTATCTTCTGCTGGGGACATTTTCGTTGTCATTGGAAGCAACACCTGAGTCAGTAAATCAGTAACAAAACCAATTAGTTATTTTCCCTTTAACTGCTTATTTTCTCAGGGTAGAACAAGTGAAGGAGGTCTGAGATCATGAATTGTGGAAACAGGTAAAAATACTGTTCCTGATATTTATCACCAGTTCATGACTACCTCAAAGCAATTGCTTTTCAAGCAAAATATCATAACTTGGTATTGGTAGTTTGAGCTCAGGCTCTTTTCAGTTCTGTGAACACTCTAAAATTATTTGTTTGAGAGCTGTTTATCTGGAATTGCTTTGTATTTTTGCACTAACCCAAATTCCTGTCTTCTTTTTTTTCCTTAATTCCCATGTAATATACAATGTGTTGTAAACTTTCATTGGTCCACATTTTTTATGTTTAATAGGGAGAAAATATAAATATATATCTCTATTCTAACTTGGGCACTTTATGCTTTATTTTTGGCTGCATTATGACCTTAAAATACTTAGCTGGAGAAACAGGAAAACTTAGAATCAGGCCTCTTGCCCGGGCTGTTAAGCTAAATGGAACTCAAATTGGTGGGCTGAAAAATACTGCTCTTCAGTGGAAGGAAAAGCTTATGATGTTGCATGAGGAATTTTTAGAAACTGACCTTTATGAGAAGAATATTTTGCTACTCCAGTTTATTATGCTTGACATTGTTTTACATTGAATTTAAAGTTGTTCAGCTTCAGCACAAGTACCCCAAGTACTGCTCTACAGTACCCCAGCCTTGAAAATATTGGTCTTATTATTGATATGCCTCGTGAGGAAGAGGTGCTGAACTTCACACATCCAACAAATTGGGCTAAAACCCTGAGCTGTTGTTGGGTGCTTGTTGAACCTGTGGTAAGACAACACCTGAGGGCATTTACTACATAAAGAATTTGCAGAACATGGAAGTAAACCTGCTGGATGTGGTGTAATTACACACATGTGCTGTGCCTTGTTCTCACCTCTTTTAGTCTTTTTCTGTCTTTTTTTGCAATATGAGGGTTTCCTGCTGTTGGGGTTCTCGGGTTACTTAGTTCTTATTCCAGTACTCACAGATCTGTGTGTCACCTAAAGCTTTCCCTGTTCTATTACAGGAAGCAAGCAAAACAGTGCTGCCTGTGGACAGTGGAAAAGCTTTGTGGAGAGAGAGGATGAGGGACAGCATTGTAGTTTGATTTGGGATTTTGCAGTGCCAAACTTAATCTCTGACTAGGTTGTACCATCTCGACAGTCTGATGCTAAATCAGCCTTGTGAAAAACACACCCTTTTTAATATGCATCATTCTTTTCAACTACAGACAAAAAGTGGGATTTTTCTTTTTCTGTATCTTATAATAATTGCTGAAACGTATTATTCCGTAGGATTGGAGTTGATGCACTTTTAAAGAATTTTTTTTATGTCCTGTTCTGTTTGAGCTTGTTTCCCAGAATCACTTGATGGTGCTAATTGCTGTTAAGCACATATTATTAACTGTGCTAGTGCCAAGTAGTTAACTGCAGTTCCTTATGCAGTAGAAAGAATAACACTCGAAGTCTCTAAATATAGGGGGATTTATGTACTAATGTGCTGATGAAACCTGCTCTTTATCTTATGGCTATTTGAAGATGACATCTACTTGGATATTATGTTTCCCAAGTCACCAGCACTGGGAAACGCTCAAAGTGCTTTCACACACTGTCCAGTGATTACAAAGACTTGGTATTCGCAGTTGTGTTTTCCAGCATGGAGTTTCCTTTCCCGGAGTTTCCTCGGTGTGGTGAGGAATGTATAATTACAGAAGCATAATGAAGTGTGCTGTTGACAGAAAAGTATGCTTGGAATCTCAAGTGGTGTCCTTCTCTGACACCATTCGAGTTCCAAAGTTCTGATGCAAAGATAGTAAAGTGGCTTATCCAGGTTTATTGGTTAACACTCTGACATACTATGCTTTTATATTGTGCATTTTTAAATGCGATGGCAGAGATTTTCTGCTTTCTTATGTGTTTATGGCCACGGTTTACACTTCGTCATGCTCATTAAGGTTCCTGCAGTAGAAGAAAATAATGCTTGTTCATGCTAGTTTTGAAGATCAAAGCACAGCATAGAAACAATTTATCAACTAACAAACCAAAGCTCCCTCTCAAATAGACAGAATTGTTTAAAAAATATGGGTTAGTTAAAAATCTGTTAGTTTCTGGAAAACATAAATAAATGGAAAGAAAAAGAAGTAAATTCTTACAGGCAGTTTGTTCTCTCAAATATTAAATCCATGTTTCTTTTAAATGGATTCCATATCTTTGTGAAGCTTGTCCATAGTTGCATTTATTATGATTCACCATTCCTTGATATTTAGGTTTTCCTATTTTTCCAGTAGATACACAGACTACTGTGTGTAAACAAAGCAATTCCTGTAGGACTTTGAAATATAACAAAACCAGGTGGTTCTGTCTCAAGTGTTCCATCTTTCCTTTATATTGCTCATGGTTTGCAAAGTGCATATTAACTGTTTTACTCTCATGCTCTCCTTCCTAAGTCAATAAATTACTTGCCCTGCAGAAATGCAAAATGTTTAATGTTCTGTGTCACAAAACCCCCCAAAATCTTAAAATATAGTTAGCTCTTGTCACCATTTCTAATAAGATGCAGTAGTCCTTTGTGAGCGCTGTGGGAAGGCTGCTGAGAAACAGCTGGAACAACAGTTCAGACAAATGCCTGTTAATGTTCTTTTACCTCTTCCATATATCTGTGACAAAGCAAATCTAATAAATGATAGCCAGCAAAGGGATAGCTTTCCAAGGAAATGTTGTTTTGTAGTGTGCTGATAGTCTGTATTCTGTTAAATATTTAATGATCATGTTTTGATAAATAATTATAAAACACTTGTTTAACTTAATATTTGGTAAATTTTCCAGTATTGGTCCTATGAATCACCTTTAGGGGTAGCAGATAAACCTAAGAAAAATCTGCTTATCTGCTTTTCTGCTATTAGAAAAAAATGAGATGTAAAGTGCCCCAGTCTGATCTTGGGCCTTAAAGCCATGGCTTTACTTATGAGATCAAGAGTTACAGCTCTATATCCATTAACAATTTCCTCAGACCTACTTTGTGTTGTAATCACTTGGTATTAGTAAGTTTAGTTTTCTTTGAAGAATTAAATAAAACAGTGTCTGGGTTCTCTGGTCAAGTGCTGCACTTTATTTGCTGCTGTTGCTTTTCAGAAGTGTGGTGCTGGCAGTGTCTGACTGTGCCATGAGCTGGGCTTCTACTGCCTTGATGTTGAGTTTTTTCTGCTCTTGGTGTTCCTAAAGGAACAGGGGTTAGTGTGTCTTTTTAACACAGACTGGACTTGCCCACACCACAATCCCTGTTCTTTAATACACCTGACTGACTGTATTGAATATGTAGAATTCCATTTAGTACCAACTCTTGATTGAATTTTTTTGTGCTGTTAGCACACCCATGCAACATGACTGTTAGTCCTTATAGGGAGAGCTTTGTATGAGCCGCAGTGTTAAAGAGAAAAGGAAGCAGAGCTTAATGCTGATAATAGTGTATTTGAAGTTTTATTGGCCCAAAAAGTCAAGATAACATAGGTCCCTTCACTTCCTTTCAATGATGTCATGATAGTATGAGAGCTGAAATAAGGGGATTCAACATCATCTTTTCACAAAGCTGTTTTAGAACTCTAAGTGACCAAAGTAATTTAATTTTAAAATGCTTCCAACTGTGGGGAGAAGGCAGGATATTAATGAATAGAAAAATATCTGGAGTATTCCATTGATGTCAGACAGAAAAAAGTTTTAATCTGTCTTTGTTTTGTCTAGCACTGTCATTGTGCTGTATCACTGGAGGTGTGATGATTCTTGTTTGTATAGGTGGTCTCTCAAGTAACATGTCTCTAAAGAGGAGGTTGCTGGTAACATCATGTGTACAATACAAATATAACTAAACACTGAATCTTTTTATGGCAGGAGGGTAAATGAGATATCATAGCACGGTTGTATCTCACTTTTTCTGTCCTGCAGGATATCCTGAATAATCTTGATTCATGTGATCTTGAAGATGATGATCTTATGCTTGATGTGGACCTGCCTGAGGATCCACCTCATGACAAAGGTTAGTAAATCAGCCAAGCAACCGTACTGTGAAACTGTTTTGTGGGCTTAAGGGGTTTTTGAGTTGCTTTGCTCTGACTCTTGATTTAATAAGTCAATGCACTCTTCACATTGTGGTTTTTTTTTTTCAAGTAACAACTATTTCCTGTCTGAAATATAGGAAGGGTGATATTTCCGTTTCCCAAATACAACTCATATTTGAAGAACTCTAAAGTTAGAAATTTACTACCTTTTTAATAAAGGTGCAACCTTGTTTCATACTGTTTTTTTGTCTTAACATTATTTCAATAGAATCAATTTCCAAGTTTTAAGTTAGTCTTTCAGTCTCATGCTTCAGATATATTTGAAAATGTTGGGACACCTTTTTTTTTTTTTTTTTGCATTGATGAATGACAATGTCACTCTTCGAGATAGGAACAGACACTGAATGTGGAGCCCTGTTATGCCCTACCCTGTGCAAACAGGCATTGAGAGAAAGAAGGCTTTCCTTATTGTGTGTAATGTTCAGCTGCCTGCTGAAGTTGGAGGAAATTTGTGTGGTTTTGAGAGCACCTCTGAGTTCTTTGAGTGAAGACTCCTGCATGTATGTTAGGTATGAAGCCAAAATAAGAGTAAATACTTACATAGTTTTCATCTACCACAATGGGAGCACATCATCTTTTAACAGTGTGCAGATATGAAATGCAGTATTTCATCTTGTAAATCTCAGAATGAGTCTTCCAAAGGACTTGTGTGAAAAGCAGTTATTGACAACATTGCCAGTATGCAACTTTTCAGCCCTGACAGGTGTGAAATTTTTTTTCTTTACATAATTCATTTTCCAGAATGGGTAACAATCCCAGCCTAGGGCATATTGTTTCAATAAGAGTAGTTCTAGTACTATTGGGAAAAACTAAGAAACGATTTTAAAGGGTAGATCAATTTCTCATAAGTTTCCTTGTTTATAAAACATGTACTGCACTTGCATCAGTAATTCCATTACAAGTTATTTAAAAACTGCTAGAAAGGCACGTGTTTTAAAGGTGAGTGTTTGCCACAAAAACATTAAAAGGTAATTACTGGTAATTTGGCCTTTTTTTAGAGGTTGGGTTTCCTTATAAAATTAATGTGGTGTAAACTGGATATCTCTGCTTCTTCTCTTGAAATTGCTGTATTTTTAGCAAAGAGGGTCTGAAAAGAAAAACTCAAAAGCCACCTCCAGGCTTTCCCTTATGTGAACCTGACCACCTGAAAAAGCAAAACTTATTCTTGGTTGATATCCGCATGTCTTTACTTGGTGTCTCAATTTAGTTTTCCACAGCTTACTTATAAACTTACCGAGCGCTTATTTTGCTGTTAATTTTCATGTGTAGTGAGCTGTTAGAAGCATGTTGCTAAAGGAAAATAAACCTTCTGTTACTTAAGGTGAATAAGTTTATTTTCTTATGTAACTTTTTGGTAATTGAGCTGTTTGATAAAAACTGAATTGCAGCTGTGAGTATTTGTTACAATGCTGTGTAACAGGGCACTTTTTTGCCAACACTTTTTCCATAATTCTGTCCGACCTCACTGACGTCAGCCTGTTAAGACTTTCCAGGTCGTCAGAAACTCTCCTGGTTTCACTTTGGAGTCTGGGATGCCGCTTGGCCACTATTTATAGAAACAGTTCTAGCTCAACAAGTATGCAGGGAGTGAGGACGGCAGTTTTAAATCACAGGGTAAGGCTGGGCTCCCTTCCCAACCACACGCAGGCTGGGAGCTGAGCAGGAAGGAAGGCCTGTGTATGAGCGTCTTGTGCGCAACTTGTCTGAGTAGGCAGCCGAGTAAACAATGTTCTCTTGTGTGGAGTTTCTCCTAGCAAAGGACTGCCAATGTGAGGAAAAACTCCTTGGGTAAGTGAAGGAGAAAGTGTGGTGGCAAAATAGCAGTTCCTGACTGTTTTTGCTGTGTCTGACTGCCCGGTAGCCGTTGTTTTGGCTTTCTGTCTAGTTGTCTGCAGGCTGCTGCCAAATTTAGCAGTTGTTCCCTTAAGAAGTTTGTGGAATCTGTGTTGCTTTGCAAAAGTTAGTGTGTTGAGGAGATTATTTGGTTTCCTAGTTTTAAATCATGCTGGTTGTCCAGTGAAATAAAGATTAAGTGTCTCTGAAAACTGAAAAACAAACAAGATGAATAGGGTGAGCTATATCTGTATTCTAAGTAATGAAACTGGTCTCTTTTGGAGTGCAGTGCTCTTTTTATAGTGTTGTCTTGCTGTGTTTGTGGCTTGTTACAACTACATAAAGGCTTGAAGATACGGTCCTTAAGAAAGACAGGAAACAGTTACTTCTGAGTTTCTTTTCTCCCCTAAAGCTCTACTGAACTGGAAATGCTGTTAAGGCTGGATTCTCTAGTTTTTGCTACAGGTTACTCTTATTCTTGTAGCAAGTTTGTATGTTAGTAAAAATGTGACATCATTATATAAGTCTGCTTGACACTTCTAAAATACACAGTTCTGTATCAGTTAAACAAACCAACAAACCAGATTTTACACTGCCTTTGTTACCAGAACATAGTAAATATTTTATTTGCAAGGTCCTGGGAACAAATTTTATGATTTTTTTTTTTAACTCTGTGCTCTCTGTAGAGGAATGTGAAAATATGAGCCGTTATGATAGACAAGACAGAAATGCTAGACAACATCAGGAAGGATTCTGGAAAAGAGCACCACAACAGCGATGGAATACACAGGATCACTATCATCTTGGCCATACTGATCATTATATCCATGGTAAAAATGATTTGAACAGGTAATGGACTTGTCTTTATTCTCCCAAACAATACAACACTAATGAGAAATTCCTTTTGGCATTAAAGGGTCTCAGGTGATACTGAGTACCAGGACATTTTCAGAATAGTTGTATGTCTGAGTGGGAGCATCACTGAGGGTTGTAACAATTTCTTTACAAAGCTTACGCTTCTGTTTTTATTCCAAATACTTGTTACTTGTGTTGATGTGATACTATAAATGCTTGATAAAAATACCTTATCTGTTCCATGGAAAACTATTAGCATGTCCTACTACTTGCACGTTGTTAAGTTCAGACAGTTTGTTACTTTTTAATTTTTGGTAAATTAAATGTAATCCTATAGTCCTTATAGGATTGAATGACAGTTTGTAGAAATCCTGATGACCAAACTGGTTTGAGGGTACTGTAGTTCTTAGTCTGCAAGAGGTCTCCACAAGTGGAAAGTTCTGCATTTAAGTGAAATGGCATTGACATTTTCTGATGTATTTATTTTCTGCCCCAGAATGTAAGTATAGCCCATGTTACATAACACCTTCCTTTTTTACTAAATGCTTTCTAACTCTGCTTTGTCACTGCTGTGTTTTTATGTTTTGAATTCTTTTTCAGGGGATCAAACTACCGGGAATCTCCTGTTGGTCACTTGGAAAGCTATGGAGCACCCAATTTGTACCAGGCTCCCCGACAGCTGGTGGGTTTACCAGAGAATACTGTGATGCTGGACGAAATGACCCTGCGGCACATGGTCCAGGACTGCACAGCTGTCAAAACTCAGCTGCTGAAGCTGAAGAGGTTACTGCACCAGGTGAGCTGCTTAAATGGAAGAAAAGCATTAAAGTGTATTGGAGAGTGAGCCTAGGTGGGGTTACGTTTGTTTGTTCGTTTTTTTGTTTTGTTTTGTTTTTTTTTTTTTTGCCTTACTTAGGTTACTGACATTTCATTTATACGTTGAATTACAGTGTTCAAGAAAGTGTACCTTTTTGTTGCTATTTCAGATAGTTCTTTTTCTGCTTTTTGAGTGCTATGCTGACTGCAAACAGTATTAAATACTGTTATCTTACTTCTCTGAGGAAAATGTCAAATTAAAAAAGAATATCAGTGGATGTGAAGACCATCTTTTATTCACTAAGATCCGAAAAACCTGGGAGTTACAAAAAAATTAAAAAAAAAAAATTAAAATTGATCCCATTGATCAAACTTGCATTTTGCAAATCAATGCAAAGGGCTTTTTCTTAAGGCTTTGTTTTCCTCATTCTTTTCATCCTGTCTCTGTGTTTTGACAAGAAGCTTAGCAAATCCTACTGGGTCATCTCTATTGTAAGTGTTCAAATTTAACCTTCCTATTTTATGAATTGTCATAAGTTTTAAGGAGCTTTTTCATTTCACCTCAAAACATAGCAAGCAGTGGGAGTAAACTGCTAAATGACTCAGCAGAAGTATGACATTTCAGCTACAAAAATTCCTTTGTTACCATAAAAATAATGAACAGTCCATGAGACCTTCTTTGGAGGCATATACAGTTTAGCACTGGGAAGTATTTGTATGATGTTCTCTTTTAATAGTAGATTTATTGCTCTTCTTTTCTAATAGGATAATGTAATGAGAAGACGTTTGTACCTTAAAAGTAAGACGCTAAAACAAAACATAGGAAAACAAAAAGCAAATCAACCTTGAGGCTAATTCAAGGGTGTGACTGTGCGTTTTAGAATTGTGAGCATTTGCATCCTCTGGCAACTGAGATGTATTTCTATGTATTTCTGGTTCTGTCAATGGAAAAACAATTGTAACAAAAATAATGTATTGTCAGAGTGGGAAGGTGTGTTCTTAGAACCCAATGTCTGAGTGGTGGACTACATAAATTCTGTCCCAAACAGCTCCAAGCATGCAGGTAATACAGAGATAGCAGGGAACTCTTTATCCAGAGCTTTTAATGCCTTTAACACAAGGACAATTAGGCAACTTGATAGATGTTGTGTGTGTAGTCCATTGTGTAAAGGCATGCATATTATAGCCAAATAGTGTGTGGCCCTGCAGAATATCATATTTAGTGATATTCTTGATCTAGTTTATTATAGCTAGACTTTACAAAAAGGTTGTAGAACAAAACCTCGCCTTCAAAAGCTCAGATCAAGTTTTTTGAAAGAACTTAAATGCACAAAATTAAACAGTTACTCCTAATAAGTACATTTTTCAAAATTTGCTCCTTCTCTTGCCAAAAGCTTGATCTTCTCCCCCTCTCTCCCCACAGCAGTGAGTTTAGTAATAACAGGTATCACTCTTCCCTTCAAACTTTGTCATGCATACTTCTATTTTCCTGACCTAACCTAACCCTGTTTTGACTCACTGCTTCAAAAACTCATCACTGGACTTCTGAATGTTTATTCTACTCCCCTGTCTATTATCCAGTCTTTTAATCAAACAATATGAATAGTAATGTAAAAGTAAATTAGTCTGCTGCAGAGTGGAAAACTTTAGACCTTCATTTACTAAACAATTAGGACAAAACTTGTAAGAAATACCTTTTCATTACATAAAGTGTTAAATTCTTACTGTAAACATAGATCTCCATACTAACAGGAATGAGTAAAAATATTGCAATTTTTTAAAAACTTCTTATAAAGAACAGAAATACAGTTTTGAAAATAAGGAGTTGAACTTTAGCATTCTGAACTCTGAACTAGGACTTGATCTCAGCCTGGGTGGTATGACAGATACCTTCTTGCAAAGTATGAAAAAGCAAGGTACAAAGTCATCTGCTTTCAAGCTCCAGCTCTAATAAGGAAACAGAAGTTCTTCTGTTAGCTTCACCAACATTATACACTTAAGTGTATGTCTTGCCTTTCTCCAGTTATGACATTTAGCAGTAATATTTAATTGAATAGGTAGAAATAGAGCTGTAGTCAGGACTTAGGCATGAGGTCTCACAGGAACAGTTATAGTGAAATAGGAAGAGTTAGTAATTAAATTCAGTTTTATACAATTATCTAATCATCTGTAGTGTGACTTACTGTAGAGCACAGCATGTAATGAATGTGTACCTAGCAGAGTCCTAGGGAGACTTAATGTGCTGTACTGGATTCATTGCTGTGACAGTAGCTCACATAACTGTATATAAATTACCTTGAGTATTACCAGCAGCATGGGCTTGGTGTTGCATTCCCAGTTCTGCTTGGAAAAACAAATAGTTATTTGAGTAATACAGCCTTTGCTGAACTCCATGTGGCCAGGATAACAATGCCAGCAGTACATGTGCTGTCTGCCTGCTCCTCACGTACTGCCAAATCCCTGTATCTTCAAACAGTGGAATCAGGAATAGGACTCTCTCTCATGCAGAGTTTTTAATACTTTTCACGGTAGTGAGTAAAACCTTCTCTGACTTCACAGTAATGTTCTGCTACTTCTATGGAGTGAAAAATGTGGATTCTGCTTGCACTGTGTGCAGTTGTAATGATTTACAGGGAGATGTTCTGCAGGTGAATGTTCTCTCTTTAATCCTTAACTGGAGTGCTACCTCTGTGTTGTAAGAAAGAAAATGCTTTTGAAGTCTAATTATGGTAATAATTGACATGTAAATGTTAATGCCTCTTAAACGTGGACTAAGGTACTTCATCTGCATGCTTAATAGTAAATAAGTTTTCTGATCTTACAAGTTTCTTCCTTCTCCTCCTGAATTAATTTCATAAACTTGCTGCTCTGGGTTGAGGCTACAGAGCTAATGTGTAAATACAATTATAAGTAAGGATGTTCTTTTTCTAATGCCCTGGAGCCTTTGATCTATGTTAGGACTGAGCATCCTCTGTAATAACTTGCTTCAAGACTGGCAGCAATGCCTTGCAACCACCCTCTGTTATCTCATATCAGCTCTGACTGCTGTTTTAGGGAGGACTGAAACATGAAGCAGTTGACAGAACTGTGAGATCTGTGAAGCCTTTTTTAATGTGAGAAGCAAGTTTTATAGAAAATGTTTCTTTTCAACTTACCTTTCACGAATGGAAGTTAAATTCTATTTTTCAAGCACAGATCTTCACTGTAACTTACCAGATATGAGCAGCACATTTATATGAAGAGGTGTGAATGAAAAGGTGAACCATGGAGTGCAAAATTGTGAAAGGCATTAGTACATTTAGATCAGTGAGTCACTTGTGTACCTTTGAAATACATATTCACAGTGTTCTTTCCTTTTTGCATCTGGTGAGATCTGTAAGAGAGATTTATCTTTGTTTGTAAGAAGCCTGATGATAAGGAAGAAACAGACTTATGAAATACAAAGGCTTCTTTGTGTCAGGTATTAAGTTGTATAAATTACCCCTAGAATTATTACTATTTTTTCTTAGCCACAGAATAGTTCACCTCAGTGATTTAACTGCTTGAAAGAAACAGAACGGAAAAAAGAATCAACAAATAGCAATATCAAACTGAAAAACTGGGTTTCACAGATGGTTAACTGTTGCACTGTCACAATAACAGCGTTTGACAGTGGGCAATGGAAACTACATGACAGTGGTTTGTAGTGACACCTGAATGGAACTAAGCTTGAAGTGCCAAGTAGTCGGCAGGTGAATAGCACCCTCTGCTTGATGGACACTTAACCCATCTTCACTCAGAAAACTGAGATGGTGTTAATTTTCTCAGCCAATAACTTTTGCAAAGGAATACAAAGCTGAAGTAATGTTCAGAATGAAACCAGGTTACTCTGATAGCCATGACTGAAAAACTTTAGATATTCCTCTGGATTTGTCATGCAGGCACTATGCTGATACATACTAAAATGTTGCTGGGGGGGCGGTTACATCACTTCATACTTGTCTTCAAAAGTTAGCATAAAGGTTTTCTCAGAGCAAGCTTTTTTGTCTTAGAGTTTTTCAGAAGTGAAGAGAATGTGTGTGTGGACTTTTTGCACCACAACCACCTGCTCCCTTTATGCAAGTATTACTAAATTTAGGATGGTTTTCTAAGTCTTGCCTGAGTGTTTTCTAATGGTTTCTGACTTCAGGTTTGCTTTAATTTTATAAGCTTCTTGAAAACATGTCTTGAGGTGTGTGGTTACCTCAGTTTACATCGGGACCCCCCAAAACTGGCCAAAAGTTGTTGACTTAAGTCCAGCAAAAACTTTCCAGTGCATGTGATTGAATTGCAGATCACTGTAGAAGGCGGTGATTCAAATAGGTTTCTGTAACGAGCAGCAGGAAAGGGCTGTGAAACGATCAGTCACTACACAATTACTTCACTGTTTCTTAAGTGAATGTGTTATATTCTTGGATTAAACATTGCATGTGAATATATATATACACACACACACATATATATATATAAAAAAAAAATTTATATCAAGTTGAAATAATCTGTGACTGAAGACTATCCCTACATAGGTCATTAAGTGTGAGAGTCTGCAGTGTTAATCAGTTTACATATTTCAGGCCATGTATGTCAAGCCAAGTTTTATAGATTAATCCTAGCATGTGTTCAAATGGGAGGCTTGAGTTTCCACTGACACTGTTAGAACTGTTTTTTTTTTTCAGTTGCCCTGTGTTCTTTACATGTGTATTGAGATAATTAAGGCAGCAGTAAGGGAATTGATGCAAATGAACTTAGTTCCTGCTTTGCCAGTGAATGAGTCAAGTATAGCATAGGGCTGATTAAAGTCACCAGAGATTGTAACATACTAACCTTCTTTGTAATTAGGCCTTAATCTGCTGTTGTGGAATGTTTTATTGCTCCACTTGCTTTTTAATGGCAATAAAAAGTATACCAGAGGTACAGAGCTTTTAAAGGCCATGCAAGGTACTTTTGTTTGAAATGGTTGTTCTTATTTTGGGTTGGTTTTTTTTTTTTTCCTTATTTGGGCACTGTACACATGCACAAGGAAAGCTTTCCAAATATTAGGGGAAAAAAGAGGAAATTAGGATTAAGAGAGGTCAGGCACTGTAACAGGTTTTACAGAGAGCTGATGTATCTCCATCCTTTGAAAGCAAGTTTGCAACAGAGCTGTTTCAGCAAGTAATTCAAGCTTGTGTTCTTGCTTTGTTCTCTGGTAGAATGATGAAAATGTGTCGCTCCAGGACATCAACCTCTCAGTTCCATCGAGTCCGGAACCACAAGAACCTGAGTCAACTTTTAAGGTAAATAAATTACTCTGATTGACTCTACAGAAATAGAGATACAAACCTGTTTGAATTCAAAAAACACACCAAAAGCATGTACTTCACTCTGAAGTACTTGTACTTATTCTGTTTAAATGCAAACCTAATACACTTCCTTTTTTCGTTTTTGTTAAAATGAGTTTTTAAAAAATTCACTGTTGCATGTTTACCTTTTTTCCTGGTCTCTGAACTTTGCATAATTGTAATGGCCTCTTAAAGAGACTTCCAGTTAAGCCTCTTTGCTCTGTAGTCCTTGTGCCTACAGCCATGGGAATGGGAGGTGGAAAGCATATGCTGTTACGGCCAGTCCTTCGTGCACACCTGATGTAGTATGGCCTGTAGGGGTGTGGATTTAGACTGTGTAGTCCTTACAGAAAACCTGATAGTGCCCACTGTTCTATTGCAGATGGATGATCTGCTGAATGAGATCAGGCAGCTCAAAGATGAACTGAAGAAAAAGGATGACACAATCAGCCAATTAGAGCATCAGCTTGTGAGTATAATGGTAAAAGTTTAGCAAAATCCCAAGTGTGCCTGTGGTGAAGGCTTCAAGGCAGCTACACAGCTAACTTTTTTCCTGCACTGTGATTATAAAAAAAGGAAGGTTTGGGTTCTGTTTGGACCCACCTGGCTCTTCGGTCTGTAGAGGTTCAGTTCCAGCAGACTGATTCTAGTGTGTTTGCAGTTGTGCTCCTGAAATCTTTAATCTGTAGACTAGTCATGATTTGTATGTGTGGCACTAAGCAAGGATGTTTATACCACTGTTGAAAGTATTTCATTTCCAAAACTGTTTTGAACATGAAGTTCTAGAAGCTGCTCAGAACTAACAACGGGCAAAGGTAGGGCCATGTTTAAAGTATTTTAAAAATTAACAAGTATTGGGCTTACCATTCTTGAAGCTTTTGTTGGGGGTTCTTTTTATCCTTCTCTGTCCTTCTCTGTCTGTTGGTTTAATAAAGAATGACACCATAGAATTTAAAGCTGAGCAAGTTGGTATTCAAAGTTGATTTTTTTGTTTTGTTTTGAAAAAAAAAAAAAAACAACCAACAAAAAGTATGTTGAATAGTCAGATTAAATTGACCAAATAAGTACAAGTTATGGGGACACTTTCATAATATATTAGGTTCAGGAAGACACAAGGCCTCAAGCAAAAGTCACATGTGCCTTTTCCCTTTTTGGTCTTGTTCCAAGTTTGGATTTTGCCACGTGTATCTCTGCATTTATTTCTGGTAAATTCACCTGCTGTGACAATTCTTGTAAAATAGCCCCATGTGTTCAAGCCATTTCAAACCACAGCAAGATCTTACAGGTAGGTAGATGAGATGCCAAGAGGTTCACACCGTATTTATTTATCATAGTTGGAGACAGTGTTGTGTGGTGATAAACTCTAATGAAATGTCTAGAATGTGCTTTTGTATACATGTGCACTGGAGCTGACCTTGGGTCTTCATCCTCTCCCTGTCTAGTTTTGATCATTCCCTCTGAAACAAAAATGAAAGGATGAGGCTTTCTGCTCTGCTGTTTAAACCACAGAATCCCAGATTACTCTTTCCAAAAATCACCATTTATTCTGAATTACTTGTAAATACACTGTGGGAAAAGCAGCAGTTGTGCAGTGCTGTAAATAGTATTTTCACAGTTTAATCATATTGTGCTCTACAGTCACATAATGCCTGATGTTTGAACACTGGGCCTTGGCTGTACTTTTCAAGAGGCTTAGTTGGTTAATCTCTGATTCCTGTTTCTTTTTCTCCTTTTGGGGGTGATGTAGGCCACCAGATGTAACTGCCAGAAGGATAGTCAAAAACCTGCAGGGGCATCACGCGCATACGCTGATAAATTCACGCAAACCTCGTGGAGGAGGAGTTCTGTGAGTACTGTGTGCCCTTCCTTCCCAGTAACCCCCCCTGCAGTTCATTACCCACTTCTAGTACTTTTGCTGCCGCACAGGTTGGCCTTCTTTAAGAGGTTCTCTGCTGTATGTGGGAGTAGTATCCTTCCTGCAGTGCACCCCTTGCATTCTTTTGCAGCGCTTTTATTTAAACATTTGTTACAAACATTTCTTTTAAATTGAGTAATTAAATTTTGGAAGTAATCTCTTTAAATAATCACCCTTTGTGCTGTTTAAGTTACAGTCAGTCCAAGCTGTGCATCTAGTCATACTTCAAGTATTTTGTTATATCTTGACTTTAAAGTCATAGGTATATCTTTGGGTTTTTTCCTGACCAAATTTTCATTGTTGATGTTCTCACATTTGTTGGAGAAAAGCAACAGTGTATTCTAAGTTTCAGTGCATAGATGTAAGCAAAAGTTAATATTATTTAATATTTCTTCTTCTTATTTTGATAACTTATTTTAATAATTTGACTTGTTAAAAAAATTATTGGGTGAAAATCACTTTGACAAAAGACATCTTCATTCCCATATGTTGTTGCGTGGTTTGCATTTGCTTCCATTGTATAAAACGCGTATTTTTCATGAAAAATAGTACACTGAAGAGGGAGAGGTACAACATATTTAATATTATGTAATAATAAGAAATTACCTTTGAATCTAAAACAAGGCTTCTGTCAGTCACCAGCAAGTAGCATTTGGATCTTGAAGCTACTGCTCTAGCTGGAAAACCCAAGAGATTTTACTAAAAGGCTAAAAATGGGTTTGATTTTTTTTTGTTTGTTTGTTTCTTTGTTTTTACCCGATGTTGAGTTACCTGATTTAAGATTGTAGTGAAGACAAATCATCTCTGCTATCCTTCTAAAATTACTCTTTTAAATATATAGTGCTAGCGTAGAAATATGACCACACTGTATGTTCAGCATGTGCTAGCAAACAGCTTTATCCAACCTTTCCAACCTCCTGTCTGATAAGAACCCAATGTAAAAAGATCATGACTATAAGTAGCTTTTAGTTTGCTTTGACACCTCTGCTCCAGAATGTACATGTCATGTCTTTGTTTACCCCATGTGTTTCTTTTACTTTGGAGCTTTTGTGCTCTTATATTGTTTCTTCTTCCTATGCTTTAATTTCATGTGTGTGATGTTCATGTCATGTTTTCATGCACTGATGCTGTTATAGTGGCTATTGTTTTCATGTTTCTGTTTTTCTATCTCATTTTTCACATGAATTCAGAAACAGATTAGTAATCATGGAAAGTTAGTTGCTGATTACACAAGTTGTAGTTTGAGCAACCTGTGGTAGCAACTGATAAGACAAAAATACTGGAGAAGATATGGAATTTGAGTTGCTGTCTTAAGCAAAAGAAGTCACTCAGCACAATTGTCTGGTTTGGTCAGGTTGGTCAGTATATTTCTTTTGAGTTATTTAGCAGTTCTGTTCAGAAAAACACGTTTTTGTCAGGAGGAAGTTTGGGTTAAGGGGCAGTATCTTTAAAAAATAAAAATTTCTACTGTATTTGTGGTTGTGTGTGTATATGTAGTGATGCACATATATAGTTGTAGGCCTGTGATCATTAGGTGCACATTCTAAACATCTCGGCATTTTCATCTACGTGCAAACTTTCTCATGAAGTTGATAAAGAAGGTAGGAAAATCCATGAAGTATTGACAAATTTCAAAATATACGGCTTCTCAGGAGCTTTTGTTTGTAAGTGATAGCTGGAAAGTTTTGGTCAGAATGTGTTGGGTGTGTTTTGGGTTTTTTTCTGATGTCTTCACTGGTGTGTTTGTAAGTTACAGGGTTTCTATAAACCAGCAGGAACTGATGGAAGCTCTTTAATGCGGGATTTCTTCAAGGAGGACCGTAGTTTGTTTTAGCCTACTTTTGGTTCTAGTGATCATATCTCAGCTCTCTGGTTTAATGCTTCCTCTGCTAACATGCATTTGGATACTTCCTTGCATGGCTTAATAGAAGTACAAATGTATGGAACTAGTTTTGATCTAGAACCCTGTGACAGAAAATGTCTCTTGTAAAGGAAAGAAAACACAATCAGCTCTTATTTTCTTGAGGTAAGAGTACAATAAATAGAAACAAAGAGACACCTGAGTAAAATGTATTCTTACTAGTAAAAAAAAAAAACCAACAAAACAAAATGCTCTTAAAGAAATTGTTTTGCTTTATTAACATTCCTGTTCAGTTTACTTTAATGGTCTTGACTTAAAAGTATACACTAGGAGAAATCAGATTTCTTGGTCCTAAATGTGGTATAAATCGTGAAACATTCTTAATGTTTATGCAGTTATGAACTTTTTATAGAGACTATTGGTTTTTTTTAACCAAATTGTAATTGAAGTCTTGGCAAAGAGAGAATAGCTCCTTTGAGGCATATAAGCTTTTTGCCTCTTAAGTTTAGTAATAGTTCTCAGTGTTAATGAATATTTATTTTAGTTTTTCCTATTAGTATTGACCTCCCAGTCACTTTTTAAATGATTGTAGATATCAGAGAGTTACTTCAGCTCAGTTATCAAAACTTTCAAGATTAATGTGGCAGTTTATAAATTCTTTGTATTCCATATATTCTGTACAAATCAGAACTGATACAGCATGTTTATTCCTGAAGTGTAAATAGCAGTCTGGGATCTCAGTAATTTAACATTTCAGGAAATAATTTAAATGCTTACTGAATAGTGTTTCATAAAGAATAGATGTTAGAATAAACTAGGAAACAGTGTGAGTGGAAATCAGCTGTTATTAAGACTTCAGTTAGGAATTTAAGGCCATATGAATTGCAGGAATTTGTTGCTATTCAGCTGACCATCAGTCATACTTCTGCTCACTTCGTGGTTTTCCAGTAAACAGGCAAGTGAATATCATTAAACATACTCTTTTTAAAAAGTCATGCTCATATCTGTTTCTTTGTTACCAGACATTTCTAGAAAATGGCCTGTTTCGATGTGATGCTCAACTTTGTCTCATGATGTTCTCCGGAGATTTTGAAAGTTCTTTTAGGGATTTTTCAGTATTTAAACTTAAATATGTACACAAATGGAAGCTTTGTAACTGTAGATTAATCTTTGAAACTTGGTGCTCATGTAGTAAAACCTAGTGGCTGAAAAGAAATGTGTTGGAAATTGGGCTTCTTACAAATTAGTATGTAGCTACCTATTGCCCAGCTGCTATGTCTATGGCATGGCATGGCATTTCTTGTAAGCAGTGTCCTTAAAGGATGCTCAAGACTGAGGTAACTTCTGACTGTGTATTAGTTTTGGTTAACTATGCTCTGGATAAAGGCTTTTACATGTATTTGCTGACAGAGGAGACCGAATTTCTAAGTTCCTAAAAGGATTTCTTACGGATCTCTTATACAAAATTCTTTGCAATTAGTTTATGTCTATCATTTAATTATCATGGAAGAAAATAACTGAAACCTGCAAGAAGATAAAAAATACGTGAAGAATTAATGTTCATGGACAGCTTGCAAGGAAGAAAAAGTGAGCGTCCATTGCCACAGTTCTCTTGCAGGCTTTGCAGCATTGTTTCTGTAATACTAAGTACTGGTATTTACTTTGAGAGTTAGATGTCAACTTTGAGGATTAGATGTCAAGTTTTCGTTGATAAATTTGGTTTCTTGAACTGAAAAGGCTGTTTGCAGATGCTGAGAAGTAAAAGACAAGCAAGCAAATTACAAAGCCCTGAATCTAGTTGAAGATTCTTGCAAAAGAGTCTGACCCCTGGGGTCCAGTTCCTTAGCATAACACAACTCCTGCTAGTTCATGGTTGCTCTTCCATTCCCTGGAACTGTACGCAGTGTGTACAGTAAAAGCTGGGTATTTCCCCCTGGTATCAGAGCAGCTCACAGTGATGAGAGTAAGCTTTGCTTCCCAAATGTGCGTACAAGTTTATTCTTGTCTCTGGTGAAATGACAACAGAACTTGTCAGTGTTCATGGGAACATGCATGTTCTTGTTCTTTGCTACATCTTTTTTCTCCTTTTGCCCTGAGATATTCTTTACCTTCCATTTGATTTTCGTTACAGCTTATAATTCCCAAGGCTTTCCTGTCGATTGTTTTGATGAACCTTTGTAATACCTTGGCTGTCTTTGTGTACTTTTGTCTTTTAGGCCTTATTACCTCCTTCCATCTTAGCCTTAAACCTCTTGTATATGTCAACTCCACAGCTATGAATTTGAACTTCCAGGTTTTGAAGCCTAGTCCCTGTATATTAGTGTTCATCTTCACATCCAGCCTTGGTGGCTCTCATTGTCCACTACTCTGCTGTTTGCTTGCCGGTCCATTCTTACACACCTTCTTGGTGAGGCGGAGCCAAAGCTGAACTAGGTGGTCATGTTGTGCACCCGTGTCTTGTGCTGTGACTGTGCATGACAGGTAGGCCTGTCCATGACAGGTAGGCCTGTCCACAGAAGAGAGGTCCCTTGAACCCTTCACAAGCAATTCTTGTTGGTTTAGTGTAAACCAGCACATAAGATTGAGTTGGGTTTTTTTTTGCTTGTTTGTTTTTGGTTTTTTATCTGAATACTTTCAGAAAGACTGCTGCATGTCAGAACTGCTCATTCATAATCTCTTTATGGATGCTAGGCCAGTGAGAGGAGTCTGCTGCAAAAACGTTTTGTCTGCACTGACATTGAAGTATGTCAGTCTAGGTTTGTTCATGATGTGGAGCTCTGAGTTTCGATGAGATAGCTGGCAGTGCTAGGTGAGATGCAGCCAAAATCATCTCTTCTTCAAAGTTCTCAAAGGTTCCAGTTGTATGGATAAAAAGTGGATCTTTGTGTTTCTGCAGCAAAAAACCCCACAACTGTTTAAAGCAGTAGCAGTTTAGGATGTTGGGGTATCCTTGGGAAAATTGCTGGAATATTTGGCTGTTGGGCTAAAATTGCTGTGCAGCAATAGGTTAGAAATATTTCTCTTTCCTGGTAGGAGCAATTGCTTTTGTTCATGTGATTGCTTGTTCTAAGGCTGGGGTTTGTTCATAGCAATGGAAAACTCTGGCCTCAAAGTCTTCATAGTAGCATTTAAAAAAACCAAACAAGAGCCAACAGGTTTTCCCAGTTCAGCTGGAGTCTGAACTTCCTAAAGCATTTGGCAGCAATAATACAACTCATCAGGATCTCTGAGGAACATTCATCATTTTTGCTGGTTTCTAGGCTGTTTTTGTTCAGCTGCTCTTATTTTTCAACTCCTGAGTCTCATGATTTTTCTAAAATTGTGATTCCCTTTTCTTTGGGGATGCTTTTGCTGTTTCACGATTCCATTATCTGGGAAATGAGAGGAATGGGATTTAAGTTAAGTAGCTGCATGCACATAGCAGCCAAGGGGGGGAACTGTTCTGACTGGTGTCTGACATTAAAGTGTAAGTAGAAAGAGTTTCATCAGAACCCAGAGGATCCCATCAGATGTGGGGGGTTTGTTGGTTTTTTTAATAGAAGCTGAGGTAAGTAAGGTTCTCATCTTTCAACTCTAGCATTGCTTGCTTGTGAGTTTCATAGACATTTTAATAAGGATAAAATAAATGGTGATTCAGGGTTTTCTTCATTCTTACATTTAGTAGGAAACTGCCACATTATCTGTATTGCCATCATCTGAGGATATATGTTTATTAGTGTGTTTCTTTCTTCCTCTTCTTTGGATTTCTTGGGAACCTCAGAAAACATTTGACTAATAAAAGGAGATGAATGTGAATTTTTGTTTAAAGGAGAAACCTTGATAAATTTGCTGGAGTTTTGTACAATAAATACTATTAAAATAATCTTTTCATAAACCAGTCTTATTTGCAGATAGTTATCTTAATGTGCTGTATCAATAGGATCAGTACATCCATTATAATTTGTGAAATCAGTGTAAGCCATAACACTCATCTTAATAAATTCCCAGGGCTGTGTTTCCTGGTTCTTACTTGGTTCAATTGGTGTTGATTTTAATTACCTTATTTGATGTACAATTGAACAGTCCTTATTTGCATTTTTTTTTCTTTTATTTTTTTAGTTTTTGTTTGTTTTACAAAAAATATCTGGCACTTATTTGATATTTGCCTATGGAACAGTGTAAACTGTGGCATTTGGGAGAAGGGGATTGCACCATGACTGGAGAGCAGCTCAGCGTAGCAGGCAAAATACTTAAGGAAGTTACTTGCACTTTCATTTACTTCTTCAGTCAGAGTGATGATAAAATACCATGAAGAATCAGTGAGAAGACTGTACTTAGTGCTGCGCTTTGAAGTGCTAATATGGATTCTTAAAAATTTCTTGAATGTATCAAGACATGTAAATATTTCATTACTTTTACAACAGTATCAGAACTGTCATGTAGCTCAGCTGGCTTGTGCTTGTCTTAATCTCTCTTTTCAGAGAGTGGAAGGGAGAGGATATAAAACTTTCACGTCCTTCTTAATGTGTTAAAAATTTCAAAGAAATCTGGAAAAAGCTCATTGCCAACTCAGATAAGTCTGTGCAAAATCAGACTCGTGCTTGATGATGTGCTTTTTATTATGTGGAGGTTTAGTTATGTTTAGAGAATGGAAAGAATTTTTTGCTGCTGTTCTACCATCCTGACAAAATTTAGGATGGAATGTGAACAAGCCTGAAAAATAAAGTGTTCTTTGGTATGTTGCGGTGAAAATCCAAAGCTTTTGATAATTTTTTCGTCAATCATTGATTGATTAATCTTGTTCCCAGGAATATTTCTATATTTAATACCTATTCAGCTGATGCAGCACATTGTAATATTTTGTCATATTGGTTGACTGAAACTAGTATTGTTTTAGCAGTCTGAATACTGTGATATTAAAAATTGTGTTGTTCTCCACTGATGGAGGACTGTAAGAAGACGTTAGGTATCAGTGTCTCCATATAGAGATAATCAGATTCAAGAACTTGTTTCATTTTTTTTCCTTAGATTTTGCTCCAATAATTGTTTTTTCTCAGTTTCTGAAGAAGAATAAAGCAAACTTGTCAGTTTTTTTCCTTTATTTCCTGTTTTAGATTAAGTGTTCTGGCTAGCTGATTCTAAAACTTGATTAAATGAATGTGTGAAGCTTGGAATAGTGGTGAATAAAACCTAACTAGATTAGGGTAACTGGAAGATCAGGGAAGTCTTTAAAATTCTCCTAAGATAAATAAAAGCAGAATATTTATTTATAGAAATAATGTGATGTTTAATGTTGTTTTAAAAGAAGCATGGACAGAAAATACTTTATTGTTCGTCCAACCCTGGCAGTATGATCTGCAGCATATCTGTGGATATGCAGCAGGGAAACTGGAGAGGAGGGGCAAAGTGGCTTCCTGTTTCCTTTTATACAGGTGTTCATTCGAGTATCTTAAGCCTCCTGGCTGAAAGAGTAGCCACAGCTAGTTGCTGTTGGCCAGGAGGCCGTGGCAGTTTTTGTTGTCAGTACCAGTGTTCCAGAACTTATAAAAGCACTTTTCAGCTGCTCAGATGGTAAAGGGGTTGTAAAGACTGTCCTGCGGAAATGGGAGATCAAGATGGTTATTTAAGAGGGAAGTTGCAGCTTGGATAGATTTGTAAAAGGTAAGGGTATGGATAAAATGATACACTGCATAAAATGACTTTTTCTGGTTTTGAGAGTGCAGCAACCACAGTGTGTCACACCTGTGGTGATCCGAGACATCTGACAGGCAAGCCTTGCACACTGCGGATGTGCACAGTTCTCTGATCCTTTAATGGAAGACTAAAGCTCCAAGAGCAAAGTGCAAGGGGAACAGTTCTATGTCACCTCTCCTCTTCCACATTCAATAATACTGTCAGAATAGGAGTGGACTCTAAAGCACCAGGACTTGCTAGAAAATTGGTTTCTATGCATTAGAAATGTTTTGCTGTAAACTAAAGCTGACTGGTTTTCCAGAAGATTAGAACTAAGCAAGGTACTGCTGGGTGAGGCGTTTCTAAAATATTTTTGAAAGCTGTATAAATACATTTTTATCATGTATTTTTAACATGAAAAGCTCAGCTTCTAAACTCTTCCCCTAAAACCATCTTTGACAGAAATGTGTGCATATATATATATTGAATAAAAATGGAGGGTTTTTTTGGTAAGATTTATGACTAGTTTAGGACATCATTATGTCATTTTTTCCTCTGGGCTTCAGTAACATGCAGCATTTGCTTTTACAAAGTAGAACAACTGGGAAATATAATGATACCTTTCTGTGGGGAAAAAAATAAAGAAAAGAATGGTGTGGCTTTTTGGTGTCTTGTTTTTTTCCCTGTTCTCTTTTTTTATTATACTTCTCCCCCTCTCTCTTTCTGCACAGGGTGGGTATTCTGCTCCCTCCTTCTCTCCCTGGCAGGGCTCATTCCAGGGCATCCCTCGGACTGTTCCACCGCACCGCAGACAGAGTGAGTCTGTACCTCTCACTCATCTCCCTCACCGTGTTCCAGTAGAAGCTTCCCCTTTGCACGCACTGTTCATCTCGTAGTATCCTCCTCTCTCAGGCAGATTTCCAGGCACACACGATAGTCTGTGGCTAACCAACATGCTTCAATCCTTCAGCCGGCATAAAGCAGCTCCAACTTATAGCTTTATAACAGTTGTTAAATGCTGATAGCCCTCAGCAGTTCTTCAGGCAAACCCGAGTAGGCCCTTGTTTCCAGTCTTGTCTTAACATAAATCTTGCTTGCTGCATTTTCCCTGTTTTCCATGGCTGTAATGCACTCTCTTGTTTGTGTGTGTGTTCTGTTTGCTCATCCGTCTGCACGCCTGCATACGTGGATGTATTTACGTAAATACCTCGTGGCTGTACGTAAAAATGTCAGTGAGAAAGTGTCGTTTTCATTGTCTCTCACAAGAAGTTTTCTTAACTTTTCAGAATGGCTTCACTCAAACTAATTTTTTTTAATCCCTCTCTTGGTATTTGTTGTAAAAAGGCTTTTAATACACTGAAGTGGCTGTTGCACAACTTGCATGGTTTATTAACATTCCTTATGTGCTAGCTACAATGTGGGCTGATGTAAGATGCATTTGTTCTCTGGGCTTGGATCTGCAAAACAAAAGACAGTTGCTGATTTTTAAAACTGTATGCTTACGTAGACATAGAGGAATGGTAAGTCTTATTTTGTGCTTTGGTATTGCATTATAAACAGATATGTGTTTGAAGAAATATAACTACTTCATAGCGCTTAAGTTATATTTTTTAAATGTACTGTAATTTGAGAATTACAGTGTTTGCCTAGCAAAGCCCAAGAGTGTATTTGGACAAGAAATAAAGGAAAAAGTAAAATTATGGAAACAAGGTAAGATTTCCAGGGCCAGTGGAGATCTGAAGAGTAAGCTGCACCTTGGAAAACAAAACTTACATATATTTCAGATTGCAGTAATCCTTACTTGATTCAGTTACAAGAAAAACCAAGATCTTATGTTTTGTAATCATGTTTCAAATACTCTCTTGGCATTTCTGTGACAATGTTCATTTAAACAACTCATCAGGAATGCAGAGTCTATTTCATGGGCTTTTCTCTGTGCAATAAGGGATGTGCTTCATTTTCCTGTGGTGTCCGATGTGGGACTCTGTGTGTGTAATGAACGTAAAACCCTTAAAACTGATGATCCTCTCACCTGTTGCTGAGTGGAGGGCCAGCAGTAGCACAGCCTGGCTGATTTGCTGTCCTATCGGCAGAGACAGAGTTTAAAGAGAGAGTTTTAGACCTGAAGACCATATATGTGTTATGGCTTTGGGTCTTAGTGTTTGGAGAGTCAGAACAGAGGATGGTGTCAGAGGTGCCCGGTGGGAGCCTCTGGTGTCACAGGGGCTTTCTGGAGGGGCTTCACAGAAGGAGAAAAATTTGTTAGTCTCTTACCCTGAGCCCCAGCCTCACTCCTCAACCAACAATAGTGGCTTCTTATTCAGTATTCCATAACAAACTTCTATTACTAAAGCAGGATTTTTTTAGTACACATCTTACATATTGAATTCCATGAATTACTAGTAAAGAAAATAAAGTAGATGAAAGTGGGCCCTTGACTAATTAATCTAAAGTAATTAACATATTGTTTAGGAAAAGAAGTTTCCTTTAGTGGAGTGTTCCTAGCTTTTTTTCATTAAGTCTTAAGTTTAATCCGAAGATAAATACTGGGAATAAAAATACAGTGTAAATGATGAGGCTTCTTGGATGTTTTTAATGACATTCTTGCGAAATCAATGATTTATCACTATGTGAAGAGTTCTATAAAGTAGAACATTACTGGAACTCTCACTAATATCTTTCTTTCCCACTTGTTTCAGTGGTTTTAGGTTGCAGGTTTTCGAGCTGGTGAGAAATGCCATCTGTGGGATTTTGAGGCGAGTGGTGAGCTTGGTATCACAGCCTTTAAACACTGACAATGTTAGGGTTCTTCTGCAGTAATACAGAGAAGGTGATGGGAACGTGAAGTAGTCTCAGGTTTTGTCCAGTTGTGTTTTCTGTGTGGAGAGCTTGGAATTCAAGCACTTCTTTCATAATTTCTGGATCCCGAACCTAAAATATCATCTGTGCCTGTTTATACTGCAGGTTTCTGATAGCTGATGAACACACAGATCACTTACAAGCACTGCAGATTGATTATAGGGGTATAAATGCATGAACTGTTCATATTACAGTACGTAAACAACTAAATATAATTTCACTCCAGCTGTACAGAACAGGTCATACATCCCTGCCAGGTAATATTGCAACACTAGTGTAGGCTTTATGGTTCTTCTCTATTATCACCAGTTACAATGTCAGCATATACCTGCTGCTGCACTGCCCTAGGGACTTTCCGTGTCACTGCACTTCAACACACTTCAGAATTGGATGTATTTTTTCAATTTTAATGACAATTAAATTTTTAATACTTTCAGATTTATTAATTTCATGTTGTTTCACTAGCCTTGGAAACGATTCAGCACTTTTCATTTCATAACACTATGATAATAGTACACGATTCTTTGTCATTTCAGGAATAAAACCCACGTAATTTTGTTCCCGTGAATTCCCATGTGTCTTGAACTATAAACTCCTGGGTATGGTTCTTTATTGGTCACCTGTTTATAGGATATATTTTGATGAAATATCAGACTTTGTTCACTATAATTAAAAACTTCTGCATTTGTGTTCTGGAGCTTTAGTGATGCCTCTCTAGAAACACAACACTTAGAATACACATTGGTAAGGAACCAGTCATGAGCTCATCTTGTAATACAAGAATATTGTACCAGTTTCTTCAGGCCCCTTGTCCCAAGTGCTTCTCCACACAGAAACACTGATGGAAACGGTTCTGTTACTCAAGCATTGCAGTTGTTCATATCTCGGCTTACTGTGCTCTTCATGGAAAAAGCATTTTTGTGTGTAAGCATTACAAATAAAGGTAATCTAAGCAATTCTAGCAGGTGACACTTGTCACCAGTAAGAAAGCTACTGTATGCACAGTGACTAGAAATCAGATCCAGGCTGGGCTTTTTCATGCATTTTCTTTTAAGAAAGGTTTCTCAACACTGAAATGTTTGCAAGCCTTTATTAAGCAATTCAGGTTCTTTTTAGGGTGTACAAAGTGTTTGTGTTAGCAGAACAAAGCTGCTTCAGAGCATTAGCAGGGAAGTTCTATGACTCATTTTAAGAAAGTGACTAATTATTAAAATGTCCTGGGATCATTACATTACTGTCTTTTATGTGCAGTTACTTTTGCTCCAAGATTTAAGTGTTCAGCTTTGTAAAGAAATGTCTTTTGGGTAGAACTCCCTTCTCCCAAATTAGGTACTTGCAGATTCAACTACGAGAGAAATCTCTCTTGTGCGCAGTGAAGTATGTTTGCAAACAAAACTTATTTTTGCATATGGTCGTATTTGTCTGCTTGTTGTAAATGTGTCTGTAATTATGGATGAAATACCTGCCTTGATGTAGTTATATATTACTTTGAGTCATTTTTCTTTGAGAAAGACAGTCTTTCTAAGTTGGGATTTCTATACAGAAAAAAATAACGCCTTACTGTAATACTGATTGTTTTACTACTCTCATGCTGTGATGAGTGGTGGTTTAAAAAGAAACATTGTTGTTTTGTATCATTCTTTGAAGTCGTACTCCTTACTGCAGAATCCTAGTTTACAATGTTGAAGTACACGTATATAGCTACATAAAAGGGAGAGGAAAAAAAAAGTTAAAAATTAAGGTATTGGCAAATGCTACAGATTTAAGGTGTGAAATCTTGACGTTTTCCACAGGTAGAAAATGAGAGCTTTCCAATGCAGTCCTTAGTAGGGCTGTGCCTGCACAGGCCTTCATGTGAAATGACAGCTTATTCTGTGACAAGGCAGTGAGATGAGGGATGTCAGAACTGATGAGGAAATGAAAAAATTATGTAGCACTGTTTGTGTCCCTTCCCCCCTGCCCCTCTCCAGAAAGAAACTTAGGGAGCTGGGAGTCTCTTCCAACTTGTGAGCTGGTAGAAAGATGAGTTACTGACAGTACGGGCAACACGATCCAAGGATGTAATGCAGTGTTCTTATGACATTGTTGTTCATTGTTAGAAATCTAACATATATGTGCATGGATGCAAATATTTCTGATGTGTACAGTTGTAATGATACTCACAAATTCTAGTTACAGTATTTGGAGTGTAAGAGATTAACTGTGTTAAAGAACTTGAAGTTATAAGAGCAATGGTATTCCATGCAGGTCTTGCTAGAAGTATTTTTTTGTACTGTATTACTTAAACACTATTGCTACATTTGTTTCTTGAACGAGGATTAAAAACCGAGGGGGGACCTGGTAATTGCAATTGAAATGGTGAAAAGTTGCAGTTCTGTCATGGCAATTGCCCATTGTTTTGTCTTGGTCTTCTGACATCATTGTCCTTGTCTTTTTCTTGTCTCTGCTTTCCCATTATGCCATTGGCAAGGAGTTGAGAAGTTAGTCCATTACTTCTGTGATAAAGCGTGGTACAGTACAACTTCAGATTTATTCCCGTCTCCTCCTCACGCATTTTCACTGTTGATTTTTTTCCTTTGCCCTGTGCATGATGCATGTCTGTGGGAGATGTGCATGCAGTTCTTGGATTTTTCATCGCATCACTTCCCTTGTTCCTCAAGATACTGTAGGGAGAAAATGCCTTTATTTCATTCTAAAGAGGTATCGCACAGGGAATTGAGTTGCAAATCGAGATAAGCTAAACAAAACTGAAGGGAATTTTCAAGTAATGATATTGAATGAATACCACTGTCATGACCACATTCATTTAACTTCTTTATGAGTACAACGTAACTGTTTCAGTTTTCCAGCACAAAGGTAATACAATCTCAGTAGTTTGATAACTGAGCAGTAATTGTAATCTTATTGTGGATGTCATTTTACTCTGGATGATGTAACAGCCAGTTTTACTTGATAGAAGTAATAGAAAATCTCCTAAGCTAATGAGGTAGGGACTGTAATTGAGTAATTTTGATTAGTGCATCAATATTTGCAAGGCTTTTAAGCTTTTGCCAGTTGAGAAAACTCGGTTTCTTTGTGCAGAAGGGAGCCTGTGCAAAAAGCATTTTGTCTAATCCCAGAATATGCTGAGTTTGAAAGGGCCCACAAGGATCGACCCTTAACCCCGCACAGGACCATCCCCAAGAGTTACACCATGTGCCTGAGAGTGTCATCCAAACACTTCTTGAACTCTGTCAGGCTTGGTGCTGTGACCACTGCCCTGGGGAGCCTGTTCCAGTAATGGACTTTCAGGCTGGGGAAAACTAATTTTCTTCAGTTAAATTGTACTTGAAATGTTGTAAGTCCAAATTTGCGTGGTAGGAGCATCCCAGAGGAATGCAGGTGTTTGTCTACATGCACATTTTCTTTATAGGACAAAAAAGTCTGATCAGCATGGCAGTCATGGAGTCTGTCCCATCCCAAAAATAGTGCCAGAAGTGCACTCAAAGCAATGCAGATGGCAACCCTTTTTAAAAGACTTCGATGATATAAAATACTATGCCTGGAAGGGAGAATACTTGTTTATTTTTTCTCCTTCTTCTTGTGATGGAATTCACCAAGTACTAGTTCTACAGCTGGCTTGGGTTTGTTTATTGTTTATTTATTTATTTATTTTTACTAGTAACATAATTTCTAAGACTTCCTTAATAATAGGAAAACTTGTGTATAAGACAAAGCTGTGAGCCGTGGGTGACAGTAGGGCAGTTGTCTGTGTGAGGTAACTCATGAACTGTTACTTGCATATTGTGCAAGTGGCATTTTGCTGCTTTCAGTGCCATCTTGTATGTTAATGTAGGTAGCAATTTGAAAAGATTAAAATCTCTAATGATAGTTGGACAGAGCTAGAGTAGAAATATAAAATTAGAAAACAGTATTTCTAAAACAACTTCACAAAGATGATACCAGAGCTTTAGTGTCATAATTCAGAGCATGTAGCTGTTTTGTACCTTTGGATTGCTAACTTTCTGCATATTAAGCTGCTTAGACTTGTTTAGGTTATGAAGGATAACAAGTAAAACATGTATTTGGTTAATTTTATATGTAAAGTGCAAAAGTGCCCAAAGGGAAAAGCTCAAATACTACCTAGTCTTTGCTGAAATAGCATTATTGAAAGCTTGATGCTTTGCTCTATTTCAGATGTGTTTGTGTTTAACTCAACTTTCCATACAAGTTCAGTTTCTTTTGTAACTTACACATTCTTTCATTGTTTTGATTAATATAACTAGGATTATTTGATATAAAGTTCGGATTTGTAATGCTCAGATTAGATAGTTGTCTGTGGTTTTGAAGACTGGCATTTAGAAACCCTTTCTAGGTGAGGGGGAAAGGGTTTCTGACAACTATATTTCCACATTTGACACTTAGTTGTTTACTAAATGTATTTTAAGTTTTTACTTCAAGTAGGATTAGAAAATTTTATTTATGTGTTGAAGTATTTGGATGGGAATCAGGTATATGTTGCTTTGGTTTCTGCCTTCATTATTAGCAGTTCCATTTTTACAGTTGAGATTTCAAATCAGTAAATAATTTTGGCTAACATCTGCCTGTCAGCTCCTAGGCTGGAAGGATAATAACTCCTGTAGCCCATTACATAAACATTGGAAAATGACAAAAATATCTGGAAGATTAATTTTATTTAAGCTGTAACTCAATATATTTAATTATTCTTTGTTTTTAGTACTTCATTTAGGATCGTGTGGTTAAGAAGGATTGATAAAGTTAAGCTAGTTTTGGGTCATGTAAGGAATAATGTTTTGGTACTCATTTGACACCATTTTGGAGGCGTCTTTTTTTTTTTTTGTTCTTAATCTCTTCTATGTTTCCATAGTAATTGTGATTAGACAGCTCAGGATATTTACACTTACATGCCTGTCACTGGTGTCACTGGTTCAGCTTAGAGTTTGCCTTTGCTTACAGGTAGAACCAGTATATTCTGAAGGGAAAAACTTATAGTAAATAAAAAATAGATTGAGAAACCTTGATTTTGCTCACATTACCATTAAAATTTTTTTTATGAGTAATTTTGAGGATTCAGTTGTCAATAGAAATCCTGCCAGGGAAAAGGTTAAAAGTTAAAGAATCCGGAGACGTGTTATGACCCTAGAAATGTACCAGGAGTCTGGAAGGCACATCTATCTTTGCATTCTTGCTGCTGATTCTAAGAAGAGCTAAAAAGACCAGACAGATAATTGGTTTTCCTAATTTCAAAGTTGGGAACAATTCAGGAAAGTGACTGAAGTGACGCTTTTAGTCAAATCTCTCAAGCACAAACGTTGCTTGTTTTTTGTTGATTGTATTTCTCTGGTAAACAACTGGAATAAGTCTTTTTACTGTCTACATGCAATCTGTCAATTGCTAAGAATTCAAGTAGTTGAGTGACGACATCTTTGTAGAAGTTCCGTTACCCTCCTTTTAAAGAAAATGAGAAAACCATTCAAACCTGCTTAAACTGAAGTTTAAGTTTTAATAGATTTTGGGTTTTGCCATGAATTGCAGAAGTTTTAATGATGCTTCCAAGATCTGTATCCAGGTTTCAGGTCTAGGATGTGATTGTGAAGTTAGCGCACACATTAATCTTTTAAGTCTTTTTACAGGGAAGAGCAAAGAGAACAGAAATGACCCAGAAGAGGTACCGGCAGTTCTCTTGTCTGATGCGTGTCTGATCAGATTGTATCTTCTGATCAAATGTAAAATCTTCATTCAGTTATCTTTATCCCCTGGTTATCAGTGTAGTAGTATGTGATCTCTAGTTTCTCATGTACTCTGTTCCTTTATCAGCCCATTTGAAATCAATCCAAGATAAAACAGTTCCCCAAGCCTAGTCAGTAGCCTGATTACCACATAGTTGCATCAGATTTTCTGGTCTCAGTAAGGCAAGAAAAGTGCCCTGTAAATTCATGTGGTCCATTAAACACCTTTCCTGCCTGTGCAGTAAAAGGGTTGGGACAGTTAACTTCAGTATGCCCTGAATAGAAATTAAAAGATGGATACAGCCTGATAGCTGTGACGTTGGTTTGAGCACTCCAATGAGAATTGATCGGCACCAGTGATCTGTCCTGCAGATTTAGGCGAAACCATCAACCATGCCTTCTCATATCTCTTTTTTAAGCTTATTGGTTTCCTTTCTTGTCTTTCTGTTGTTGTTTATTTCAGTGCTGCTATATTTTTTTCCCCTTGAGTTACAAGTCCCATTTTTATGCGTCCCATGAACCATCCTGTTTTGCTGAAGTCAAAGTTTTGATTTAAAAAACCAGATGTACAGCCCTTATCAAGCATCCAGTCAGCGCACGTTGGGTTCTGAATGTTATCTGGTGTCTTCTTGGCCTAATATATCCTCGTATTATTTTCTCTTTAACAGCCTCAAGTACTACAGCCTTCCAGCAGCCTTCCCAGTTCCACAGACCTCGCCCAGGGAAAACTAGTAAAAATGCCACATATCGAGGCCCACAGTGAATATCCTAAACATGATCTGCATGAAAGTAGCAATCGTCAGAATCCAAATGCTGCAAATGTCTCTCTCCCAAATAGCCTGAATGATGTAAACTCTTTAACGAGCCTACAGTTAAACATAAAAGATGAAAATGCATCGTATTTGGACAATTTGAAAAATAAAAACACTGAAAACCCTAGAGAGGTGGTGAGTAATAAAGGTACATTGCCATCTCGTTCGCGTTCTCAGACCTCTACACGAGCTGATGCCAGAGAGGTGCAGACTGAATTACCTGTGAAAGGTCAGCCCTCATTCACAAACCAGGCTTCTCGGCCAAAGACTTTACGAATCGCGAAGCCCCCAAATGCTTTAGTGCCTCCTACAATGGCCGTTCTCATACGATCTGCAAATCATTCCGCTGCTTCTACCACTGAACGTGAGCTTCTACCACTAAGTAGTTCAACTCAGCTACAGCCAACATCGGGTCAGGATAACCTAAAGGGTAAACAGAGTCAGAAAGTGTCTAAACTTCGCCCGCCAACTATGTCCTTTGTTAGAACTAAGCAAGTGAGCAGTCAGAAATCCGCACCAGTGTCTCCAGAGCCTCAGAACACCTCTTTGAAGTCTAACATCCCAAAGCCACTGGTACAGAGAAAGGAAAACGTGCAAACACACCCCACCAGTTTGCATTCTGGGGACAGCGTGCCCTCCAGTCGGCATTCCCGCCTCCCTAAACCAAAGACGCATTGAGGACGTACCTACATCTCACCGAACGACGCCATACAACCAACCACTTGCTGTGTCGAGGCTGCCTTTGAGCCTGCTGGACCTGCAGCCTGCAAATCCAGAGTCCACGTTCTTTCTTAGGGTTTGCACACTCCACCCTGCTACGTTCTGCGGCTGATGTTGTGAGCTGTGCAGTTTCTCTCGAGAGTGTTCTATCTTCTTGTAGGTCTGTAATAAAGATTGTATTGCGACATTGGTAATTAAGCAAATACTGAAGTCTGTGTTGACCACAAATGCCAGAATGCTGCACTATGTATTTCAGGATGGCAGAAGTTATTTCTTACCTCTGTTTCTTTGAGTTACTAGACAATGAAATTGCTGTTCTGTTTAACTTCTTGGTTCTGAGTACTTGTTGGGTCAGAGCAGTGGAAAGTTAGACTTACTAGCAGATGTTTTATTGGCCATAATTCTGACTCTGTATTCCAGAGGCCTATGCAAAAATCCTTGTATTTATCATTATCTCAAGACTGACATATTTAATGTTATTTAATCTGATGGGTTGGGTGGGTTGTGTTGTTTTTGTTTTGCTGTAATCTGAAGTTGCTCTGTTCTTTATTTATCCCATTTTCACTGTTCACGGACATTAAGCAGAGTTCACAGGGTGAAATGAGTCTTCTCGCTTAAACATCATCATTTGTTAAAAGATTGTGGTATGTTTTTATCGTGTTGAATAGACACATTACCGGGTAGATTCTTGAAACGCAGTGCAAAGGATACTTGTGCAAAACCTTCCAGTGCAGGCTCTTATGAATTGATAAGTAGGGAGCCTCTGGGAATACGGGGTCCATAACACCTATGTTGAGGTTGCACAACATGCATTTTAATTAATATTTTAAACTTTTATTGTATTACTTGTATTTATTGAGTTCTGTTAAATATCGAAAGGCTCTGAAGTACCTGACTTGAAATTTTGCACAAACTTTGCCATATATGTAAGAATTTGAAACTATTTTACAGAATAAAACTTGTATTAAAAATGCAACTATTTTTAAGAAAGGAAAAAAAATTAATTAACCCCACTTATTTGCTTTGAGCAATCCTATTATGTCCTAATCCATAGCTGGTACTCTTAAGAGTTTTTCAGAGATGTGCATTTTGGTTTGGGGATTTTGTCATTGTTCTTTTTTTTTTTTTTTTTTTTTCTGAAGAATTGCATGATAACTGAGAAGGAGCTTTTTGGGGAAATAAAGCAGAAAATAAATCAACATTTTTGTGCTCTTTGGGAGAAGTATTGTTTCTGAAAGTAGTCTGGAAATACGTGCCCATCATGGTGCACTCTGGGACCATGACACATAGTTTGAGTTAAATGTTCGCATATCCAATGAAGCTTTCCAGAAATTTGATGTTATGTCCCATCTCCAACTCTTCCCTGCTTTCCCCTGACTTTCTTTGACATTACTGGTCGGGTGGGGTTTTTTTTCTGTCGTTGAACTGGTTTTAAAATCAGCAGCAGAAGGCCGTTGCAACAACTTGGCTCAAATTCTGTTCCTGAAGAGCACATAATGTCAGTAAAGTGCAACATTGTTTTTTTCTAGGATTTGACATATTACATATTACAGTATTTTCTTCGAGAGAATTAAAGTGAATAGGTATAGACATTTCATAAATAAGTTCAATGATCAGCTTCTGTAATATAAGCCTTTTAAGTAGGGAAATCCTGATGGAAACCTCAGTTAGGTGAAGGAAAAAACACTCAGCTAATCTGAGTTTGCAGTGCATAGTTAATAATCAAGAAAGTATTTGGATTTGTCACACTAATATTTTTTAACTGACAAAGAAGTTGAAAAATTGAAAGGTTGGGGGGGAAATGGGTAGGGGGGAGGTTCCATTTCAGAACTACAAGTATCAATCTGAAATAAGGGACCTGCGGGACCTTCTGGGAACTAAGGCCAAGGCAATGTGAGCAAGACATAATGAGGGTAACATTAATTGCTACAGTTGGTATAGAATCAAAATAATTACAGTTTGAGATTGCAGCAACAATTATTCTCCTGAAATAATTTATTTCCTTGAAAAGCACTGAACTGGATGTCCTTTAGTTTAAGTATATATTTCCAATAAAAATATAAAACTGACTTATATTCCCCAAAACTAGCTCCTGGCAGCTAACTGTGTTTCTCAGGAGTTTAAAGACTGCTGAGGGATTAATGAGGTTCCTGGTTTGTTTTCTGGTCCATGTAGATTTCTATGGAAGGTGGGTTTTTTAAGTTTACTTTTCTTGAAGAGAACCTGATTTTACTGTTACATGTATATGATTTTGTGTAAAAAATATGATTTTCATTTAATGGTGTTGACAGAGATATTTCATACTAAATTCTTTTGCATCTTATTCTGGAGGTATTGCCAGCCTGATCTAGCAATGTTATAATTTTTATGTTTACATTAAAAGTATAGATATCTTATCTATGTGCACCTTTACTGAAAATTCAGGAGAGAGATGATCAAAGCAAATTAAGCGAAGAAAATTGAGATGATCAAGGTTTTCATAAAAAAGATAGTTCCTAATTTTTCTTTCTAGAAGAAAAAGATTATATTTATACAAGGGTGGGGGTGTCTGTGTTAAAGGAACATAAGTAGATTATACTTTTTTTTTTTTTTTTAGCATTTCCCCATTTTTTTCTGACAGATTAGTGAGATGTTGAGCTGGAGACAGCAGGATTTGCTCATGGATGAGACAGATGCTAGCCTGAATTGTATTTGTGTTCAGCTGCTAACCTCGCATCCCTCTAAAGACAACTGCATGTTTTGGCTCTTCAGACTTGACCAGGGAAGGCTCTGTTGCATGTATAGTAAGTCCAGAGTATGAGCAAAGCCTGTCAGGAGATGGGCAGCTGGAAGAGTAGTGGTGAAGTGAAGTTTGGAGCTTCACTTGGGTGAAGGACGGAGTTTGGGGGGCGATGGGTAAGAGGGTGCTGAGTAGAGCTTCTCAAATGGGATTAAGTATTTTCAGGTAACGTATCTACCTTGTGGAAGGTGCAGATATATCATCAGTACTGGTGCAGTTATCCAAAAGGCATAAATTTAAGTGTTTGATATCTTCAGGTTGCTTTTTTTTTTTTTAGGTTTATGGAACTGATGTGTTGCCATTTTTTTTTGTTTTGTTTTGTTTTTGATTTCTCATTCTTTTGTGCAATATTCACAAAAGTATTAAACTACTGTTCAGTATGTGTGTACAGAGGCAATTACGCGTTTTAACAAGTGAATAAACACAAAAGAGAAGAACAGAATTGCACTTTAAATGAGCTTTATTGCTTGGAGTTGTGCCTAAAATAATCTAGATGCCTCCTGCTGTGTGTGGCTTTTGTTTGAAACCAATTTCCCCGGTAGTGTTGCTGTTTCCAAGGTATTTTCACATCACTTTCACAGAATCGATATGCACTCTAGCATGGTAAAAAAATATTCATATAGTGTACCAAGTTTTTGTTGTGCAATGACTTTAATTTAACTGTGGAATTTTAACACTGAAGATGCAGCCAGATTATTATTACCTTCCCTTTCCCTGAAGCCAGCACTTCCTACTGCCAATCAAAGCCCATGGCTAAAGTTCCCTAGGACTAGCGTAGCTCTGAAAGAATAATGGCCCCAGCACGTTTTTGTTTGACAAAAAAAGTGCAATATTATCTCTCAGACTTTCTCCAAATAACCACAAAGGCCCTGAAAATCCAGAACGACACCGAATTTTGATACAGTTTGGAAAAAACAAAAAAAAGCAGGTTCCTCAACTGTACAGCTTGTAGCAGTGAGACTGGACGTAGCAAGTAGACTGCATCATTGATCAGTAAACTCCATTTCATCCTTGATCTAAATGCTGATTTGTTGTAATGATGCTGGAAAGCTGAATACCATTTGCGTGATTTCCTTTGTCTGCATGTCACAACCATATGCACATTCTAAAGTGTCATACTTGGGTAGGTTGCATGTTGGGGGGGGAAGTGTTTCTGGTTTTGCACAGCACATAATCCTCTTAATATGGACATTTTCTTGCTGTACAAATGGAAATCAGTCCTTGAATTGGGTTTCCGAAGCTATTCCTTATCTCGTTACAGAGGCTTTTTCTGAGCAGAGTGGATTTAATACATGATCCTGGTGGTAGGTCTCAGTATAGTCATCTTACAACTGTGCTATCAAGGAAAATCAGTCAATGTTGTGGTAGAGCTGCTCACTGCCTACTTAATTGTAAAAGCACCACCGTAAAAAGAATATAATTCCGGTGTAACCAAACCTTAAATTCAGTAATAGCTAAAACAAGAGGTACTCTTACTATCTCCTTTGTTTTTGTTTTTTTAACCCAGGCCGGAGTAAATACTGTATATTGGAATTTGCTTGTAAAGTTGATTCAAAAACCTGTATGTAAAAATTCTTTCCTCAATGTTGCTCTAGTGAATAAAAATAAAAGTCATAATTCTAATAAGTAACTCTTTCTCCTGACTCTTCACTGGTGTGTTATTTTAAGGCATTGTTCAGAATGTAGACAGAAAATTTGGGGAGAGAAGATTATGCTTTTGCTTACAGTGTTTTTTTCATGGAATTGTCTTTCTCCCACAGACTCTCTATGTTTGAGCATGAGACTTTTTATTAAAGACAAAAGAAAAGGAGAAAAAAAAAAAGAGTAAACATTTTAATGTGTTGATTCCAGATGAGCATGAACTGATGTGGCTAGTTCCTGAAGTATGTTATGTCACCTGTAGTGCACAGTTAAGAAGAGTATTTCATAGTTCTTTTATGTAATTAACTAGTTAAAATCATTATCCTAAGAGGTTACTTTGAGAATGTTACTTCCCCACAGAAGTCCAAGTCAGTACAATTTATTCATGCATATAACCTACTAATTGTCAGTATTTTGCCCATGGTTTGAATGGTTTACTATTCTTGAGATGAAGAGAAATCTGCTCTGTTAATTAATCTGGCCAGTTTCAGTGGATGGAAGTTCAAGTTCGAAATTACAATCAAAATTTGGGGGTTCATAAAGGGAGGATAATCCTGTAGTTTGAAGTAAGAATATTTTAAATATGATGCAGGCAGACACTTGTAATCCTGAACCTGAGGTTTTATTTTGAGCTTTAAGGTGACTTTCAAAAATTTTCATGGATTTTGGGGATGGGGAGTACTCCTGCATAGAATTTCCAAGTCCAAACACGTTTTGGGTACCTTCCTCAAGCAAGGCCCAAAAAGGTAGGTAGATACTTGAGATCTTCCTGCCCTGTTCTGTGGGGTAAGTGGGCTCGTTGTTACTTGGTGGACAAAACTGTGTTACAGTGATGTCTAATCCTATCAGTGTGATCATCAGATACTAAACAGCTGGTGCAATGACGATGTAAATAATGTCCCTAAAAAGCTGTAATTGGCAGCTTCCCTGTCTTCCCTGCATTTTCTCATCCAGAGGCAAAGGCTTCCTGGCAGTGGTGAGCAATATTCTGCTGACAGGACTGAGAGGAGTGGTCTCCTGACCCTGGAGCAGACCTGCTTGTTGCCACTGAGCAGACTATTAGATGTGAGGAGAAAGTGATAGAGGGTGAGAAATTTCAGACATTTCTTTTGCAAGCCAGAATCCACACCCTGGGCACCTTTCCTTGCACAGAAATGTTTTGAAGTTTTATGAGTATGACTGAAGGCAAATGAACCAATACTAGCCAAACTAGTACAATGCATGCTTGCTCCAAGTCCTCACTGAATATAGTGGCAGTTCTTAGTAAGATGCTGAAGGCAGAAGTAATTGAACAGAAACTCTGTTTTAAGAATGATTTTGGATTTGGTTATGCCAAAGCAGAGCAGTCTGAAAACTTCTAAGCCGTTTAAAATACTTCCACCATCAGAGCCTCTGAGAATCCCATCAATTACTGAGAGCATTTAATGACAGAGGTAGGCTTTTAAAGGCCATTACAGTGCAAAGCCCCTGAAATAGCTCAAGATGGCAGACATTTAAAAACAGTTCTAGACATGGGTCACTCCAACAGTTACTTTATTTGGTTTTTATAATTTTTTTTCAGAAAATTCCATAGAAATATGGCAGTTTGTGAGAAACATTCAGTGGAGCTTTGTATTCTGACGGAATGTGGTTCTCGACATCTCTCCAATCAAAACAGTTACTTAGATTTTATTCTGAAGAGACCTGATAACATCGTTGTTGTGGGTGCTACAGTTAGAGAGGCACCCTTGAAAGTAAGCCTGTCCAAATTTCTCTCATCTCCCTGTGTTCATCAGTGTAGAACACCTTTTGTGTACACAGTGGTCAGCCTAGGATGGTAAATACCACTAAGTCAGCTATATCACAAGTGTTTGTATATAAAACCTATGAGCCTTTAAAGACTTGGACCGTTTGGTTTGATAGATTTCAATGCTTAATAATATAAAAGTCCAACTATTAGTCCCACAATTTTTTACTCCATTTTAATTGCTACTCAGTATGACAAGCTGTAGTAATTATCCCATGCTACCTTTAATCTCTCTGCCTTAGTTTCCTCATGTATAAAATGAGTATAATACCAGTGTTAGCAAAGTCAAGACTTGCAACATTCTATGCTGACAGCACGAAAACAATTCCCTGGGGAAATGAGTCCTCCCTTATTTTCTCGAACATTTTATTAATCTTCCTGCATTTGCCTGTTTGGGAGTCTTTAAAAAAAATGTTGTAAGTGATCCCTTGCACACAACTTTTGTGGACTTTGTTGAGGCTATTTTACCACTACAAGATCCGGTGAATTTCCATCTTATAAGGGTTCCACAGCAGTTATTTGCAGGAATTCATTAAGTGTAAATGAGAGGGAATGGTTTTGTTATGTGAGTTACATGCAGCACAGTGGACAAGTTCTCTGAAGCCCTGTAAGGAATTTCTCGTGGAAATCTGTATCCCAAACAGCACACTGTCAGTCTTGTGGGGTGGTAGGAACCTGTGTTCCCATTTTCTGGGAGAATCCCCAATATCTACATGACATTTATGCAGGGGTGTACATTACTCTAATACAAACAAATTGGATTTGTGGGGTACTTCTCCTTTTAATTCCCCTCACCAGACCAAGTGATTCTGTGTCACTCAGACTGCTCAGGCAACTCTGAGCTCAGTCCCAGTTCATAACTCTCTCAGGTTCTGCTCTGCCATTTCTGTGGGCTGTTGCTGTGTTGTTTTCCTGTACCACAATGGAGAGTGAGATGCTGTGTATCACACAGGGGTAGGGAAGCAGTCATTGCTTCAAGACACACAGCAGAAGGTTGTCAGGCTGAGCTGATCTGCCAGGATCTGAACTTATGTTTCTAGAAAGTCTGATGTTCAAACCATATGCTTATAAGCTGTTGCAGGTTTGGCATTACCGTGTAGGGAAGCCTAATGATACACAAGCTTTCTGCTAATAATTCTCCTGTGCTTTTTATCCTGGCATTCAATTCCTGACTTCAAAAGAATTAGTTAAGGTCTGTGTGTGTGCATTGTATTAACAGCTGTTGAAAGCTCTGCGTGTGGCATTTCTGGGACATTCAGGGCACTGAGAAAATGCTGTGTATTTGTAGTTTGTATTTATGCATGAAAAATATGTATTCCCTTTAAAATGTGTTTCTAATAACACTTTTTTTGAGCTGCTTTGAGGGTGTTAATTTTCTCAAGGTATTATCTTTGAGAGATATTATTCTGTTATGTAATATTGTCTGATTTCATACAGGTTTATTTAAGGAGAAAAAGAGTGTTGGAGGTAATTTCCAGTGCTGTATTTAATTTCTTACATTACTGACACAGAACATTACATCACCTGTGTTTTGTGTGTTTTCTTGAGTCATGTCCTGGAATGTGCTAGTGCAGGAACTAAGAAATTTGAGGAGGGGCATTAGAAATACACTAATGGCCACAGGATAAATGTTATAGAGGGGCTTTTCAGCTGTTACTGTAAGTTGGGGCGTTGTGTGCTAAGTGCTTTAAGCTGAGTACCACTTGCTCAGACCTCAGCAAACATGTTTAGTCCTTATCTGTTGGGTACACAACCAAGTCTAACAGTGTGCAATTTCCCAGTAAAGCACCTGGAGCTCTGCTCACAGAAATAGACAAGAATGAAGTTTATTATTTTAATTGTAAGTGCATAGCAGGCAGGTGGATAAGAACGAGCAAGATGACATGCTTTGTCTAGGAAAAATCCCACGGAGAAACACCTCTCTTTCGCTCTTCGGGTCAGATTAAAAGCGAATTCGTGTTTTCACCAATTTGGACAGCGAAAACTCGCGTTGCTGCTCTTCTTTCCCCGGTTTGGGTGCAGGAGGCGGCCGGAGCGGCTGCTGTGACAGCAGAGGGCAGTGCAAGGCAAGCAGCCGGACACACAGCCAACCCTGCTCCCTGCCTGCCGAACACCTTCCCAGGCATAGGTGGGGCTGTGACTTTTTGCCTAGCGCGGACCATCCATCTCCTCACTCCTTGCTCTGATGGGCCAGCCCCAAATTAAACAGCACTGATTTATTCTCGGTGGGCAGGAGCAGCGTTTCAGTGGAAAGAAGCAGTGATCTGTTAGGAGGTGGAGGAGGTAAAACAGACATTGATAACCTCGGCTGAAGAATCTGTGTAATTTGAACTGGAATAAATTAGTTGTTTTCCCTGCTCGGTCTCTGTGACAGGCTTGCCTTGTTTCAGCCAACTCTATTTATCATTCAGCTCACTGATTGCTCAGGTTGGAAATCCACAAGGGATGAGGGAGATAAAGACTAAATGGGCAAATGTGTTGGCAACACCAAACCCTTGCAGAAATCTTTTAACTGCTCTTTCTGTGCACAAACCCTGCAGAGAAAATCCTTCCTGCCTGGGAAGAGGTGGTCTTTTCACTGTCTTGACACAGTTTGTTGTCCTGGTGGTCACTTTTGGAAAATAACTCAAGGAGAACCTGTGTGTATTTACTTTCCCATTTAATTATGTCTAAACATTACATAACACAGATGAAATAATCAGAAATCAGAATCACTGATCAGATCCTTAATAACCCCTAAAATGCAACTGTGACAATATCCCTTTGAACTTTAAAGTAAATGAAGTCCGTGTTAGCCTGTCCCCACATTCTCATACAACTTTTCCCTTACAGTGTTTATTTAGAAAGTTTTTTCTGCCTTCTGGTCTCTGATGGTGTTCTTATTTGAACTGATAGCAAACAAATCACTCTTAAATGACAATTTATGTGAATTTTATCAGTAAGCAACTAGGACTTTATACCTTGAATCCAGCAGAGGGAGTTTTGTGATCGTTTTTCTTTAAAGTAACGATGGCTTTTTCTCCTGTGTCCCACAGATGCCTCAGTGAGAGTTATTATTGGTACCCAACACTTAAGCCTAAAGGACAGGAAGGTGGTGCTGACTCATGCCATTATGAAAGGTTTGCCAGTAGCTGTTGTGGGCAGAAAGGATGCTCCATTACTGAAGCTGTATGAGAAAGCTCTAACATCAAATCTTGTAAAATCTCTTCGAGGAAGGACTGGACATAAAATCAGCAGGTTTGCTGTGCAGCAGAATACAGTGCAGGCTTACCTGAGACTGCAGTAACTTCAAGACAAGTAGCAGAATAACAATGTTAATAAATATGCCTGTCCCAGCTAAATGAAAATGCACAGTAGCTGAGAAAATAAATCAGCTTAGGTAGGCACCAGTTAACTCCGTCATATATGTGGGCATATATGTGTCTCTTGTTTCTGTTTCCCTTTTCCACCCTTACAAAATGAGTCACAGCCAAGAGGGCTCACAAAGCTCCTTTTTGGACTTCTGAAGGAAGCACAAGGATGCAGGAGGTACCTCACAAGCTGGAAGAGCACTGTATGTGTGTAGGTATTTTCTAACAAAAAAAAAGGAGTAATTGAAGATTCCTTTTGATGTCTTTTGTCTTGCCAGCTGTATCACACTCAAACTGATACTGGTGCAGAGTCTGGAATGTTTCATTACATCTACTCACTCCCACCTGCCATGCACCCACAGTACCCTTAGCTGTTTACATATGTGGATTCCTTTTATGTGTAATTATAAATTAGTGTATCAGCCCATAACTTAAAGAATTCTGAATCTTATGTCTTCCTCTCTTTTTTTTAAGGCCTTCTGTAGATAGTTTACTCAGCCCAGCTTTTGATCTATGTCACTTTGCCTGCTTTTCCTATCAGACACTACATTTGGTCTTGGCACTTAGTTATTTGGTTAATGTTAACTACTTCCTTATTCCTCTCTTGCATAGTGAGCCATGGGCATTACTGAGTTTGCCTTTTCATTGCCTAACTACAGAGGACATGAGCCTTTCAACAGGAGAGTGCAAACTGACAGTGAATTAACTTCTTACTAGTGGAACCAAGGAAATCACCTTTCAATTCCAAGTCTGCTCCTCAGAGATGTCTCCTTGATGTCCAAAGCCCCATTGTCACCCTGTGTGCTACCAAAGGTATGAGATTAATTAATTCTCCTCACCTTTGGAGTTTGAGGTTTTTTTTGTGGAGAAACAAAGCACACACTGTCTGAATTCATTTCAAGTCAGCTATTTGTAAGTCTCTTGAAAGCTGCACCTTCAACAAGGGTTCCACCTCTGTTTTCTCCCTTTAATTTACTCCATTAAAACATGTATGACTTCTCAGCACATCTTTGGCACTTGCCTGTGTTGTGAGTCCCTGCAGCTGAGCCTGCTGCTGTGTCCAGGGACCTGGGTGAGATCTGACGGAAAGGCACAGCCCAGACCCCAAGAGAAGCTGGCTCAGCTGCTGACAGCTCTGTGCAGAGCTGTGCCTTGCTTTTTTCTTTTGTTTTGGAAGCTAATGGCCATGGGTCAAACAGACCATTTCCCAGAATGGATCATTTGTTCAGACATGGTCTTTTTTGTTGATTTTTTTTTTTTTTTGGTTCCTTGGGTTCTTTTGTTTTGTTTGGATTTTTACCTGCACAGCGCTAAGGTGCCTTGCTGCCATGATGGGAGGTACATGGAGATCTCTGGCCATTTGCCCAAGAGTTGGATGTCCTGCAGGCTTTATTTGCCTGTTCAGCAGGCAAATGTTGTTGAGTTCAGGTTGGATGCACTCTGGTGCTTTGGCTCTGTGTTGGTCACAGTGACCACCTGTCATGCCTGCCCTGACAAATGTCGTGATGCTCAATGTGACCTGCAGTGCCACTGCCAGGCATTAAGCGAAGTCACTCCCTCAACCCAGGGTCTCTCTTGATTTCTATGCTTCCCTGACACTTTTTGTGCTGATGTTTTGCAGAGGCTGTGGCTTTGCTGAAGGCAGCCATGAGACTTCTGTGATCCTCAGAAGCATGTCAGAGCAGTAGGGAACTTCACATTGGAGTGGGGTCAAGGCAGCACCGTGCTGGTGCAAATATCCACATCCCTGGAGATTTTTGGAGTGGGAATGGCCATTGGTAGGCATTATTTTGGTAGGTGAGAGGCCCCAGCAACCCCCACTTTGGCCATTTTGCATAGTCACGATTGGCCACTGGTGACAGTGGCTGCAGGACAGTGGGATGGCACGGAGGGCACTCCTGGGGACAGGAGCCTCGGGATTCTTGGGAGAGCAGGGGGAACCCCCTGCTCTGCAGAAAGGGCTGTGAATAATCAGCTGCTGGTGGACCTGGGAGTCCCTGGAGGAGCTGCCTGTGGTCTTGAGGTACACAGTGCTCTGTGCAGAGGCTTTTAGCTAAAAGGTGCAGCTGCAGCACCTGACCAGGCTGGGCCATGAAGGTTCTTGGAAAGGATTAGTGATGTTTGTTGCTATATGTGGGTATGTATATATGTGATTCATTCAGGGTCTGAAAGGTACAGAAGGTTTCTTGGCACTTGTAAATGGCTGTTACTTTTCCCCTCCAAATAAAGGAAACAAGAGAAAAAAAAGGTTGCTAAGTTTTGAAAGACAAAATGGTTTTCATTTTCTGGTCCTGGTGCCTCAGATACTTTATGGAAGCCAGTTCTGTTTCTGTTTACTTTTAACAGCATTGGTCATTCAGGTGACCTTTTATTTGTTTCACAGCCAGCTAAACAGCACTTTATGGACTCTTGAATTGCTTATTAACATAAATCTTCTGACCAAAAGATTCTCCTTTTCCCTATTTGGGTGCCAGCACTTTGCTTGAGCCAAGCAGACTATTGAATGTCAGACTCAGAGGCAGACTTCAGAGTTTTTGCTGTTGTATCCCTGGGGATGAAGCTGGAGACAAAATTCTGACCTGGCATCAGCCACTTGTGCTTTAGTGGATTTAATTCTGCAAACAACTGACCTGCTCCTTGCAAAATAGCTGATGGTGGGTGTCCTAAATTAGAAGGCAGAATGATTCCTGCCTAATGTGGGCATTCAGTGGACTTTGTATTTGTGTGTAAATGCTTTTACCTTATGTTATTTGGTCATGCAAAGGCCTAATTTTTTCCTCCTTTCCAGAAGAATCTGCCACAGAAAAACAAATGTGTTTTATTTCTCAGGAACAGTGAGCTTGCTCTCTGCTCTCTGATAGCTTGTTAACAAGTTGTGGCTGTTAAACTTATGGATGCAGCCCCTTCCAGGTAGGTTCATGAGCAGTGATGCTTTGCTAAAAACTAAGAAGGTGTTGTTCTTGGCAGTGGTAGAGACACTATGAAAAAACATCAAAGGTCATTAATGCATCTTTTGTAAACACCATCTCTCACTAATCTCTTTGTGCTTCTGCTTCTGACTGACTAGAAGTTGCCTGCTGAGATTCCTGCTTCAGCTGGTGCCCCTCTGGGGTCCCGTAAGTGTGAGGCTCCTGAGCTTCTACTCATTATTATTAATTAAGGAACAGCTCTGTTCTTGGCAACCTGAGGCACAGTTTCATGAATCAAATGCAAGCTGTGCTGAGCTGATCAATGAGGGCCTGTTGCTTTCTAAAACTGGAACCTCTGCTTTATAATATAGTGACTTTTGATTTATTTTATTTTTAAGTTAATTGCTATTTGATCAGCCATAAAAGGTAGTCTACAAAGATCCACTCTCTCTCGACAATCTTTGCCCTATGATTGTCCTTCACTTTCCATTTGACTTCTTTGGAGGCAGGTGTGTAGTTTTTAATTGGTTTTTAATTCTCCTCAGCTCTGTGAGGCAGTGACTGAACAGATCTCCAATTTATTTATTGATCCATGTTCACAGCTCTGAATTATTCTTTTATCAGCCTTTACTGCTAGTTCTTTTCCTCCCTTATGCAGGAGGCTAACACTTTTTTTTTTAATGGGAGAATTACTAGAAAACAGTAAGTAAAACAGCAACCAAGTGTTTTGAGCTGATGCTCAGCTGAGTTCCCATCTGTCTTTTCCAAAAGTCATACTCAGGAATGAGCACAGCTTGTATAAAGAAGCCAAAGGCGAGTCACTTATGGAGCCAAGAACTGAAGGATCAGATCATAAATTCAGGCCGACTAAGCTTTTGCTGAAGTTCCTTTACCAGAAGATCTTAATATCCTTCCTGAAAACTGTGGTGGCTTCTGTACATGCTGTTTATCATGCTGCAATTTGAGACCCATAAAGCTGCTACCTGAAGCTCTTTCTGAGAAGGATTTTCTCAGCAGAACTGCAGCTGGACTGGATGCAGTGTTCAGAGGGGCTGAGCAGTGTTGGCTTGTTTCAATCCATGCTATTCCCTGCCTTTTTTGAGGGGATGGGTTGTTATTGCTGGCTGGTTTTGCAGAATGCAGGGTGTGCATGTGCATGCTGTTCCCAGCGTGCTGAGCTGCCATCAGTGTCTCTCTTCTTGCCCAAGTCCACTTTAGACACCAGCTGTGGTGTGTTTCAGGAGGGGAAAAGCATGCTGATTGAAGTCAGGGTCATACAGGAGCCACCTGAACTTTGTAGCTTACCTTTTGGGGATTTAGAAGAAGAGAATCTGAGAAGTTGTGGGGCGAGAATCAGTATGGACATTGCCCATCCAGAAAGTTGCAAAGATTTTCCTTGCCATCAGCTCTGCTGCAGCTTTTTGGGTGACCAGCTGTGCCAATCTCCTGCTTGAATGGGAGAAGGAACAGGCATGGAGGAGATCCCCCCACTTACACCAGTGACTGCTTGCCTGGGTTGAGTGCCACAGGCTGCTGCTGCCGTGCTGGACAGCAGCTGTGCCAGTGATCAGCATTTGTGAGTGAACAGCTCCTGCTGCTCTGGGCCGAGCTGGGTCGCTGGTGGTGTGAGCTTAGTAATTAAATCTCAGAGGAACAGCAGAGTTGTTTCCACCCCTTGCATGCATGTAGCAATTAAAAGAGCTTGTAATTAATGGGGACTGGGGAGGGAAATCAACTGGAACCTGTCAGTTTGAGCTCCGTTTTGGTGATGAAGGTTTACTCAGCAGAGTAGCCAGTTTTCTTTTACAGCTTCCATAGGTCAGAGTTGTACATGACCCTGTGAACAGCCAGTGAGGCTTTTCAGCTGCATTAGACATACTCTCCCTGTCTAACCAGGGGGAAAAACCTGAACTCATTAAGTATTTTAACTATCCCTGATATTTCATTTTACCTGTAGGCATCTGAGATTGCCACTGTAGTGATACAAGAACATACACATTTGTGGAGGGAATCCTTGATTTAAATACATGGATATTTCCTTGGCAATGAGGAAATCCCACTAAAATAATAATTAAAATAAGCTCAGGAACAATTTCCCCTCGTTGTGAAGACTGCAATGCAGAGCACTCAGAATTAGGAAGGTGCCATGATTGGTAACCTCTCCAGTCTGCTATGTGATCTCAGGCATATTTTTCTCTGCTGCAAGGCCTGTTTCACTTCTTTAATATGGAGAGTTCAGGTGTTGCTTGACTCATGGTTTTCAAGCCCTGTGCAGAATGTGAAATTGTGGCTGCCTCTTGGGCTTTATATGGGGTCTTATCTTGGAACATATTTGAGGAGCTTCAGAATCATGTGTAAGGAGTGTTGCAGAGCCATTGCTGCTGTTATTTTTTGTACAGTCTGGCCAATGCCAGTGGCAATATTATGTTATCCTTTCTCTTCTGTGGATTGTCTTAAGTGTACCTGCCCTGAGAGAACAACCTCTGGAGCTGAACCCAAGTCCCCTATTTTTCACTGTTAGATTGCAGTGAGTGAGCAAATTGAGAGCAGTCAGAGAAAGTAAACAAAATTGAGCAGCCCTTGGAGGACAAAACCAGCTCCTGCAAGCATTTCTGGGAAGTGACTTTATATCTGCATGAGATCAGACAGATTAAATGGATTTAAGGGGACAGGAGTGAAGTGTGTGCAAGTGTGCATGTGTGTTCTCAGAGGGGTCTGTAGATGTGACACTGAATGGAGCCAAGAACAAACTCATACAGGTATGTGAAGGTGTTACCACCAGAGAAAAAGAAAAGTTTTTCTGAAGTGACAAAAGGATGCTGAAATGAAGAAAACCAGCACGAACATGAAGCCAGATATTGATTTGACTGTGAATTGGAATAATATGCAAAGTGAAATTCCCTTAGGAATACCTGTTTCTACCTGTATCTTGAGCAAAAGCTTAACTGCCAGGTGACCAGGTATTTTTTTTGACCTCTACTAATTGCCATGAGAAGTTTCATGCTGAAAGCTGGTAATGTGCTAATAAGCACATTACACCTACTGTCTTTTACTCCTTGGCCAAGTCCCCTGGTCAGAACTGATGCCTGTGCACTGGGCAAAAGCTGAAGATGGTGCAGAACATTGTCTTGTCTTGTGTCTTGCAGTATCTGCAGGAATTATGAACTGGGAGGAGCAGTTCCTATGGTTAGTCATCACTGGGGAGAGACATTTTAGATCCTGCTCCTTGCTGACTCTCAGAGAAAAAGCTGTGTAGTAGTAAATTTAGAAGGAGATTAAATGTAGTTTACAAGTGCCTTACACCTTCCGTTTCTTTGTGAGTGGTCCGCTGCAAAGGACAGTGCTGTGAAGGAAAATTACTGTCATCTGATACCTGGAGAAGTGATGGAGAGATTCATCCCTTACCTGCAGCCTGTCAGCAGTGCTGAGCCAGGCTCACTTCATGAGGTACATCAGCAAATCCTCAGACTGCCTCTTAAACTGGCCTGCTCTGGTCACTGTGTGTGTTGTGCAGGCTGATAATTGTGTGGGAGCAGGGTGTGATTTCTGTCTTTTGCTGTTCAAAGAGGGATTTACTTTTAGTTGCACAGTTTGTGTTTAACAAAAACATGTATAAACTGGTTCTAATCAGTGGCATCTGCACCAGTACTGCTAGAGCAAAATGAGTGCTTTGTGTATTTATTGAGGCAGTGCTGCTTAGGCCTTAGATCTCTAATTCTCCCCTCTTTGGCTGGATTTCCTTTATCTGTACTCAGTTCAAAGTTCTAGGACTGTACTTCCTTTGGCTTGTATTGCCATTATGTCAACAGATATGAGTTTATTTCTTTACTTTGGATAAATCTGTACTTTCACAGGGGCAGTATTTGCACTGACCAGAGATCCTCCTTCTTTTCATAAAGCCCACACATGTTTGTTTGTTTGGTTTTTTTCTTTTTTCTTTTTTTTTTCATGATAAAAGCATTGAAATAAAAATGCTTTTTCACATCACTAATCATAATCTATGTGTGTCTGTTGTAGACACATGTTCTCTGTTGCATGGCTGGGAGAATGTGTTCACACACAGACAGAGGCCTGAGGAGTTTCAATAGTCTCTTCCTTTCCACTTCTTTTCAACCACAGTGGAGTAGTTTGAACTAGTTCTTTCAGAGGAGGCCAGAGTTGTCACCATTAGAAATCTGTGTTGATTACTGTGCCACAAACTTTAGCTTAAACAGAAAGCTTACCCACTGATACAGAAATGCAGATGTATATTAAACTGTTGCTGCCCTGAATAAATTACCTCTACAAATCTGTCTATGGTATCTGCCATACCTCTGGGTTATTATTTGCTTTCACACACCTGTAACTCTGTAATGACCTGGTTTGGTCCTTCAATGCAAATTTTACAAGTTTGTTCCCAGCATCCAGAAGTCTACATCAATCAGGAGAACTGATCTACAAATAGGTGAAGTAAATAATTGAGCTGTACTGACCAGAGACAAATCTGGCTCCGAGGCAGTGAGAAGAGGAATTGTAGGTATTGCTGGCAGTGTGTAGGCTTCTCTATGTCTGAGATAATGACCTTGTTGAAATGACATGTCACCTCTCTAGGATTTAATAAGTGTTATGTTGGAAGGCGTCCCTCCCTGCTCTTACCCGACCCCGAGAAGCAACACACAGAATGGCCTTAGCCAAGAAATGCGCTGCTGGACTTCCAGCTGCTGATTTGCTGCCAGAGATGTTTGGAGGATCCACTCTGCCACTGAAGCTGCCTGGGCAGTTTTATGGGCTGAGTGTCAAAATGCAGGGGGCAAAAAGCCTGAATCAAACTGTCTTTGAAGAACAGAATGAGCTGCTGCTTCGGAAGCTCCAGTACCTTTTCCCACATCTGGGAAGCTTAGCAGAAGAATAGTGCCCTGTATAATGAAGCATGAAGGGGGAGCTGCCAGACTCTTCCTCAAGATCTTTTTTGAGCTGCTGGTTTTGTAACAGCCAAAATTTGCTCATATATTCCTCCTGTCCCCTTTCCCACTCTACCTGCTTCCCGATTCTTCAGCCTCCCCTCCATCCTGCCAGTTGTAGAGAGACACCCGAACGTTTAGTGAGTAGCTTTCAAACCCTTTTTATGGGTTTTAACTTCTCACTTCCTGCTGTTCCTAATGGAGTCAAGCAGTTAAATCCTGAACTTGAAAACATGAAAAGGTTAAAGGAAGTTAAATTCCAGGTATGTGGTGTTCTGGGATCGCCCCTGTGCACAGTAGGAGCAATTGTGACAGTTGTTTAGTACACAAACTGCCTTAAGCCCCTGTGGTACTCATGTATTAGCATGGCCATCAGTCATCCTGCTACTCCAAACAGCAAACCTGCAGGGCCAGCCTTGGTGTGATTGCTGAGCGAAGAGAATGCTTGACACCAGTTTATCCAGGTGGGCATGGCCCTATCAGGTACTTTTTGGGCAATCTTTGACACCCACTTCGGAAAACAACTACGTATGGACTTGCTCTCAGCTTGGCTTTCTGACTGAGAAGTGTCTTAGCCAAAATATGAAGTGAGCTGGAGAGACCTCAGCTCCTGGATGAATGGAGAGAGACTGTTTTGTGGTATAAGCTGGAAAAAGAAGTTTTCTATGGCAAGAATATTTCCAGGCCAAATCCATACCTCATTAACATGGAATAACTTGATTGCAGAAGCACTTGAATAAATTCATAAGAATTTATGTGAAAGGGTCAAGTAAGACAGATGGCTTTAGTAAAGAACTTGTGTCTTTAAGTATTTTAATTTGCTAAGTGTTTCTTAAAAGAATTGCCTTTAAGTTTCACTCCTCCTATGGAATTTTACTCCAAGTTTTTTAAAAATTGTAATGTTATTTCACTTTCAGGCAGCTCCTCCTTTTAGCTGGCTGAAACTTATATTAACTTGTGATGTGTTCCTTGTTTTGTAATCCTAATTAGACTATTGAAAGAGTTAATAGATGCCCATTTCAGAGGATGTTTATGACATCTTAATTGCAATGTAACTAATTTAAATCTGTGTGAGGTGTACTTATCAATGTAAGGAAATAAAAGCAGCCTGCAAAGTGCTAGTTAATATTTATAGGATTTTCCCTCTCATTGATATTAGGAATCATTTCAGTTTGTGTATGATTCATTAGTGGTCAGTTCCATATTGGCAGTTCAAATCTTGTGATTGAACTGTATGACCTTCTTGTCTCTGAAAGCTACTCACTGATTTGCTTTTGGAGTGTGAATACTCAGGTAGTTCCAGTGATGTCTGTCTTAATTTTGTTATTGTTCTCAATCCTGGAATGAAAACAAGGGCTAGAGGCTTATTCCATCTCATTTGATGGTATATTTTTACATATGTACAGTTTGTTCTGTTCATGGACTTCATCCATGGAATTAAGATGTTATGTCCTCTCAAAGATGGGGATATTTAGAAAAGGAAGGTGCTGAAGCACTTCAGTTACTACCAGTAATTCAGACCCTTTCAGAAATTGCATTGTAATAATTTTATAATAAATGATAAGACAGAGATAGCAGCTTTTTTTAGCCTTTCAATCATGCACATTTCTTGAAAGAAAAAATGTGTTGTTGCTGGTTTTAGGTTTCACAAGCTTTATTAGGGGTGCAAATAAGACAGAGATTTAATAGTGTTGTCATAATATACCTGAACAAGGTAAAAGGGTCATAAGGAGAATGTTCATTTTCAATATTCAGTTAATCACCCCTTACCAGCAAGCTGCTGCTGTTGTGCTCTTTTATTCACAAGAAGAAATTGTTATTCACCTCCCTCAGAGGGAGTTGAGGGACTTGGAGCTGAGCATTCAACACAAGAAGAGGGCAGGGCTTTACAGCTCTGCCATTATCACTACACCACCCTGTGGAACAACGAGGTGTCCCTTACTCTGTGTGAGCTGTGTACATGTGCTCCTCATTTGCCTCTGCTTTTTCGTCCTGGATTTGGTTTCAGGTACTGACTATGGCATAAACTGGTTGTTCTCCAGTCTGGGAAGTACCTGTTACTGTTGTCATGACTGACCCATGTCTCAAGGCTGGCAGCATTGTCAGACACAGCTCTGAAATGACTTCAGATGGGTCTGCTTTCCCTTTTCCAGCTGTGTTTCTCCAGTCCTTCACCAGTGCTCTCTATTTTCCTAGAGTTTTGTTTCTGTAAACTAAATTGACCAAATTATGCTCAGGGATCCAGGATTGCTGATTAGTTTTAGATTGTGAAAGGCTGCCAACTGAATAAAAGCCTTAACAGCATTTTGGATCATTCCCCTGAATGTAAATCTTAACTGTGGATTAGCTGCCTTAGAGGATTAGAACTGTGATACACCAAACTTGCCACCTTTTGATTACTGCCTTAAGTGGTTAAGAACTGAGCCTGGGTCAGTAATGAATCTGTTTTGCTGTATGAGACCTGGGTCCTTATGCTGCTTTGATCTATGACCTGTGCTGATCCTTTCATGGACAGTTGTTTGCAGTTTAAACCTGTCTTTCTCAACAGTGAAATTGCTGCCTAATGCATGATCTCTCTCAGCCTTTAGCATTTATGCTGCTGTGATGAACAACATCCTCAATTCCAAGTTAATGAATCGATGTTAATTAGTACCCATTGTCCACAGAAGCCCACACTCCTACTGAAGGTGGAGAGAATGGTCTCTTAACATCCCAGTGGCCACATGAGGCACAAGGGAGTTCTTGTCTACAGCTTTTTGTTGGAAGCTTCCCAAAATATTCTCTTTCCTTGCCTTGAGCTGACTCTTCAGCATTTCTTTGTTGTGTCTTTTTTGAAGCGGCTTCCAGCTCGCATGTGCTGTTAAAGCACATGGGCATCTAACACACAATTCTGTGCTTTGTGAGTTTCCTTTGGCTGGGAAACTGCTCTGTGCCTGAGGTTGGCTTTGTGACTCTGACCATAGTCTGATGACTGTAGTGGGGAACTGCTGCAAGGGAATTCTGGGTTTGCTGGAGTGTGCGTGAGAGCTTAATGCTACTTTCATAGCTTTGGTACTGTGTAGGAGGTACTGCCAAAGGAGATGAGAAATCTGCACCCAGAGCTGCATCTGAAGGATTGGAGGGAGTGTCCCAGGAAGACATGGGCAAGTGGGGCCGAAGGTTTAGGTGTAGTGTGAGACTATGTGGAAGGGAGTGATCCTTAGCATGTTTGAAACAACATTTTACAGCCTAATAGGTTATATAGGAAAGCACTTAGAGAAGTTAGAGGGACAGTGTATAAAATTAGAGAGCACTCCACTTGTAGGTAGAATGAAACAGCATTCACAAACCTTGTCTTATGCTTGGCATGAAGGTTTAGTGTACATGTCTTAATCTGTGGTGCTAGGACTGGTATTCTTAGCAGTATTTTAAACATTTGCATCTCCTTGTTTTGCCAGTAAAAACTTCCTAGAATAAGGGGTCATTTTCCTTTACAGAAACAACATCTCCTCCAACAGTGCTGAACAGAAGATTTCTGGATATATCTCTCTGGGTTTCATTTTGAAAGACTTCAGTTTATGTGCTTTTCTGTCCTAATATCCTGAACTGGGCTTGAAGAATTAACGTTCGTGATCCAGTCACACTGACTTGCAAAGAAAGAACTCTTCCCTAGACCAATTTACCAGATTTATAACAAGTAGAGCTGTGAAGCTTTTTCTCTCCTTACTGAACTATGTTAGCAATTATCTGAGTAATTCTGCAGGTTTTGCCCCATTTTCTGTACCCCCAGATCTTTGCAGATCAGCTTAGAGGAGACTTCAGAGAGGCAAGGTTAAGAACTGCCTTGTAAGTGAAAGTGTGTAGTCAAAGGTTGCCTCAGTCAGTTCACTCCTCCTTCCCTTTTGGGGAAAAAGAATGAAGCTGAGCTCCAGCAGTGATGGAAATGAACACTTCTAAATGAGGAGCCATCACTGTTTAAAGGAAGATGGACAGTGAGACTTGATGATTACCTCTTATAGACCACAATTTTGTAGGTTATTCAAAGTGTATTGATTGCCAGGAAGTAGTCTCTGAGCTGAGTGGATTTTTTCTTTCTCATTTTCAGGTTTGTATTTATTATTGCAGTAACAAAGAATGTGAGAGGAGCTAACACACATGTCACTCCACCAGAGTGAAGCCAGAAGGGGTCTTTTATTACTCTGTTTTTCTACATGTCAGTGTGGCAGGGAGGCTGTTTCAAGCAGGGCATATCCATGTCTGTGTATTTTCTCAGTGTTTAGTGCAGTTATTTATTGTGAAGTCACAGTGCTTTTCCAGTGTAAGGTGGGTAATGTGTTGTTGTAGCTCTTGATCTACTGATTAGACCTGAGGCTGTCTGAGCTGTCAAGAGTACAAGGCCTTGCCTATGTGTGCTATGGAAGAGAGATACATTAGAGGCAACATGGTGGTGGAATGGCAATTGCAGCCTAAAGGTGGAGGTGGAAATGTGGGCTGTTTCAGTCAGTCTTCCGATGAACTGAACTATGAACTTGCTATCTTGCAATGTAATGGCAGGGAAAGTGTACAAAGGACAGAGCTAATGTCTTCCTGGAGGTGTTTAATGATAGGATGAAAAGCATCAGAGACAAATTGCAACAAAGGAAATCCTCATTAGTTATTAGGAAAGAAAAATTGGTCATGAGGGTAGTGAAATATCGAGATAGATTACCCTGACAGTAAAGCTCAGCTGACTAACCTGACCTTAGAGGACCTTGCATTGAGGGGCAGGTTGCATTAGAAGAACTCTAGGTTCCTCCTGTACTTACTTCTTCTCCATTTGTTGCTTCTAACCTTCCCATGGCTGTGCTGTACAACCCAACTACACACTGAGAGTTCCTGTGCCTTTTGGAGAAGCAGTGTGAAAGCCTGTTTGCTGCAAAACACCAATATCTTTAATGAAGCCTGCCTATGCCTTCTGAGCAATCCTGAGGGAACAGCCACTGCAGAGAGGGAGGCATGCTGCTAAATCCAGTGTGAATCCCTGTTCTGCCTGTGCTTGGATGTCATTGCACACTGTGAGTCCAGGAGGAGGGTGTTTTTTCTGGTATTTGCAGATATGCAGTAAAATATGTCACAACCTTCATGGAAACCATGCAAAAAGGAAATCACGGTGTGGAAACAATCCCTCTCACATCCTATCTGGATATCCTAAAACTAACTTGGGCTGGCTACACCAATCAAGGCAGGATGGTGTGTGTTAGTTCACCATGCTGCTCTTTAGCACTGCCTTGGGCATTCCTATTTGGAAAGCTGGTTTCACCTGACTGTTTCCTCTGTTCCTGTGGGCAAGGTAACATGGAAGCTGTCCCTAGGAATGAAATTCCTCAGTAGCCCATGATAGTCACACTCATGAGGCTGTAAGAAGCTGTGCTGCATCTGTGTGAGAGAGCAGCAAGAGTTAAGGCAAAGATGTGGAAACAAAAGAAGCAGGGGGATAAAAATGAAAACCTATAATTCCAAACCCAAATCATAGAAAACAAAGGGCATATTTGTTGTGGATGAGTTCTGCTCTGATGGAATTTCTTTTCGGACGTGCTGGTATGGGTGGGGCAATGAATCATAAGGCAGAAACTATAACTCTGGTAGGGTTTCTATGCCACTGATTCTGAATTTAAATCACAGAGCACTTAATCATTGTCAGCTATGGAGGACTGTTGACTTCCAGGCCATTAACAAAATGATACAATGTCCCAGACAGGAAATAAAACATCCTTTGGGACTTGTCAGGTTGGGTTAAACAGCTGAGGCTGGGTCTCCTGAAGGCTCCTGCAGCTGTGCAGTAGCTGGGACTGGACCTCGTGTCCTCAGCTTCTAAATTAGCCATGGAACGAGGGAGCTGGAGGACTGGCCCTGTCACCGTGTGCCTGTGTGCTCTGTCTGTGCAGAGGGCTGACAGCAGAGGCACAGCAGCCAAAAGCAGTGCTCCCTGGGCTGTCATTCTTGTCTGCCAGCAAAACACAGAATAGCCATAGCACTCTTTTCCTAAATGCTTCATTTCTGATGTTTTTCAGGATGTTTATTTACTTGTTTTGGCCTATAGAGCATAGGAAACAGGATTGTCTTCAGGAAAGAAATGCGTCTGTCCTGATTTCAGCTGGAATAGAGTTAATTACTTCTCAGTAGCTGCTACAGTTCTGTGCTTTGGACAATTTCTATTTTAGACTGTAATTTTTCACTTGCTATGGGAGGTGGAAAGAGAACCAAACATAAAAACTTTTGTTGACACTTTTCAACCACAGTTGCAGTTTATCATCAGGCAATGGTAAATAAATAGCTCTGTTAGCATGAGGCAGCAAGGTGGGTGTGTAGCACAGTAGTTTTCATCTGTTTTTCAGGTTTCTCAGCACTCAGTCACACTCAGTGTTTTGGGATGCTGCTCAGTACTGTTACTGGTTTTTTTCCCCCGTGGTTTTAATAATGGCATTTATCTTCAAGCACCCTGTGTTTGTCCCATCATTGTGCTCATAGGCTCAACCCATGTTTAGGAACCTTCTGCTAATATTAATGGCAGGTTCCAATTCTGTAGAACAGCTCTGGGTGCTGGAAGAATAGAAGGGTGGAAAATGGCAAAATTGATGTTCCCAGCTACATTTTGCTGAGATGTGCCCAAGTTGCTTCTGTAGCACTTGGAACCAGGACTCAGTAGAAGAGAAAAAGAGCAGGAAGGTGTGTATACACATGTAGGTATGAAGGTGGGCCAGATCCTGAGGACACCTGAAATTAATAAACATATTTGCAGAGTGAGTGTGGTCAGGTTTTACTTCCAGATCTACCTGTTTTGCTGCCTTTTTTTGCCTTTGCCTCAGGGAGCAGTGGAAGACAGAAAACTTCTTACTTGAAAGGGTGAGTTTTTTGTCTTAATTTTATCACTTAACATAAGAATAACATGCAGCTAAAGAAAGTAGATGTGATACAGCCTTTCCGGGAATGAATAAATAATTAGCAGAAGTACGTGGGCTGTGCCCCTACAAAGCTCATTTGTATTGCAGACCAGGATAGCAGCAAGTTCACAATTGTCTCCCTGTCAACAAAACTCACATGTCTTTAGTTGGCCCTTTCTCTACCATGTCTCTGCAAATGTTCCTCTCCTGGGGAAAAGAGAAACCTTGGACTTGTGTCTGCATTAAGAGTTGTGTGTTTACATTTGCACTGGTTTTCTGCATGAAATTCTTTACTCCCTCTGCTCTAAAATGCCAGCATTTCCCTTTCCTTGAAATGGTTTCTTCTGAGGAGTTCTTTGCAATAATAAATAGAAGAATGCTACATGAAATTAAACAGCATTGTATTGCCTCAGTGTATTGCTTGTCTTGCAGCTCAGGCCAGGTTACATTCTGGCTAGGAACAAGGCAATTACATGAGAATCTGGTACTGCCTGTGCGGTGTTATTTTATATTATAGACAGAATAATAGGCTCAACCTTCTGCCAAATGCCCTTTCTTTACCACACCCTTCTTACCTTCTTCTGTTTGTACAAGATTAGTGAAGTATAGAGAATGTTTAATTAAGTTTAATTGCATGACAGCTTAAAAGTGGGAAGGTAATTACTCATTTAATTATTGTGCCGCTTCGTGCTTAAAGTGTGTGTATAATTGCTCTTTTTATAAGGACACTCAACTTTGCAAGCTTGCATGAAATTATAACAGCCTCATACCTTTTAGCTCCTCTTTAAAGTAAAACTAAGCAAGTAGCATCTGTAAAACAAGAGAAGTGCATTCTGTTACCCCAGGCATTCTCCCTTTTCCATTCACTTTTGGTGGTGTCTTCCTCCCTCCATGACATTTCTGCACTGGGAAGGACTGTAACGTTAATCACATAACACACAACCCATTGTCTTCTACGTATTTTTCATTAACAGTTGTAGAACATGTCAAGAACTTGGGACTGCAGATATGCCAGTGTAAATTATTATTTCCTGCTCTGTCTCCCTTAATTATTTCTCCGGTGGCAACTCGACATATCATGGAATTTGGCTGTGTTAAGCAGTGAAAGGTTAAGTGACTCCTAGTAACGAGTGCTGATAGAAGGAGTCTTATCCAACATGCTTAAGGGCTCAAAGGTATCTGAACAACTGCCCTTCTTTGCAACGGTTCATTTCTCTTCTGCCCTGACTAGTACCAGCAGTAAGGCTGAGGTACTGTGGTTTGGCCAATCCAGTACTGCCTGGAGCAGCAGTTAACTGTGATGTCCAAAGGATGATTTCCCTGTAGAAGTCACCAGAGTGGAGAGAGAAGCAGAGCAGTGAAGGAGAAAGCCAGCTATTCAAACACAATCACTTTTGTAATTGCAAAGGGACTCAGTCTGAGGTAGTTGCAGGCTCTACAAGATTATTTTTTGTTTAAATAGCAAACAGTTAGATTACGTGAAATCCCAGTGCAAAAGGTCCCTCTCTAGCCATTAGGCAAGGAAAAGAATTTCCTGAACTCTCTCAAGGTTACTGTCAAATTAATTTCTGTATTGATGAGTTCTCTTACCTTTCCCAAGTGAGTGGTAATAGGGGGTATGTGTGTGTGGCAGGGGGTCATTTGGTGCGTTAGTGCTTTTCTTTGGGGATCCTGATGTGACACAGCAGAATTAAAGCATCATGATTACTCCCTGCCAGAGAACCAAAGGGCTGAAGCTGCAGAGGATCCAAGAGCTGTCAATGTCTGGACTGGGGCCCCTCTCCAGTCTGCAGCTATCCTGGTTACTGCCTGTGTGTCTCCAGGCATTTTTCCTCCCTTTGAGGGTAAGGTGGTCCAGAGTAATGCAGACCTGTCCCCCTGGTGCTGTCCAGAGCCCTGTGGGATCTCTCTCCTGTGCAATTCCTTGGCACTGGTAGCAGCTTTCAGCAATCCCTTCCTCTCAGTCCATCTTCCTTCTGCATCTTCACATGTCCTGCCATCCTTTGATACTCCCAGAGCCTCTTCACTGTTTCAGCATTTTTCTTGCAGCTCAGGCTTTTGTTTCTGAGTCAGTACATGAAGGAGACGATTTGGCCTTTCAGTAACCCTTTAGGAGCTGCTGCCATTCAGACCATGTGCTTCCCACTGTGTATCCTATGGCTGTTATGGAAACATTGGTCAGCAAAGATAAGGTTTAATGGTTAGGCAGTAAGCACATTTGTGCCGTGAGCACCGGGGTGAGAAGATTTTAGTTAAAATACATGACATCCTTTCTTGTCTTGTCTTTTTACTACTGTCAGTGGGGAAAAATATGTGCTGAATGACATATGAATGTGTTGCCATTAATGCTGAATTAACCTTATATGAAGGCTGTTTGGGTAATAAGAATCAGGTGATCTTGATTTTCTTCTAGCTGTCACCTGACCTTCATCTGCTGATTTGGAAAACCAGGTAACGATATGCTGATTTCATCAGCTGTGTGACCTGGGCATTCATAGTCTCTGGAAAGTTCTGTTGGCTGTAGTTTTCCAAATCTGGATGTTTTACTGGTACTTTAGTGCTCTCTTCTGTATTTGAAAGGATCTTCTCTCTCAAGGTAAAGCTGTTTATGGGAAATAGCCATTGCCTGATATGGGTGGATATTTGCATTACTGAAAAACAATTACAGGTAAAGAACCGTGGCTGGAAATGTGCTTGAATGCTTTGCCTGAATCCTCAATTTGGCTTGTTTGAACAAATGGGGTTAATTTTTTTCAGAGGAAAAATAATTAAAATGTTTCTCAGTGGGTGTTTTGCAGATAATAATAGTGCAGCCGTGTCAATAAAGTTAATAAGGCTGTTATCCTCCTGAACTGCTTTTTGATCAGAAATTGGCAATTGTGGTTTTAGATAAACTGGACTACTTTTACAGGCTTTTTCTCCCCATTTGATTTTTTCAGCTTTTTGTATTTTGCGAAGAACAAATCCTCACCACAGTCCAGGTAGCAATAGGGCAGCTAAGGCTTTTATTTCTTTTTTGCTTGCTTGTTTGTTCTTCTCCATGAAATGAAAATTTTCTCTTATGCTTCATGTTGAAAATACAAAAAGAAGTTGATAATGCAATGCCAATGATTTTTTTCTTTGAAAATATCACACAGCCTTACTAAAAAATCTTGAGTTGAAAAACCTACAAAAATAAGTACTAATAGATAATTTTATTGTGATTATACATGCTTTCTCTAAAAATGTAGAAATAACATGCTGGAAAAGGAAAGGTCAAGGTGGTTCCATGCAATTTTGCTCCTGGAAAGCATGAAACATAACTGCTATGTCTGGCACACCTGTGGAGGAATGTCCAGTTATTTATGGGTCTAAAAGAGCATAAGGGGCAGGGCATATATGATGACAGGCTTATTTTCCTGGAGAATGGATTAGTCTTGCACAGTTATTTCTGAGAAGTGAATTAACTTTATAATTTCTGTTCTTGTTTTACTTCTTATTCTGAAAGCTTTCAGGGGCACCTGATGATCTGAAATTTTCTGTTGAACAACTGTTCTGTGTACGAGAATCACACAGATATGAGAAGCCGAAAACAAATCAATTTATACTAAAATTTATTGGATACAGTAGCTTTGCAAAACGGAATGCGAAGAGGTATTAGCCTTCTCAGATGTTGGTAGCCTGAAGGATAAACACTGCTCCACTGTGGCCATTGGTGCTTACCACCCAATTAATTACGGGTTTGTTAAACTGAGGTGGTGCTAACTTTGCCTTTATCTAGGAACAAAGTAGATCTAGACCTTCTCGAGTAGCTTTTGTGCTTTTAGGCTGGCCCATGTGTTGTTTTGATCTCAACAGCTCTTTAGGCACTTGAGTTTTTCTTTAATGACAGCTGTACAATTCTGCTGGGCAAATTCTGGTTGTTTTCCAGACACTAGAAGAGTGTCCATGAATGCCCTGGGCTCCCACGGTACTTAATTTGCCAGGGTAACGCTGATATCCCCTTCCAAGAAGGAAAAACTGCAAAGAGGGTGAGGGTTTCTGAAGAAGAGCTCCCCATCTCTCTCTGGGGGGGACTAGTCAGGGAGGGGCTGACAGAAACTGCTGTGCAGCGTGAGCAGAGGAGGTGAGAGAAAGACGATGGAAAGTGAGGCTTTCAAAGGGCAAGTTCTTTCAAAGATTAAATGTTACCGAGCTTGATCTGCAGCTGGTAAACAGGAAAATGCCAGGGTGATATTTCTGATGTGAATGTCTCTGCAGATTAACAGTAATTAAAGCTGCTCTTAGTGTGTGTGTGGCTTTCTTTACCCTCAGTGTCCACATGCTTAGCCATTGATGTTAAGAATCAAGTATACTAATACCATCTTAAACTATCTAGTTTTCTTTTTTCACATGAAAGCTCTAGTAGATTATGGAACGAGTTTGTACTGTGTAACCCCAACTGCTACAGAGTGACACAATTCCTCTGTTATCATACTTATTTTAACTGCATCTCTCGTTTATAATCCCATCTGTTTACATTATGCCATGTTTAAACTTCCCCATACAAACAACTCCGAAGTTAATAACATCAGCTAGACCAGTAACGTGAGTTGCAGACACGTTGGGTGTCAAAATTCTCCTTTGCTGTAGACAGGTTTAGGAGCAGATTTTTTTTTTTTTTTCTGTTTTCTTGTTTGTTTGGGGTTTTCCTCCTTCCCTTCTCCTGCTTTCGTCACTTTTTTTTTCTTCTTCCAAGAATATTTGCATTGAGGAAGAACACATTGGTGTCTGAAAAATGGTCTTTTTATGCAGGATGGCTTGTGCTTGGGGATATAGAATCCAAGCTGCCTGCTTGTTATGCGTGTGAATTGTGACCAGCAGGTTCTCACTGAGCGTGGTATGGAACAATTAATCTCGACCTGGGCCCTGATGTGATCACAGCTGAGTGTTTCTCTACATTCAACCCCCTGCAGAGTATGAGAAAATAAGGCTGTGCCATCCTGGACACAGCTTTCTGTCTCATTTACAAGCAACCACAAGGCAATTTCATCAAAGACTAATTCTAGGGAGAAGGATTGTAGTTTAAACTAGTATAGTAGCATAGTATTGAATATGTATATATTCTAGCACCATCTAGCAGTTTTCCAAGGTAATGTCTATAGTAATAAAACATAAAATAATAAAACAATGCTTGATCAAAGTTCATATGCAGTTTAGAAAGATAACTCCACTGAACTATCTTTCATGGCAAATCTTCTGTACCAATGTAATCTTACTGTTAGACTGGGACTGTTAGATCCCATATATTTCCCATTCCTGCTAGTACAGGTGGCATTTGTAATCAAGCAGTTACAATCTGCCTATGCAGATAAGCAGATAAGCAAGGTCATACCACCCAAGGATTTGTATTTCTCAGACTATCTCTTTAGCCACTTTGCTGCCTTCCCCGTGATGGCTGTGAACACATCAGATGAAAGGAAGGTGCTGTTCTGAGCCACAGCAGTGTGAAGCTGGACTTTTAGTGACTGGGTCCCTTCAGGAGGTGCAGTGGAGTCTTCCTGGCACACTGTGTCTCGAGCAAAGCTGTTGTGAGAGATCCAAGTTAATGACACAACCTGGTCTAATGTGTAGCTACCTATTTATTCCCCCTTCCCTGAGTTGATGTCCTGTCTTGCCTGTGCTTGGTTCCAAGAGTTAAACTGGCAGGAAAGTAACCTCACAGAAACCATTTCCCCCTGTGAGGAATGTCCGTGTGCTCAGCAGACACGCTCGGTGTATCAGACCCATTAGACTGCAATTATCTGGTGGTGGGGAGGAACATCAGTGGATTGACTGTGGGCAGTTTGGAATCAAAAAATAAGAAATGCACAAATCATTGCACGTGACATGAGATGTGAAATGAGACCCATGACAAATCAAATACTGTGATTTCTATTTTTTGTTACTGAGCATACAATACTCCTGGGATCCACCCTGTTCTCACTGCATGTAATAAAGTCAAGTAAAGGGCAGAGAGATAACTTAGCAGTTGCTGGTATAAAAGGTTAGGATATAAATGTTATAAATATTAGGTTGCAAGAAAAGGCTGTGTAAAGCATAAGGTATAGCTGTCTTTTTTTGGAGGCAAGAGATAAACCCAATCAAAGATACAGACAAAAAACTCTCAGTTACGTAGTATCAGATTTAAAAAAAAAAAAAGAAGCCCAAAACATTATTTTATCAGAGCTAATAAAACTAAATTCTTACTAGCTTAAAACAAACTACCCAAAGCCAAACAAACAAAGAAAAATAGCAAATCACCAAAACAATAAAACAAAGCCCAAACAGGCAAATCTTGGGATCTCTGTAAATCACAGCTTCCTCAACTTATTTCCAAACAGGCAATTGAAGACCTCAGCAGTTGTCCTTCTGATGAGCCTTTAAATCACTAAGCCCTTATCAGCAAGGAGTAGAACAACTTTTCTTCCAGCAGATTTATCCTGCCATTTCATTTGAATTCAGCAAAACCCATTAGCACAGTGTCACTTCCCCCAGAGTTAGTGTAGCCATTGTATATTCTCTCTCTCTCTCTCTCTCTCATCTTGTTTTGGGGAAGGCTTTGCTGTGGGTCAGTTTTCCATAAACTGAACCAAATTGTTTTGCAGTCGACTGCAGCCTGTCATTTAGTTGTGCTGTTGGCCAGGGCCCAGCATTCTGCTTTAAATGATACTGTGTGTGATGTTGCCCTCATTCAGGAGAGCAGGTGATACAGGTCCTGTGCTCTGATTTGGGTTGCCTGTTGGCTGATCTGCATGAGTGTTAATGACATTTTTGGTTTTGAAGGAAGCTATCAGTTTAGGTGTTTTTCTGTGTTCTCCCAGTCAGTGTCCTGGGTGAGCTTCCAAGCTCAGATAAGATATAGCACTGTGTGTTTTGGCAAAAGGTGGGCATTAGGAAGAGTGCATTGAGGCTATCTATGTATTTTTATGTTTCTTGCTAGTTTGGGACACCTGGTCATTCTGTAGTGATCAAGCTGTAGGGATTCCTATTGTTCCTGTAAGTGAACACACATGGAGCATGTTCTCTCCTTGCGAAGTGCTAGAAATGGTAGCAGCAGACAAAGGACTTTGGTCAGCTTTGTCCTTTGGGCCAAGGTAGGAGCACCCTGAGTGATGTCTCTGAACTTCCTCTCAGGCTGAACTGTGGTTGAGTTTTGAGAAATGGACTTGAGAACCTTGAGCCTATCCCAAAACAAGGGCTGCGATGCCATTCATCTATCCAGAAGGGAGAGAACTTCTCACACCAAACTTGATTATGCTACTCTCTGTGTCCTTGTAGTCCCTACACGTATCTAAGAGTTGCCTTTCCTAACACATTGTCTCTCATAAAGCAGTATCTTATCAACAGTAGGAAGTTAAATTCAAAATCTTCAGCTTCAAAAGCAAAAACGATCACTGTTTATGCTTTCAGACTCTCATGTCTGACCCAAGTCCAAAGATCTCCTTACCTACTACTAGATCTTCCAAATTGCTCCAACGCACTAGATGTTACCATTTGCACTCTTAGTGGAAATGAAGGTGTGGCAGGATTCCAATTTTTAAATTCTAATAGGGTGCAAGAGATTTTTTTTTTGTTGTTGTTTTCTCTCTGTGGCACTTTACATGGGAAAATGAAAATGTGTGTCTTAGAACTGAACAAGAATTGCACTGAGATTCATCTACAGAGGGAATTCTTGGAATCCTTTGAAAGAAAGGCTCCTGAGACGGCCAAGAGAGATCCCTCTGGCAGGGGTGTGCAGGAAGACCTGTCTAAACAGATTGGTTGCAAAAGAAGCTGTTTCTTTAACTTGCTGGATGTGTTGTTCTTATCTGGAACAGGTAGTTGCCATTAAGCTGTTGGCAGATGAGCACTAGGCTGTACTCAGAGTTCTCTGTGGCTGCCAGCGCTGTCTGAGCTCTTACCTTATGTATCTGCCTTTCAGACTCTGCACTGGCATATGGTCCTTCCTCTCTGCCCTGAAAATTACCTCTGTTCTTGGAGCTGTGACTGTTCCTAAGTGCCATGATGTGTTGGCAAACATCATGTACATGAGGTAAATGCTCCCTGGAGGTTTTCCACATGCTGCTGAACTCTCCAAACTTGCTATTCCTCATGCTCCTCTAGCCCAATTTTCTCGCTTTTGCTGCCTGACTCCTGTGAAACATTCCTCTGGAGCCTCTACTGCCTTTCTAGATAAAGAAGAAAGTCTGAAACTAGACAAAACATCCTTTTGCTTCTGCTTAAACTGCAGATCTCAAGTATACAGATAGATATGCCACTTATCTCTAGTTGCACAATGTACTGTTTTCTCACCTTCTGCTTCACTATTAAAAGGAAACCAGAGAGGCAGAGAAAGCTCTGAGGTTCAGAGTAAGTAGGAACAGTAGCTGGAGTGAAAATGAATGAATAAAATATTTCATGACATGGAGTCTCACTATGCAACCAATCATCCTGTGATGATGTAAAACTGCTTTGCCAGCCTCCCCAGCTCTTTTTGCTCTCCATAGTTTCTGGTTTAGTTGATGCCTGGTTTACCTTTGCCCTCCTCCATCTTCAGCAGTCTCTAGGGTGAGTTTATAACAATCAGCTCAGTGAAGGGGAGGAGTAGGAGAGCCAGTGACCTGTATCACTGGAATAACTTTGATAGGCTGGAAATTGGCATCATTACCCTTGCATTAACCACTTAGATAGATACACAGTTACATGCAATAGGAAGATAAGTATGTAAATGAGAATAAAATTGTTGAGGCAATATCAGGAGAGAGCAGGGATGTCAGTTAAGCAGTGACTTCCTGTGAGAGCTTTCTTTTTTGGATAGCATGTCAACAAAGTCAGCTTCGGAAGATTGGAGGGACAAAGAGGGAAGAGGAGGTGCCAGGGAACAGTACAGGCATCTTCCAGTGCATACAGAAAATACATTCATAAAATAAGCAAAGTGACCTGGAGGTTTACTGAGGTTCATGAATGACCCTGTAGTAACTCAGTGTCAAGAAGTGACTAGAAGGAGCCACACAGAAAATTCCATGGCAGCTAACAGACGAGTGAGCTGATCCATTGCAATGAGGAACATTTATTAATTGTCACTGTAAAATGAAAACAAAATAGAAGTAATGTATTTACTGTCCAATACATCTGGGCCACAGCTTGGGGTAAAATGCTCTCTTATCACCTACCGAGCAGAAGTGAAAAGGCTCATCAGTGCTGCATTTTGAAGACATTTAGATGAACAGTTGCTGCGAGACTGCACAGATGGTTTCACAGTATCTGAGTGTTACAGCTGCATCTTCAGCCTGTGCCTTCAGACACTTGGGCTCCAGGGGGGTCTGAGGGCTGTCAGTGCAGGATGAGCACCAATCCAGCCAGACAGCACTGGTGGTTAAAAGCTTAGGAAGTCAGGCTGATTGGACATAGGAGCAACTGGAAGATCCATCAGAAGATCACCGTGTGCCACAGGACTGTTACAAACAATGTCTCCCAGAAGGGTTTGGACAAGTTGATTTCTCTTTCACTAAAAAATTGACCTTTGCATTTAGAATTTTTTTTTTCTGGGCTCATGCTTCTCATTGAGTAAATACATTTTGAAGGGATGAATATTTGACAAACTTTGCTCTCCAGCTCTGTAAAAAGAAGAGGATCTGAAGAAATTTTGGTACTTCTAATGTAATGCAGCACAAAATGCATAATTTCTTCCTCTGATTTCTAAGAGATTTTTGTTAGAGTTTGAGGAAGGCTGTATTGTTAAGAGAGAGCAGCTGCCATAAGTTTGGCTGGTTATTGAAACTTGTGAATAAAACAATAACTGCTTTCCATTGATTTCCTGGAGATGTGAGGCTGGAAGGGAAGACAACAGGGGTGTGATCAGACCTCCTCACAGAACAGACCAAAGGATATCTCCCAATAATCTCTGCAGAAAACCCTAATTTCTGTTTTGACTAGGGCATTTCTTTTAGAAAGACAGCATTTTGAATACGCTGGTAATAATACAAGGTATGAATAGTGTTCCCTAGAGTGGAACACTTACCTTACTCCAATTTCTCTGAATAGTAATGTAGAAGTTTGTGTGCCGAAGGGAAAAGTATGCAAATAAGCATAAGGTCCAATTTAGTTAATTTAGTGGTGAACTACTTTAACTACAGAGGTGGGCTTGTTGGAGTTGATGGAATTATTTGTGTTTCTAAACCATGTATTTTTAAAAGTCCAGCTGAGTGGGGGTTAGGGTGAGTTGATTTATAGACAGCTTTTTCACTTGGTGAGAACACAAACAAAAGGGCATAATCTGAATTACTTTCTGGAGTGGAATAGCTCAGACACCCTTGTTGAGCAAATGCCTGTGTGGTGCTGTTGCCAAAGGCTTCCCTTCCTGTCCAGTTCATAGAAGTGCCTTGAAGCTGTGTCAGCCCAGCAGCTCAGTCTTAACCAGTTAGATGTTTTAAAATTAATGGCAAAATAAATAACATTAACTAAATATACAATTCCACTTCAATGCTACTAATGTAGTTAAGAGAATATTAACATCTCTAAATATTCTTTGAACAGCTGTTCATCAAAGACTGATGAGCAAGTAGTAGCAAACTGAAGCTACTTCCTCATGTCATAAAAATATAGAGATAATTTCTGGATGTGTTGGGGAAGCACACATTTGCAGATAATAACATAACTTTAACTGTGGTCATTAAAGGGTCCATGTTGGAGGAGTAAATTTCTCCGATCTCTTGTTCCTGTGAAATTGTCCAGAATGATGTTCCTATTCAGATATTTTGCAAATATTGATTTTTGATAACATGCACTGCAATTGGGTGAGATACTCTTTGCGAGTATTATTGCTGTTGGCCCAGTTTCTATGGAAATAGCGGGACAAGTGTCATCACCACTACTCCAGGGAAGCCAACTGGATCCTTTAAATACTCTGCTGGTCTGCCTTTGTCTATTCCTCGAGAGCAAAGATCTGTCATGACTAATGAATGTGTCGTACACAAAAGTGGAGCTGGGTATAAACTATAGCACAAAGAGAAAACATTATTGATTTACCTTTTTTTTTTTCCTTTCATTTTATTGCATTTGAAAGACTCCATAATTGCTGTTTGGTTTTGTTTGGTTTGGTTGGTTTTTTTCCCTTTAGTGCCTGCAGTGTTTTCTCTTTCCTAATTTTGTGGCTCTTTAGCTGGGGCCTCATGGGCAAACAGAACCTGTAGCAGTGCATGTCAGCCATTGACCCTGTGACCAGGAGACCACTGACAAGGCTCTAAATGATATCTCTGTGCAGAAATGGGTTCAAGAGGAGGGAGAAACAGCATCATTTTTGTGAAGGGCAGTTATGTCTTACAGATTTATCAAATTTTTTTTTTTTTGAGTAGCTGGAAAACAAGTGGATAAGGGCAATCCCAGTGATGCAGATTATCTTAGTATTGGAGAGGTGCTTGACAGTTAACCTTCACTAAAGAGACTTCAAGTATTAACATGCTCATTCAGTTGCCATAAGTTGCATAACCTTGTCCTTGCATGGAAAAAAAAAGGAAAGGACATAGAAATGGATATCAGATGTCAAAGTTGAGAAGTATTGGTGCTGTTAGAGAGAAACTTGCATTTGAGTCAGTGCTGATCAACATATAATCTTCAAAATTACCATGGTCAAAATAGTTCTGGAAACTGAGTGAACAGAGAGGTTTATTGACAGTCCTAAGAGTGCCAAGGTATTAATGACAAAGACCAACTTCAAATAAAATCATACGAGTTGAAGTTGTTGAGTGAAAGAAATGGCAGATGAACCTCTGTGCAGATAAATGCAAAGTGAAAAAAGTAATCCTATAAACATACAGAGTGATGGATTCTGAGCTGTCTCTTTCAATTAGTGATGAGATTTTAGCACCCTGATGAATGGTGTGGTGAAAATATTAGCTCAGTTCCCAGTAGTCTCCTAAAAAGCAAGTAATATGCTAGGCATATTGTGGAACCAATACAGTGAATCAAAACCATCCAGATTCCTTTGCCTGTCTCTGGTTCTTCCTTCTCAGTAGGCATTCTGGGTGTAACTTGAAATAACTTGTGTAAGAAGATGTTACGGAGGTCCCGAAACTTCTGCACAATCAGTGATACAGAGGAAGACTCTTTAGGTTAGAAAACAGGTGTCTTGAGAGAGAATATAATGGAGAGACAGAAACAGGGAAAAGTTTGTTAATTTTTTTTTTTTTTTAACTCCTCCAAAATAAAAATGAAGGGATGTCAAATGAAACAGCAGGTGGTCAGTTCAGCACTGGTAAAAAACAGCAGTAGGTTACCCAGCTTACAGAATATTCTGCATGTTGAGGGTTTACAAGAGCTCAGAAAAGCAGTGGGACAATTCCTCTGAGGAATTGGAAATATCAGGACATTGCTTCTGGCTCCAGAAATCTCCAAACTGCAATTTGCTGGAGACTGAAAGGGTACTTCAGGGAAATAACACTACATTTTTCCTGCCTCTGTAGTTCCTCTGTGATATATCAGACAGCCTGGGCTGGGATGCTGGACATGGGAGCTCTTTGATCTGGTCTATGGTTACCTCTGGATGTATATTAGAAAAGAAAAGAAGCAAAGTGCCTTGACTTCTATTTTGTCCCTTCTCTTTGCAAAAAATCCCTATGTATCAAAGAATAAGAAAGAAAAGCAAAATCTTTGGCTTAAGGAGAACAGATTGTACAGCTTCATATGCCAATTCCTTTTTGGAGAGTTGCCAAACAGAGAAGTATGTGAACAATGGAAAAGGCTGACTCCAGTGTTTTTTCTCCTTTAAAAGTACGCTTCTGAAAGCTTGTAAACGTTCCTGCTTTGCTGGCTGTACTGGCAAATTCTGTCATTAATGCATCGTGGATTAGTGTTTCATAAATTTAAGCTTAAAATTAAAACCTGAAAAGGTAATTTCTCCTCTCTAACCCACAAGGGAATGGTGTTTTGTTCAGCCTACTGGAGCAGTCTTTTTGTGAAAGCATAGCTAATCTGAAAGACAATAAGCTGTATTATTCTCCATTCCCTCTGCTAACCATTTTGTTAGGATGTCCATCCTTTTACATTTATTAGCATGCTAAGAAAAAAAAAGTTTAATTGTACAAGGGGATCATTTGCACACAATTGATTCCCCTAAGAAAATAAATTGTTTCTATTCTTACTGATAATTTCTTCAAATCCCTTTCTCCTTTGTGTAACAAGCCTTGTGTGTGTGTTGGATTTGAATGCTGCACAGCAGTATTAAGCAGGGCAGTTTTTGCCAATGTGGCAGAGGTGATTCTTCTTCCGACTCAGATAAGAAGGCCATTTGGGGTAAAACTGGGGAAAATTCTCACCTTAGAGGGGCATTGGCTAAACAGAAGTTTTGCAGTGGTAGGAGAAGCCTGATTTTCCATTAGATTTCAATGGCACATGCCAAGTTCTCTGTGCTGCTGGCATTTCTGGGAGACAGTGATGTTCACTGTCTCCTCAGTTGATATTTTGTGATTTGGTTGGAGGAATCACTGCAAATGAATTAAGGAAAGCTAAGCACTTGTCTTCAGTATTTCTAAGTTTGCAGAGCGGAAGAATAAACCCAAGAAAACCTGGGAATGACCATAATTTATTGCTCTGACTTTTATCATTGCTTTCCAGACTCTGCAAACATTTGTCCTACCACAGGGACAGTGTGTCCCTGTCTTCTCTGAACTGCTCTGTGGGATTTATGAATTTCATTACAATTGATCCCACATTTAAGGGAGTTTCTTGTTTCTGTGGACAACCAGGAATGCTTTCCAAGCTACCCAGAAATGAACAATTTTATAGAAAGTGCAGTGGAGAGGCTTTTTTTCAGAAGACTTTACTCTTTCTATTTTCCTCCATTTTCTCTATTTTTCTAGCTTCCTTTTGTGTTTTCCTTTACTTCTCTCTGACTAATAGAATACATGGAGAGGTAGCTTTTAAAATGGTGGTATGTTCTTAGAAGGCCTTGCTTTTTCACAGAAATTTTAGCGATATTTTACCAAAGAATGAATAAAATGTAAGAAAGAGAGGGAGTGAGAGAAAAAGTTGTCAAGTTTTGTTGCTGGAGTTCATTATACATTAATTTAGGTAACTCATTGCAGTCTAAGTAGGCTGAAATGGACACTTTTCTTTCTATTTGTTTTTTTTTTCATTGTGTGCACATAGTTGATTCCAGTGACTGCAAGGGTAATTATTTCTTTGTTTGCCAGGAACACTAAAATTGCTATGATTTCTAAAGAAAATGTGCTCAGACTCCTTGAAGGTAAGTACACAATAGGCTATTACAGCTGCCTTTTCTGCTGAAATTATTTTAAGTAAAAGTGATACACAGTAATTGACCCTTAGTGCTTGAGGATGCACATCATAGTCTCAATCAATGGGCACTTACAGAACAAAGGGACAGGGCAGGAAATTTCAAGATTCACTTCTGAAAAGGGTCTAGTTGAACTGCTGGGATCTTCAATAATAGTCATCTTTCAATAGCATATTGGATTTCTCAGATGGTTATCTCATGTATTACATCAATAAAATACTCACTTTCTTTTTACTCACTTTGAAAAATGTGCAGGTGAAGTTACAACTTGGAAGAGTGAGATACCACATCTGCTGCTGGACACAACTCTGTTGTAAGTATAGACTTTCCTGATTTACAGGCTTGCCTGAAACCTGACAAAACCACAGGCCTCCACCTAACTCTAGTAACATCACTGCCCTTCTTCATTGACCACAGATAATTTCTGTTCCCCTGAGAAAAGGGAACCACTTGGGCAAATACGTTTCAATTGTTATTTTTTACTTGAAAAAAATGAGACCAAAATGTTTCAATTCAAAGCTGAAAATGGTTTTGAAATTTCCCCAGTGAGTGCATTAGCTCCCTTCAGCAGTCCTGAATTGGAAAGCATGCAAAGCTGATGCTGAAATGCTCATCTTCAGGCTTTTTGAGACAGGCAGAGAATTCTGTGCTCTACACAGAAATGTGTCCAACATTGGTTAAGTTTTAAACCCAAGTTAAGTGAAGTCAATGGAGAGACTTCATTGATTGGTTTCATGGAGATGTGTTTTATCTGCTTCTGGTTCTGGAAAAAAAGACAACACAGACTTATGGAAAATTAATCCATCTTCAGTGCAAATATATGAGATTCTAATTTAAAAATACCAATGTATTTAAAAAAAGATGCTTTCCATTGCAATTTAATCAAACTCATAAACTCAGGTACTCTTCTGTGTTTTGCTTTTTGTTAAAATCATTATATGATGCAAGAATCTGTCAACAGACCTGCCTGTGACTGCACCTAATCAGTTAGGAATAAAATGGATTTCTTCTTATTTGGTTAATTCTGCTGGATGCAAACGTGAAGAGAACCTCTCATTTTTGCTATTTCTTGTAAATCACAAGTGGTGTTGGTGGCTGCACGTTCTTATTTGCTCTTCAATTTTTCTAGAGCATGTTTTTTACAGAGAAATAATAAGAAATACAAAACCTGGTGGCTTGGCTGGAGCTTCTTAGTGCACTGTGTACACATGTGTTTAATATATTGACAGGACGTTTTCACATCTGGTAACTGAAAACTTTAGGACTACATTTGTAGTGACAGAATTCCTATTTTGATATAATGAGAGCAATAAGTTTAATGAATAGGGGGGAAACAATGGGCAGGAAATGCAGTTGCTTTTGACAAACATTTATGTTTTTAGGTTGAGTGTGTTTTCCTCTGTGCTGTTTTCCTCTGGCACTGCTTTGACTGGCAAAGGAGAGAATGGGAACTGTACATTCATGGGCTCTGTCAAAATTAAACTATTAAATGTCTTGATTTGAAAAGCCTTCTGTGCTATTAAGAGGCAGGAAAATAGTTAGAGTTCTATGCATTCTGTACTCCCACCTCTTCAAATATAACTAAATTGTCGGCAAAATGTTTACTTAAGATCTGAGATTCTTCTGTGTCGGGATTTAAATTGTCAGGCTGTTCTTGCTGATGCTGTTTCCTTAAAGACTTGAAATTCTGCTGGATAAACAAATTCCTTTTACAGATCAGATGCCTCTTGCACTTGACTGCATCAGTGGTTCAGATAATTACTTTGATAGGGGATTTTATTGTGTTTTAATGTAATTTGCAATTGGGGATTTTTTTTTTCCCTTCACTGAGTAATTTATACTGTGTAGTTATGGTAACTAATGCTGATTCAATCAGACAGGATCTTCAGTGCTGTTGGTTAGAGTGGGTTGGGAGAGCTTCTGTAAGAATGTGTTGCATTTCATGGACCTTTGAGCAGGTTCCTTGAGTTTGATCCAGTTTTTAAGAGGGTTTGCTTGTGCTGGGGAAAAGATCAGACAGAATGACCGGAACTCCTGTGAGCAGGGCTCTCACCTTGGCAGTAAGAGATCCAAAGGTCAAAAGTCTGTGGTAAAGGACTAGAGAGACTTGAAACTGGATCCTAAATAATACTGCCTGTTCTTATTAGCCCTTATTATGGTCCTAGATCTAGAAATGATCTTGGCTTTAAGTGGCAAATTCAGTTTGCACACAAAAACTTTTAAAATATTAAACCTTTCCTCTCAGATCTGACACTCAGGACTCTGAAAACTGACTTAAATTTTAAACAGTAATAACCTCCAGGCAAATCCCGGGAGCAGTTACTTCTAGTTTCATTATGTGCTGGGGGCTGAGCAGCTTGAAAGTAGCTTGGCAGAAAAGGTGCTTGGTGGGCCAAGCTGAACCTGACCCAGGAATGGACCCTTATGGCAAAGAGAGGCATGTAAAAAAGAAAAGCATTTAAGAAACTCCCTTATCAGTGTAACTGAACTTGGGCCAGTAAGGAATCCTGGTCTGTGTGAGGGGGGTGTGCAGGGAAGCAAGTGGGCTCTCCTTGGGTCACTGGAGCCGCTGCTGTGAAGAGGCTTCATTTCCAGCAGTGAAATCTCTGGCCTTGGGACTGTGGCTGCCAGGGAGTCTCCTGAATGGTCAGACTGGGAAGTTTCCTTAGCAGTAGCCAGAAGCTACTGCTGTTGCTCCCATGTGATAATTTTTCAAGCGCTCTGGCGCTGCACTTGAATCAAAGCCAGAATAAATTTGAAATTAAGATTCTGAAGTGAATTTAATGGAAAGCCCCCCAAAGGCTCATATTGGGGCGATAAAATATTCAAAGAGGATCATTGCTGTATTTGTATCAGGTTTCTACCTGGGGTGCAACAGATCAAAATATAATGTATTGGTTTAGTACACAGGTAGGGTAGTTCATGTGCTTGATGAGCAGGAGTTGGATCACTCTTAGCTTTTCTTATGTAACATAGTGTATGTTTTATCAGACAGCATTTTGCATATGTATTTACCTTAATTTCTACATGTTGGCTCATTAGAATTTTATCTTCATGAACTGATGATAGAAATGAACCCTTTCTGCATATTTTACTAACCCTGAATTGCCCATCTCTTTACCAACTTTCCTTTGCTATATTCCTCTTTTCCATCCTCATTAGATTATTTTCTAATCATTTAACCATTATATTACTGTTTTATCTTCTAATTTTATTTCTCATTAGATTCTCTCTAGTTACAACTTTTATCATGTAACCTTTTCCCTTTTAGACCCCTTCCTTTCTTTTGAAAGCAGCCCTAAAACCAGTTCTATGTAATTGGGAGCATCTCAAAATGCATCACTATTCACTCTGTGCTCTCAAAGTAGTGGCTGCTCTTCTCCAAGGCAAAAGGCTGCTCTAAAGCAGCACTAGTGAATGTTGGTGAGTACTCTTTTTCCTTCTTGCAACTCATCAGAGGTTTGCATCTTGCTGTCTGTCACTGTTAGATAGGAAAGACAGCTACAGCAGTGCAGCTGAGCATGGCCACTTGCAGGAAAGTTAATATCCTGAAAATTACAGTCATCCTCCAGTAGCATAACAGCTAAAACAGGCTCATGAGACCTGAATATTCTGAACCAGCTCTGCAAGAACTATGTTTCATGTCATTTCTGCTATAAAGCCCTAGGACAGGATTAAACTACTGATTCATTCTGCCTGGGATTGCCAGTATGAGAATGTGAATAATCTCTGCCATTAGGTTTGCAAAACCTAGTTGATAGTTGTTGTAGCCTTAATAATCTAAAGGTATAAAGGAGAAGCACTATAGAAAGAGTGTCCTTAATTAACCAAATTGGCAGAGTGATAGTGATTGTGCTGTCTGTATCTAAGAATGTTGTTTGGTTTATTTCAGCAGGAATTTAGAGTATGTTCCATAGTGTTATGGATATGGCTTTGGGCCTTGTGATGGTATTTTACTTCAATTCAGTAGATAGGTTGAGGACAGAAATTCTCAGCTCTTCTGAAATCCTACAACACTGTGCAGTGTCCTTCAAGTTCTGTGGAGCAAGGCAGAGGGTTAGAGCTGCGAAGTGTCCAGGGGACTACGGTGTTTCCCTGTGGAGCAGATGTGGCTTTTCAGTTTGGCCTTTTTCCCTCGTATTTTTATGTTATGCAATCTCCAAACAAGAAATTTAGATATTTTCTGTAAAAGTGGTTATGGTGGGCAAAGGATAAAACAATGGCAAATTTGTAGGGATGGACATGTGTACACATATCTGTGTATACATTTTAAGATTGTCTGGCAATGGTTGTGTGAATCTGTTCCTGGACTGTCTTCTGATATGTGGAAAAATAAGATGACTTACAGAAATGTTGAAAAAATAGTAATTTGAAATCTGTAGTTACTTCTATGATTGGTTTCCAGTGCTGGATACCACTGGTATGTTTTTATCTTTCCGTGTTCATCATCTTTGCAATTGTAAGTAAAATTCATTGTTCATTGGACTGCATAGACAAGGGAGGCAGAGTGAATCCTATTTACCCCCAAAAAAGGCAGTTGGGATATGAAACCTCATCTATCCAGGTAGCCTGACAAGTACAATTTGTTTCCATGGTACAAAGTGAGGTGCTGTGTCTTACTGTTAGTGAGCAGTGGTAGATACTGGTGATACAGAGGTTTTATGCAAGTGATGTTGGGAGGACAGTAAACCAGCCAGAGGGTTCTTTGGTAACTACGAAACTAAAGTCTCTGAAACTACCTGAGTATGGATTTTAACGGTAGCAATTTAGTGCAGAGTTCAGAAGAAACTTCCAGGCCCTTCTGGATGTAACAGAACTTCAGTTGCGTTTTCATAGTGACACTGGGACCATAGAGTACCTTGTGACCTTTAATACTCTGAGTTATAAGTGAGGGCTGAGAATACCCTGTGACTGCACTCTTTGGAGCTGAGAGGAAGCTCCCTGTATGTCCTCAAAAGCATGACCACGGAGGAAGTCTTTGACACCACCCCAAAAAACAGTGATTAGCTTTGAATAGTGTTTTCTTGCCAGTTTGAAAGAGAAAATTCAGAACACCATGCTAAAAGTGCTGATAAAAGATGTGTGGCCAAGTCAGTCTCCGTAGCTGACATCAGCACTCTTTTTAAGGAGCTACCTCAAACACATGTCCCTGTGGTGGAACCAAGACTTTCTAGATCGTGACCTTTCTCCCCCCCCCGCCCCCCTGTATCTGGTTTTCACAGCTTTGTGGTGGTTTATCCTTACTGTGCTATAATTTTGCATTCTTTTCTTCTATAAGCTTCGATTCAGCATGAGGCGCTTTGTTTTAATTACTTCTGCTGTGCTTGTCTCTCTGTACTAACTAATCTCTCCCTGTTTTTGCTGGTTAATGAAGAACAGGCACCAAACCTCCCAGCCTAATGGATTTGGTTATAGAAGAACAATTCCATACAGCCCTGTAAACCTTCCTAGTATTTGTGTGTCTGTCTTGCAGGGATCTATTGCAGGATAAAAAACCCTGTAGAGCAATAGCACTAGACAAGGTTTGAATTCAATAATAATGTAAAAAAAAAAAGATGCAGAGCTTTGATCCCCTGAATCAGCAGTATCATGTGAGAGCAGCCTTGCAGACAATGAACAGTAAACGAGCATAACCAGCAAAACCAGAGAAGCCACTAATGGTTGCATTTAATCTTTGATTCTGCAAATATGGCTCCAGTTAATGCCAATGAAAACTGTTGATATATGCAAAACCCAGATTGCATGCCTAATTAGAGACTGAGGCTGCAGCAAGTTACAAAAGAAAGTGAGAACATTCATTAGAAAGACACCTAGAAAAGACAGATTAAGGTTTGTGATTTGTTTAGGGCTCAATAAACCAACATAAATGAGATTTTAAAACAAACAACAAACACAACCCAACCAGCAACAAACACAACTCAACCAACCACCCAAACAAAACAACAGCAACAAAAAAACCTCAAATAAAAGCCCAAAACAAACACCACAAAAAAACCCCCCAGCAAAACAAGGACGCAAACAACCATGCCTAGAACAGATGGAACTGACCGTGAGTTACTTCTGAACTTTGTGAAAGTTCAGTTTCTCATCCATCATTTATGTAGCTGTCTGCTCAGAATGGAATGGAAGCGATGAAACAGACTGACCCACCCGAGAGAAAGAAAGAGTTGTACTTGGGTTTGAGAGCTGGAGAGCAAAGGGCTTTTCTGACAAATGAAATTCAGTGAAGTACCTGAAGGTATTGAAAGACCAGAGAGATGCCCCAGTAATGTCACCTTAGTGCTGCTGCTCATCAGAGACCTATTTTGTTTCTGTGATTGATGTCTTTTGCTCGGAGGGTCATTGCTATTAGATACCTTTCTTTCTATGCATGGCTTTTTGCAAAGCAGCCACTTAACCACCTTGGGGAGAAATGATAGGTAGCTTCAGAGAAGGCACTTTAAATGAACTGCTTTGTGCCTGAAATGTGAAAATAACTCACAGCGTCTCACAAGTAGGTGCATTCAGTTTGTAAGTAATATGAAACTAATTATGGGCTGGCAGGAAGGTTAACGTTCATTTCCCTTCTGTATGGATTAATCTCTGTGTGAGTATTCACCAGCTTCTCCACATGTTTTTTAGGGATCTGGAACTTCCTGTACAAAACGCTTTAATAGTATTTAATAAAATACAAAGTTTTTACCTTGAAACCAACAAATGCAGAAAAAAGCAGCCCAAGTGAGTGTTTTGAATTAACAAGATAGCTGATTGTTTAATCTCCCAGGAGTCCAAGTGCTATTAAAGAACTTGTGTTTTGGTGTTCTTCTTTCAATTACAGAAATAATTCTTTCTCCCGGGCACAGAGTTTGAATCTTTTCCAAAGGTTTTTAATGACTTGAACACTGTCAGATATTATTTAACATTTTAAAGGCTCTTTCTAAAGCCAAAAGGGTTTTTTAGGAGCCTGTGATAATTTTTATGGTCATGCTATATTGCCTCTTAATTGAAAAATACTCTGGAAATAGAAGATGTAGGAAAGGAAGATGTAGGTAGCAAAGAAGACATAATTCTCCCTATTTTCCTTAATTCTAGAAGGATTTTTATACTTTGGCACCTGGATAATTGAAAGTTAGTGGAATTTTGGGGAGGAGGAAGATCAGGACAAAACCAACTGCAGCAGCCTGAATGTCAGTGAATATAAACTCTTCTTTCCTTGCTTGCTCAGTGTTCTTGCTTTCTATATTTATATTGGCACATAAGCTGTAAAGTTGGAGTGTCTGCCAGAGGAAGTCAGGATTGTATAGAATAAAGGAGGCCTTTTCTCTTGAGATTTGATGGTGTGAACTTTCTTGGGTATCTCAAACTCATCTGCATTCAACATCAGTCTTGGCTGGCTGATCTATATTGATGTCACCACACTCCTGTGACTTTGCCTACTGCCTTTCTTCCAGAGGTCCCAGTTTGTCCCTATAGCCAGGTTATCTAGGGTGGGAGTTGTATTTGTACCTTTTCTGGTCCATTTCACATCTGAGTATTGAAAAGCTGCTCTTCTTGGCCTTTTCAGGTCTGTATTAGACATGAAACTCCTTCCAATGGAGTGGTGCTACAGAGAAGCTCTCAATCCCTCTCTGACTACAGGCTCTCCAGCCTGAGGGACCTGGTGTTGAGAAAGTGTCCTTTACTAACCCAGATGGCATTTTTGTACCTCCAAAACTGTCTGCAGAAGGGAGGGGATTTTTTTAACATTTCTGTGTCTTGTAATATTTTATAATCTCACTGAAACGTGGGGAGAAATAACTTTGGTAATCTCTGCTGGATGATATTTAAATATATAGATACTTTGTTGGTAGGGGGATTTATTCGATAGAACCTTGTTCTGTGTGGATTTTTTTGCTGATGATATGAGTGGCAGACTACTGAGTGCTTAATCTGCTTTTGTTACTAGAATTTAAGTTGCATTCTGAGATATCAAGGAATTTGAGCCCTAAAGTGTAAAATTCTGGATCTGTCGTTTGCAATAAGGAGATAATTTTCTTTGTGTGCTCAAGAAAATGCTGGAAATACAAAAAATCTTGCTGTGAGAGAAAAATATCAGTGGCTTTTTGCATGCTTATAGAATATTTCTTTTTCTGTTTGCTTTGCCTACTTACTTTGAGATGAAGTAATTTTTTCCATTTTGATATCAGGGAATTATATCAACCCTTTAGCTACCCAAAAGAAAAAAAAACAAAGAATCTGAGCTCTAACATTTAAAAAGTGTTGGAGGGGAATGGCTTTATTTTGTTACCTTGGTGAATATCATAGTATTTTGCTTTTCCATTATTGTCTCTGTGATAGAATAATAAACAACAATGATACTTTGCTCTTACATTGTGCTTTTGTCCACTGATCTCGGAGAAGGTTATAAGGAAGAGGTCAGTATTACTGCCCTCTCTCCAAATGGAGAAAACATAAAGGTGAATTGAGTTTCTGAAGGTTATCCAATGTGAGAGAGCTGGCAGAGAAATTTCTGTCAGTGTCATTTTTCATTAGAAAAAGCTGATTCACTGAAACTGAAACCTTTCATGGAAATTCATTAGTGTCCAAGAAATGATGCATCTCCAGAAGCAAATGGAAGTGTCACATGCTGTAGCAAAAGAGCAGCTAGAAACCTGGTGTCAAGGGCACCTGGTGTGGACAGGGAAGACCTAGGTTTCACTTTTGGAACTGAAGTGAAAATGAATTTGAATCTGTCTCTCTCAAAGGAATATCCCTGTCCACAGACACAGTCTGTTGCATAGTCACACCCAGCTGTCAGACACAGCCTGGCCTTTCTCAGACAGACAGCTCAATGAACAGTGCATATAGTGAAGGGTTTTAGTCTTCTAAAATCTGATTCTGTGGTTGATCTTTGGTGCAGATCGAATTTTTGTGTGTTAAGGAGTGAGTGGATTTTATAGCTTGCATATCTTTAGTATGTAGGGAATAAAAAAGCTCATTGGGGTCAAGGACTTTACAGCTAAGAAAGCTCTCTTCTTTGGGCTGCCTTTTTCATCCAACTTTTTGGAAGTGCTTATATTTCAAACTTGGTAATGGATTGAAAGTATATTTTCAGGAAAGGAAGGAATGAGAGCAGAAAAATAGATGGGTACAAGCATAGTGTAAGGTCATGTATGATATTTTTCTCAAGAACCTCAGGCAGAGTCATCAGAGGGCATTGATTTTTATCATGACCTGGCTAAGAAACTTTGGAAAGAGCAAGTGTTCCACTTTTTAATCCACCAAGTCCAGAGATGATTTTGGACAAGGAATCATGTTTACATGCAGAGAGGGTGGTGGCTTTTTGCCAAGGAAAAGTTGAAAATAAAAATCCAGGACAAACCTCTCAGATTGAGTATTTCACATGGCAAATTCTTTCAGACTTGAAAACACAAAGTTCAGACTGAGTGTGAAGTTACTGTTACATTTCATGTATGTAAGGATGAAGACAACCTGTTTTTCTCAGAGGCTGGAGCAGCCATTGAGCTTTGGGATAGACAGCTGGAGGCAGCCTGAATCTGCAAAGAACAACAAGATAAATAAAAAATAGCAACTTATTTTCAATAATTCAGACTGAAATACTGAAGAAGGGCTTTGTTGTTGTGCAAGTCTTTTGAAGAAGTGCTGGCAGTCTCACATAAGAGAGCGCTGTGAGCTTGTTCAAGGGATCGGCCAAGGAGGCAGCCTTCATACACCTTTCTGTTCTGAGCCTGACTCAGACAGGCAAAAGAAAAGAGTGAGAAAAGATCTTCAGCAGGGAGGGAAAGGAGGCACAACCCTGATCAGGGTGTGAGTTGTAGCATGACTGCAGTGGGTAAATCAGTGGTTTTCCTCCCACTTTGCCATTGGAGGGGCAGCAGTAGGACAAATAGGTGTGAATACACAGCTCATAAAGACATGGTTTGTATGGCAGTGAAGTGTGGTTTAGAGAGAGCTGGGGTCATTTCTGAGGACCTAGTTTAACTGTCAGAAAGAGAAGGACCTCTGGTCTTACAGGACCCCAGCATTTGGCAGGGGTGGGAGAGAAAAAGATGGGAGGGAAAAAAAACATGGCAGTACACAGGAGGGGAGAGGGAGTAAGGATGCATTAGGGGAATACTGGCTTGTGATCCTGAGGCATTCTCTGCAGCACTGCCTGCTGCTTTCTGCCTGCCTTAGTTCCCACAAGGGATCTGCCACACCAGTTACCATCTTCTCATAGCTCAGTTAATAGGAACTGCTGCATGTGGCCTGCCACAAATTAAATGCTTCTCCTGTCCTCTGAGAATTTTTGGCAACAGGTCCCCATCACAGGAAATTGCTGCTGACCCCTCTCTGCCTTTTAAGAGATCCTTGCTATTACCTTAGTCAGTAATAAACTGCCCAAGATTCAGTCAGTGTAACAACCTCCCTGACTGTGACTGTGAACCTCATTATAACTTTTTTCCCCATACTACAAGTCCACCTCTTCTTAATCTTTGTCTTACATTTATGAATCAGTTCCTGTCATGGGAGAGCATTATACAAATTTTCAAAAAAATAATTGTGGAGCTGCATTAATCAAAGGAATGGTGTGCTGAAGGAAATGTCAGGCCTATTAGCTTGTCAGTGATCAGCTGCTTTCAGCTAGTTTGCATTGTTTCCTTGACACTAATTAACAGACTTGGTACCTTTTAAAATATGATAAAAGGGTGAGGCGGGGGAAGACCCCAATATGTGTGTTGCTGTTAGTGGAACACAGGTCTGACACACGTGAGGATCCTTAATTCTAAACACCGTTGTCTTTAAGGTGACTGTCCTGTGTCTTTTTTGTTTACAGTAGATTCCTAGGAACTCAAAATCCTAAGCAAGTTATCTGACAGTTGTCACTTTATTTTCAAAGAGGAGTTTTTGGTTGCCTGGACAGATGGGGGCAGCAGCAAGGGTCCTTAACTTGCTATGACTAGCTGCGAGAGAGATTAAGCCACGTGGTAGCATGTGACTGTGCCACTCTGGATCTGATTTATGACTCATTAGAATCTACACAAGTCTGATTCTCAGTTTGCAATTGTAGATGTCATTTCTGAATAATGGCAGTGTTGTCCTGTTCTTCAGTGTGCTGGTGGGGCTGACCCTGCTCACTGTTGGCTCTGGGTTACAGGCAGCACTGTCGGATGCACAGGGAAAAGAATGGTCTTTGATTCTCTCTGTTGTCACCAATCCTGACTGCCTGGGTGAATGCTCTGCTAAGTGCATACAAAATGCTGCCTGTAATCACCTCATGTAAGCAGACTAGAAACCTTTTCTATCATCCTGAGCATTTTCTACACTTGCTATTATCAGAACACTCCATGAGAGAAATGTAAACTTTCCACCCTTTATCAGCCCCCCAGTGGTTCATTCTCAAAGCAATTGAAAGATAGAATTATGGTTGGTTTTCTGGGCCCTGTGAGGGGAAAAAAAAAATCATGAGCTGTTTGGGTTTAGTGAGTTATTAGGGAACCTAGTCCACTGAGCACCTCATCCATCACGGGGCTCTTCCCTCAACCACTGTTTAAAAAAGATGTCCACACACTGTATCCCCAGTACTTCATCCACTAATTCTATCACAGAAAAGCACAAGAGGTTCTTGGTGTTTAACTTGGCTGTGCTATGAGAAAAGGTTGTAGCAAACCACAGCTGAACAGGATCATGTACAACAAAACAACTGTCCCTCAGAAGTGGTGATATATGAGAAAAAGCCAAGGGTGTCAGAGGGTGGACTTTAAGGTCACTTAGAATCAAAATTAGGAATGTGCTCGAGAAAGATAATTGCAAAATACTTTTTTTTAACCACTCATTTTGTTGCCATTCAGAGGTTTCTTGTAATCCATGCTTCACTTTCCAGAAACTCTGGTGTTTCCAGCATGCAAGCAAATGGGTTCCAAATGAAAACGAGGTATTTTTTTTGTCCTCTTTCACATAGATACATACACACACTTAAACTAATACCTCAAAGTTCTGGTGAATGACTTCAAGAGTGAGAAATTCACTATGCAATTCTTCTTTGGCCTCAGTTAGGACATTCAGTTATACAAATACTCTTTCAGAATGAGGAGTAACATTTTGCTTCATGATTACTGCTTACTTTTTAGATGTTGTAGATTCCAGTGGGATTACTTAAAGTTAAGCATGTATTTAATTGCTTTTGCTGGATGAGGATATTCTCAACTCTGAAACTGCACCTGGGCTACTGTCATGTACGTAATGGCTGTTATATTTTCCCATTAAGCTACTGCATTTATTCTTCAGTCTGATGACTCATAAACCCACCATGAGTCACAAGAAGTTTCTACCATTATGTTCCCCATTTTTCTGATTCATTTCAGGATGGAAATAGATAGAAGTTGCATTACACATTAAACACCTTGTGAACTTTGTAAAAGCTAATTACCAGTTAAAATTCGATGGGAAATGAATCAAAATATTTTTAAGAGTTCCTAATAAAGGACAGTGCATGTTGATACACATTTAAAGCTATTTAGCATTTTTAGCAAAGATTGTACAATTTCAAAGTGTTTGGAGAATAATCCTTCCCTACCATTGCTTTTGGTGGTCTTTATGTGCCAGGCATGTATGAAGGGCACCGAAAGTGGGACTGTGCTGACAGATTTCCCTTGCCTCTGCTCATGAGGACTCCTTACTGCCCATAAAAAATGCTTTACCTCCAGGGCTGGCAATTTGGCACTTCTAGCTAGTTATTTCCAAATGGGTTTTTTATGCAAATACCCTGGGTTTGATTGAAGTACAAAAAAAAAAAAAAAAAAAAAAAAAAAAAAGGAAAACCTTAAAAACCCAAAATTTTCAATTTCAGCCATGAGAAAATACTGAAATTGCCTGATTTAAGCGACATGATTGAAGAAGTCAGCCTTTCTCCTCTCTCTGGTTCCTCAGTGGGGTAAAGAGCTTTATTAGAAGTGGTACTCTGAGGGCTTAGTTATAGGTCTTGCTGTGAACTACCCTCCAGGAGAAGTTATTTCTTTCCTATATCTGCATGGAGATTAATCTCTTCACAGAACCTACCTTTTGACATCCTAAAACCAAGGCAGCAGAAATACCTCCCAAGGATGGTGAATAAAGTTAGACAGATAGGCCTGCCTGCCTGAAAATAAAGAGAAAATGGATGTCCACATCTGCTTCTGACTTGCACTTGGGCTTAGAAGGATTCCATGCAAAAGTGATCAGTGCTGGTGTAGTTAGTTCATTTTGGTAGCCTTCTGTAAAGTTGTGCAGATTATTAGTTACATTAAAAAAAAAAGGTGTGTGTGGATTTGGTTCTAGATACAAACATGACATAAAATAGAGTTGACATATCTTATTTGGCTGCATATGGTGCATTCCATGTGACCTTTCATTTCAGACACTTGTCAAAAAAAAAAAAAAGGCAAAAGAATAGATCTGTGCAGCCCATGGAAATGTAGAGTGTGTGTTCCCTGTTGAATAGGCTGGGTTAAAGATGATGACCAGTCTTAAAAAGCACCATAGGCCATTAATGCAAAGTTTGGAATCAGGCAAGGGTTGTATTTGCATGTGGAAGAGTAAATGTGTGAGAAAGAAACATACGTCTTCTTAGCAGTACCTAAAGGAGTCTGGTGTGGAAGAAGGTGGAATAAACATTGTCATATTTATTTCCTATAATTAACATAGTAGCCATTGAGATGAGAAAACTACAGCTTTAATTTCCACTCAGGGGCAGACTTTCCTAGTGTCTGTCTCTAAACTGTGACGGGAAGCTTGTCTTCTGCTGCAAGGAGCAGCATGGGACAGAAGTGGGTAAGTGATGTCATGGAAAACGTAGTCCTGTGACTTTTGATGTGTAGACAGGAAATGGCTTTAATTTTGGGATGTTTTACTCTGTGCAATGGCTGCTGCCATCATCCAGCAGGTGCTGAGTCAGGTGGTGTCCTGCAAGTTGTCCTGCAAGTACTGCTGGTGGTTGCTATTAGTGTCTGGGAGTGCAATCCAATCAATGCTCAACTTCCAAGTTGGCAGTTTCAGCCAAGTTCTATTAGGGTCAGTTTTGTAATGGCCAAAGCTCTGAGCCTCAGTGGCAGAAAAGCAGTTTGACAACTGCTGCTTCTTGTCCTGTCTCAGTAGGAGATTAGCTAGTGACCCAGTGCCCTGCTCTAGCTCTGTTTTCTTAGGTGGAAAAATGTTTGTTCTTGGTAATCCTTTGTGAGCCTGCTGGGAATGTAGGTTAGTCTTTTGTTCTGGAGAGAAATTTAAGATTTTCCTCAAAAACGGGGAGTCAAGTCCATCAGCCATGACTGAAGCCAACAGTTTGGGATCATGTTGGAACTCCATCAAAATAAAACCAATCAGCCTCACATCCCAGGGAGGACTTCTTGAGCTGCTGCCCATGCTAACATATATCTCCTGTAATGGGTGCCGTTTCAGAAAATAGCAAACGAAACCTTTGGTTTACTGTTCTCTGAAATTAAGGTGCAGATCAGCCACTTTCTTGCAGAGCAGGTCTGAAATATTTGTGTGTTGGGAATTATGACTTACCGTTTTGGTGACAAAAATAAACTTTTATTGCTTTTTATTTGACAGCCTTGCAGATTCAGCACAGCTGTGAATGAGTGAGCTGGAGTCCATCCCGCTCGCAGGTATCTCCCAAGATCGTTAACTATTTGCTCTCTTCATTGAGAACCATTAATGATGTCCTTATATTTATTGTTCCTGCTGATGCACAAGCTTGGGGGACTCAGTTGGAGTCTCAGAAAACTTTAAGAGTTTTCAGGGCTGGCAATTAGGAAAACCATCTTTTCTTCACTTCTAAATTGAGCAAGGTTGATTTGGAAGGCAGAGAAAGTAAATACATGACTGCTATTTCACAAGGTCACCTTAGAGAGTTGAATCATCTTTTAATTTGGAGCAGTGCCTTTGGAGGGCAGCAGACAGCACTTTATAGTACAGTAAAGGGTGATACCCTTTCATCAGTAGTTTTGACTTTAAAAAGTCAATGAATTAATGCTTTTGTGAAGTCAAGAAATGAAAGTAAAGTAAACAGTAAAAATTCTTCACACCAATAATTTTTTATTCTCTTCAGGGTATGGAAGAATACTTTTGTATTTGCTCTCACTCATAGGTGTTGTGCTGCTGAACTGAACATTAGTAGCTTTCTGAAAGTCTCTGTTTTATTCCAGAGGGCTTGAATGGTTGGCAAAGGATAAATCAATGACAGGTTCTCATATACAACTTGCATAAACGTATCCAGCATTTAAACAATTTATCTGCAATTCTAATGGGTTGCATTACTGGTGAATTAAAGCTTGGCCTCTGCCAAGATTTCAGTGGTGACTTTGGCTCTCTGAGTACCAAGGAGACCAGTGGAATTAGGAAATGAAATTCAGATGTAGTCTGTTACTGAAAACACTACAAAGCACAAGAGGGGCAAGGAGCAGATGCCCACTATCATTCCTATTATAAACAGTATTTTCTAGAAATCTCCTATTAGTTAGACATATCCGAATATGAATAAGTATCATGGAATGTCATGTCTCCTTTGGATAAAGCTGGAATAAACAGTTAATTTTTGGAATGCTGAAGAGGAAATGTAAAGGAGGTAAGATATTTGCTGATATGCTTTGGATTTGTCCTGCAGACTATGTGCTATTTTTATGTTTTTAGGGTAAAACATAGCTGTTTTGGTTTTCAGAGCAAACTGATAATTTGAGTTTCCTTTAGCTCAGAGTGCCAATTCTGAGGGCTCTCATGGAGCCTGTCCTTGAGGCATTCAAAACATGATTCCCTTTTAAGGCATATCACCTTTCCAATTTGCTTTGTTTCCTGTTTCTGCTAATAAGGAAAATAAAGTCTGTCTGCTTATCAGTCCTTATCCCCAAGTTCTCAGCAGATTTGTGAGGCAGGTAGTGATTTGCTATCATCTCTTTGCTTACACTGGAAAATTGTTTTCATTAAGTTTTATAGGAATCTTAATCCAAGAGAAGTTGCTCCAGTTCTTTTTCCTGGCAGGAGACGTATTATTTGGGACAGTTGCTCAGGTGATCCCCAGGTCGGGTTGGCCACCTCATGTGCTTGTCTTAGTGAGCCTGAACCATCCATCATAACAAGCAACTCACAATTCACAGCCAGAGCTGGCTGATGTACTAGGAAAGGCTCTTCCCAATTACCATGTGTGTGCACACACTGGAGTGCTCTGTCTTCAGCTGCACAGCAATAACCTGCATGTTGCCATTAATAAAGTCTCTGTTGGGTGGCTGTCTCTCATGGACATGATTCTCTGTGTCCTCAAACAAGGTTTTTTTTCCTTCTGTGTGTTGCCAAGCTCATGCTCTCATCTTTTTCTGGCAGTGAAAAGATTTCAAAAGACTTTTCATCTCCAACTCCTTACAAAATGGAGAAAGTACTGTACGTGTGAAAATCCATATGAACAGCTGGGGCCACTGGAGGAAACTAATACATGTGAGATTATAAGTCTTTGAGAAAGATAACAATTGGCTTACAGTGTAGTATTGCAAAGAAGTGTGTTTTTCAATAAATATGAAGACTACTACTGTATTGCAGAGCATTTCTCTCTGTCTTGAATTGTGCTAGTGCTGTTCTTTTACCCTGTGCTTTTTGGCTTGAACATAACACTGAACCCATTCTGATACTTTGCTTATCATCAGGGCACGCTTAGGGTTTTGTTTCAAAAGTAGATGTCAGTTGTAGTTCTTCACAGCAAAGCATTTTGACTCAGAAGAAGTAACAGTAATACCTCTCTAATGGAGATATGTCTTCTTTTTTTTAATTTCAATTGTGATTTTCATGGTTTTGTCTCAGTTTTTTTACCCCACAACTTTGATTTGGTAAGTAGAGACAGTTAGCAAATAATGTTAAAAACTGTTAGAGGATGAATATATTTGCCTTCCTTGCCAAACTTGTTTTACAATTGAACAGAAGGGCCATCTGTGTAAGGAAAAGAAATGGCTAGGGTTAAACCTCAGGATCAGAATTTTGAAGAAGTTTTGACTAATTTTCAAAGTCAATCAGTCCTTTTATGTCTTTGCAGACATTTTCTGTGGTGGACATCTTCAGTGAGTGTATTGTTTTTGAAGTTATCAAGCACTCTGATTGTCAGATGGCCTTCCTGAAATGTCTAGTGAGTGTTTCTGAAGATCCATGATGGTTTGGGTTTTTTTAACACTGTCCTAGACCTTGAATGCCTTTCCTTATGTAAAGTAACCTGAAGCACTGATCCTGAAGGAACAATCTATATAGATTAATGGGTTTCCTGAGTACCTACATGGTGTTCAATTATAGATTAACACTAGCTGATGGGCACATTGAAGTGTTATGTTGTGATTTGGGCAGTTTTGTGTGGTTCTGTATTTTCCCCTGTCAATAGAAATGCCAATAACAGTAATTTAAAAAAAGAAGGGACTTTTCTTCTTCTAGAGATCAGATAAACATTTCTGCAGTAATGAGCTCCTTCAACATAAAATAAGTATTAATTTAGCAGCCTGTCACTTACATGAGTGCAGACTTTGATGTTATAATTTATTCATTTCCTGGCTCACAGTTCAAGTTACTTAAAGTATCACTGATGGACTTTCTACTAGAGCTCCTGCCTTTTGCCCTTCATCCTGTTAGCTCTGGGCTCCTGTCTGGGATGATACCAGCAGAGATGCTCCCTTGGCACAGGTGCAAAGGTTTTTCAGGAATGCTCTTGGTTGCCAAGTTTTTGTCTTGTTCCTTTACTGCAGTACCTTCACTTTCACTAAAATGATAGTAGTTCAGGCTGCCAAGCTCACTGGTAGGTGCAGCTGGTACTGCAGGATCCTTTGTCTATTCGCTGCCAGAACATGTTCTACTAAACTGTGGAGTGCTCTCGTCCCTCAGACACCCACTGGAAAATCTCAGTGACACAAAAGCACTTTCCCCCTAATCTCTCATTTGAGAAATACCTGGAAGTCTTTGACTTTTCCTTGATTGAACTTTTCATTAGCCCTAAGTTTTTTTCCATTAAGTTGGTCAAGAGAATTGATCTTCCTTCAGGAAATGTCTCTGTAATGTTTTTCCTTTGTGTGAATATCCACTAGTGCATGTTCATTGAGTGCAACATGATTTCTGCATTCTATATATGGATTATAAATAATTGTGCTGCTCTGTGCACTGATGGGGGTTTAAGTGTGTAGAATTATGACCTGCATATTTTTAAAATTTATATTTTAGAAATACTCAGTGAAGGAAACTTGGATGTGTACTTGTATGAAAATCTACCTTTCATCCATTATTTATGAAAAGACAGTAGTGGTCATATTATAAAGCACAGTAAAACCCAGTGACTTCATCTGGAACTGTGGATGCTCAGCACTTTGTAGTAATCGACCCAACATTTCCTGACATTTATGCCCTTCAGGCTTTCTCATCTCAATTTTTCTGTACCTCGTACAATCCAAACTATATTATGCTATTAGGAGGCTCACTTTTTTCCTCCAACAAGCAGCATGCACCTGTCTGCTTACCATGAAGGAAGCAGTGGCAGTGTTCTCCCTCTATTGTTTGTGTTACAGGAGAAAATTTAGGCCGTAAATAGGGAAGACTGAGTTTGTTGTGTTAAAATGAGCACATTAATTCTTGAGCGGAGCCCTGCTTTATTCTTTTGTTCCTTCATTATTCATTTTACATATCCTGGATATCTCTGTAGTGGATGGGGAGAGATTACAATTTAGAGGGCCCTGTTTGGAATAAACAGGCTGTTCCTTTGTACCAGCTGGGGAATGCAGCCCCAGAGCTCAGTGGTGACATCTCCACTTAGGCACGTCAGCTACTTGGCATGCTCAGGGTAGAGAGGGAAGATAACATTCAAGAGGAACTGCTATGGTTTAAAAAGAGCTTCTACATTACAGTAAGTAATGAATTGCGACTCAGGCATAATGCCAGGTTTGAGCTGATGGGAACTCTCATCACAAGGAGATATAAATGCAGCTGTGTTGTCAAAACTTTGAGCTGTCGCACAGCCCTTTGAACAAGGAGCAGTGTGTTACAACAAAGCATTTCTTTTTCTCTCCTTTCCCACCTCTGAGATTAACATCCTTTCTGTTCCTTCAGAGCCAGGCAGCTTGAAACACCCTGCACTATTTCCATCTACATTATACCCAAGTTAAAACTGCAAACAGAAGCGATGCTTGGAAAGTCAGAATTCAGCCAATTGAAAAAGTTGAAAGGCAAAAGTGTTAATTTCAGCTAACATGATGTGCAGTACAGAGCAAAAGGTGTTCAGGTTTTCACAAAAGGACTGTGAAAACAGGTCTTTTTCAGGTGTCTGAATAGCCAGAGAAGCCATTGGAAGCATTTCCTTTCCTGGTGAGAAGTACTCCTCAGATGAACCTCCTCTTTTTGTTTGTTAAATATCAATCTCTGTTTATGGAACTGAAACTTTTGGCATATTTTGTGTACCACTCGTAGAATGTTACATACCTACTGTTTGTGTGTTGTGTTCAGAGTGATGTTCAGTGTTATGAAGGAGATTGTCATTTGGAGAGAAATTGGCTCAGCCTTCAAGCTCAAAGCTTCCCTTTCCCTTATTATTCTTCTCCCCCCTCCCTTACTGTTTAAACTTAGCAGAAATACAGGTTGATGGACAGGAAGAAAAGGCAAATCTAGTTATCATGAATGTCTTTGAAAAGCATTATTGCCATGAGCAGATGTCAGATAGCCCTGAGCAGAGGATGGCTTGTATTTATTTACTCTACATGGCATTCTTCAGTGTAAGGGAAAGCTGATTACAGCTGAGGTCTCCTGTGTTCCTGCCTATCACTGTGATAGTGATGGCAGCCAACCCTGATAAAACTGCCTATTGCATAATAAAACCTCTATGGTGAGAATCCCTTCATTATGGCCTTGCCTAGGCTGGAGCTTTCTGAAATTATTCCCCTGTTCAGCTACTCCTCGTGCAATAGCACAGCTGTGCATGCTGAGAGTTATGATGCAAGGGCTTACACTTCCTCTCTTACCCTCACTGTCTGTGCTAATGCAGCCTTGGGTAGAGCTACTGCAGAACTCCAGAGGAAGAGAGAACCTACTGTGGTGGTTTGAAGAGGGAGAGCCCTTGGTGACAGTACCCTTTTGGGGATGAGACGTATTACAGACTACATGATTGCTGCCACACAGTCTCCGCTGTGAAGAGAAGGGGCCAGTGGGCTGTTTGAAAGTAAGTCCTGAAAGTTTAAATGCTTGGGGTTTATTTCATGGCGAACTAAACGCCAGCCACCTCCCGCTGTCATTTAGATCCAGCAGCTGATGAGCAGATTTGGGTTGATCTCCAGCAGGCAGCCCAGTGGCAGGTTGACAGATGACTTGCCAGTTAACAGCATCATTCCATGAGCTCCTATGCTGTCTGTATTTCTTCCTCATCTTTTTTATGTGAAATGGTTAAGCAATCCTGATCTTTGGGCTTTGGATGTTTCTGTTGAACAGGGCACATGCTGCTCACACAAACCTACGACCGAGATTGAACCACCTTCATCGAAAACTCTCTCCTCACACTGGACATCTGCTCTCTAGGTCTGTGTATGAAAACTTAATGTAGAGATAGAGCTGGTGCCTGAGGCAAAGAACTTTTGAAACAGGTTTGGATTTTTTCACTTTGCAAGTTGTTCACAGATATCTTTAAATCCCTTTCTGAGAACCCTGTGAAGCATGGATGGTGTTTGAGTTTGTTCTGTGTATAATTTAAGCACACATTTCAGCTGCAGCTTAGAGCCAACACTACATAGCTTATTTGTTTCGTCAGCAAGGACCAGATTTGTCAAAGATTTCATGCTCACAAGTAGGACTAAGGCTTAAAAAAGCACTGATACTGTTTTACTTGCTTGCTGACGTGGTAGAGTTACCACCAGGCTGTTACCTGGTGAACTGGGCAGCTGGTGCTGTGGATAAACACCTGAAAATCTGTTTTTCCACACAACCTTAAAAAGTTGTCTTGAATTCTTCCCCTCCCCCACCCCTTTCCCACAGGTCAGTGTCCCAGCATTTCAGAGAAAGCTACCCTGGGTCCTGCCTGTTGGCCAATTTGTTACCTACATTTGCATTTACAAACCAGAGTTGTGTTTTCCTGCAATATAGTTTACAAAACCTTCTAGGTGAGTGCTCCTTGGGGTTTGGTTCTGCATTTTCTAATAAGCATTCAGATAAAAAAAAAACCTGAGTGGAATAGTTGGTTTTGAAGTTTGTTGTTTATTAATAGACTTCATTTTCCTCAAATTTACCTCTAAATTGTGTCTAGCAAAAGCATGTGCACTACTGCAAGTTTCAAACTAATGCTAATGAGAGCCTCATAAAAACTTATGCATCAGCTCCTGAACAGATAATTTCACCTTCAGAATCCAGGATCAAAAGTGCCATAGAAATCATTGCTCTGATGTCTCTATTGAGAAGACAGTATCATTAGTACATATTTCTAAGTGCTATTTCTCTCCAGTGTGCATTACCATTAAAAGTTCCAGTACTAAAATCCATATTACTTTCCTTTCGAAATGAGGTTTCATTCAGCACCATCCCTGGTTGCTTGAACTGTGAGTGATTGGCTCTGCATGGAGCATTTTGTAACCCTCCTCACGGAGGGAGCCCTATAAAAATAAATGTTACCATCAAGTCTACTTTGCATACAGTAGCTGTGTGTAATTACTGAGCCTGGGATTCACCGTTCTGCTGACCCTGACTCCCCCAGTGTGCTCTGGGCAGCTTTGGTGACAGTTTAAACAAACGTAGTTTCAAAGGATTACAAAGATTATTGCACTTGTTATTTCTGTTAGGCAAGATAGAAGAATGGGCAACTAGTATATAATATATACAGTGTTATTAAAGTGTGTCCTTCTTTGAAGGGCAATCACTTAAGGGCCTGTCCTTACGAGCTTATTAACTCATCCTTTTCAGATTATTCTCTATGGATCCCTGGAGGTATATTAGCTGCTTCTAAGAGACCTGAGAAAGGTAATTAAGAAAGCCAAGAATATTATTTTTATGCTGACATTGGGGGATCCAGAGGGAAATGCTTAAGGGTCTAAAAATCAGCAGAGAGGGAAAAAAAAGCTGAAACCTACTGAATGAGAATTTCTAGGGAATATGTGGATATACCCTGTATTTTTCAGGTCATTCTTATAGGAAATGTTTGATCTGCCTCAGCAGATTTCAAATTTTGTAATCCCATCGTAGCTTGAAGGTGTCTTAAGGGTAGATGCTGTAAAAGGTCATATTAACTTGTATATTCTTGGCAGAAAATAACATTGGAAGACTGAAATACCAGCCTGGTAACTTACGTAGTCTTTTGTGAATAATGAAGATTGCTTTTTTAGCAATGTTCTTTATAACTGTTACACAAAGCACTGGTTTCTCAAAAAGATGCTTGGTACATCTGTGATAAGGAGGCATGAGGGGAAGAAAGAAACTGTCATATCCTCCTCTGACATAAACCTACCTTTAGAGCCTTTTAGTGAAGTATGTAGATATACTCTAGGAAGTTAAATCTTGAGGATTTAACCTCAAGGACTTAAACAGCAACTGGAGGTTTTTGATTTCTGGTTGTGTCTTGAGAATGTCAGGAAACAAGAGGTCTTACAGGAACTTCAGTTACTTCTGTGTACTGAAGTAGGAAACGTTGCTGACTTTGGTTATGATCCACAGTGTTGTCTGGGCCCAAAGCAGTTCACACTGTGAGGGGTGTGGGGTTTTCCCTGGCAGTGTGATTGCTAGTGATCCCTGAGAATGACCTTGTTATTTCCACAGATGACACGTAAGGGTCTGTGGTCGGTGTGCTGCGTGTGCGTTCCCACCTGCAGGTGCAAACAGCGTGGCTGTGGTTGCTGCCCTGCTCAGCCCTGCTCCTGTTAACAACTGGCAGAAACAGCCTGGACTTCTCCAAATCAGCATCTGCCAGGGCTCCTCTGTGGCCCAGGGAAAACCATAGAGCAAAGTATGGCACACATAGGAACCTTCTGTTCCCAGATTTGTGAAAGAGCTCCTCCTCATCAAATTGAAACTCTTTTTGTTCTAGTGGGGCTGAGGAGTTTGTGTAGCCTCAGACTGTGCTTTACTGTTGCAGCTGAACACTCCTCAGCTTTGTCCTCTCTGTATTTGATGTTCTGCATAGGGCAAATTTACCAAGAAGCTCAGCTGGGGCTGTGAGAGTAACTCCTCTGACTCGGAAAATGCCTCTGAATAAATTATCTACTGTGAAAGAACAATGCATAATCTACCCAAGAGACAGAAAAGACAAAAAATAGAGGATGTTCTTAGAATCCGTCCTAAGACCCTGGGCTCCCTGAAGGAAAATAAAGCTTCTGGAGGGTGAGGGTAATATGGAGAACCCATTCTAGGAACCTGCCTCCCTTCAGTAACTGTATATAGAGGTGAGGTATCAAACTGGGAATGCCTAAAGTTAAATGGTGTGAATGCCCAACAGTGAGCAGCTCTGAGTGTTGAGCAGCACAATTACAGCACGCCAGCTGAGTCAGGAGTTCTGCTGGGGCAGAGAGGAACTAGAAACACAGATGTTGCTGCATGCAAATCCAGACAGGAGCTAGGGTTTCCCACTGCAGACTTTCTAGCCAGCAGTCAAAAGGATAGTTATTTACTTTCTTTGATAAATTTTGGATGATTATCATCTCTTGTTTTCTGAGAACAAGAGCATTCCCACAAGCTCAACGCTTGTTGCACTACATGGGCAATGTGAAAGGGTTGTAACATTTCATTTTTTCCCCTCTGTTGTTGTTACAACATATGTGGAGCTGGATTCAAACTTGTTTCCATGCTGAATGTATGTGTGTGCTTCTATTCAGGAATCAAGAGGTGTTCTGAGGAATACAAGAACTTGTGGACACGTGGTGAAATTCATATCATTTTTATACAGGAATCAAGATTAAATATTCTCAGGAGCATCTTTAGGCCCTGGAGCCAAGTAGTGCATAGGATTCTCAACATGTCCCTGCAAATAAATAGTTTGTTTTTTGAGACAAACAAGATATTGATACTGAAAACTGTAAATAAAGATACTGAAAAGAAGGTCTTAATTCTGAGCTGATTAGAAGCCTTTCTCACAGAAAGCTGGCTATTGCCAAATGTCATGGGGATGAGGGACTTAAACATGTCACTGAAGTATGCACTGCAAGTTCCTTCATGATGAAGTCTCAGATAAATTGGAAACACCTCAAACCTATATCTTGGGAAAGCCAAACAAATTCCAGATGGAAATGAATGGAAATGCATTCAGGGTGTAGACTTAAATCCAGCCTCTAGGGACACAGTAATTGTGCCTTTTAGAAAATGGCCTCCTGCTCTTTGCATTTTAACTGTCTGTAATTATTTTTGTGGTTTGCTGGTTGTTGAGGAGCTTGACAAGCTGGGAATTGGCAGATTCAGTGTTGCCTTTATTTACAGTGCTTTTGCCAAGTCATTAAGTCAGCAATAGGAGGATTTGTTCTGACAAAACTAGTTCCTTGCTATGGTGAGACACCACATTTTCCTTTTAGCTTCGTGCTACCATTTAAAACTGTTTTGGCCAAGATTTTTGGGTTGACATGAATTATCAGAACAAAAATCGGTATAGATAAGCCAGGTTTTCTTTCCGTCATCCCTCTCATGTTTTGTCTTCTCTCACAATAGCTGTGTGCAAAGCTGATTAGGACTGGGCCATTCTGTGGCCCTGGGTGACTTAAGTTGCTCCAGCAGGGATATTCTTGTACTGCCAAAGGGACAGGGGTTAGGAAGTCGCTCCTGCAGGAGGCTTGGAGAAAGCCAGATAGCCCCAGGAGCATTCAGAACTGTTGGATTTGCTTGCTCCATAAATGCAGCAATATTGCCCTCTGACCACTCAGTCTGATCTGCCTGGCTCTGCCATTGCTGCCTTTGAAGGAGGACGAAGGGCTGGTGCATAAAGCAGTTGTGCTGTTGAGCTCCAGGACTGCTGGATAACCACCGTGGGGCAGCACCCAGGGATGTGCTTGGGAAAGCACTCGGGGATACTTTGACATTAGGTGTGATACAAATGCTAATCGTTGTTATAATTCTTTCTTAAGAAACCAGGGCATGTTTTTATCATTATTCTGCAGGTCTCGGCGTCCTTGTACAATTAGGGCCTGACCTCTTCAGAATAACATTTGAATTGGAAATGAGCCAATATGTAACATCGTTACAGTGAAATTCCCTCAATTCTGTTAATCATGGATGTATTAAAAACTGACGTTAACGGTGATTCTCTGGCACCAGCAGAATTTGGAAGTGCTTTACACTTTCTGCAAAGTGACTTATAAACTCTGGGATAAAATCTGTACTGGCTGCTGCAACTGTGCCCTTGTCCTTTTTGCCATTTATCATAGAATTGTTGAAGCTGGAAAAGACCCTTAAGATCGAGTCCAGGTTGAGTTAGGGAGAGGAGGGACTTGCTGAGACACTTTCCTGTTTTCAGGAGTAAGAAGTCCTGTCTGTGACTTACTGTAGGACCCCTGTAAGCAAGCTCAAAGCCTGTACTGGTGACACTGACTGAGAGCTTTTGCATCTCTGCTGCTGTTACCCCATCTGTCCCTGCTCACTGTTCACAGAAGGACTCTGCTTTGTGAACGCTGCTGTGCTGGAGGGGTAGAGATGCTTCCTCCTCTGTCGATGTGTTAACAAAGTAGTTGTCAGTGTATTAGTATTCATCTGAAACTGAAGAGGCCTGATGTAGGCAGACACAAAGGAAGGTGTTTAAGAAGCCACTAAAATATTAGATGACGCGAATTTTCAAGACCTGGACACATCTCCTGTAGTAGCCAATCCTCTGTAATAGCCAGAGGGAATATATCAATTTTCTCTTGGTTATTTTCCATAATGTTTGGATTTTCTCTTGGATTCTCTTTTGGACATCTGAAGCATTAGCAATCTTTCTTTTTTCTCTCTTTTCCTTTTTTTTTTTTTTTTGGCCTATGAGAACCCTGTCAGAGATTGAGATGTCTTCCTTCTTTAACATCGTGGATGATCTTGTGTATTACCACAGGGTACAGATTCCTTAGATGTTTCTTTTTCACAAAGAAAAATAACAATTGATAAATATAACTTCAGGTTGAAGTCTTCCAAAGTGAGTTGAGACTTGCATGGGGTGTGTTTGACTCAGATTATCATGACTGCTGTTGATCTTCAGTCAATTCTCCACTTCAGAAATAAGTCAGGTTTAATTTAGAGGTGGTGCAAAGGGAAAGTTTAATGCTATGAGAGAAAGTGTGAATAGATGCTTTCATGGGGTGGAAGGGAAGGTGATTTCCTTATAAAAAGAGGAGAAAAGGGTAAATGATCAGGTCCTTAAACAAGACATTATCTGATCTGCAAGTTGCTTTTTTGTCAAAGATTTTATCATTGTTTTGATATCTATGATATCAAATAGAACACTTGTCATCTTTTCCAATATTAATTTTGCTTATACTCACTGAGATTTTTCTTAGCAATTTTAACATGTAGCAGCCTACCAACCATTGGAGATAGAGGAGGTGTCTGATGGCATATATTCAGTAGAACTTATGATTTCTGAGGTACAAAGGTTAAGACATTACAGATCTGAAAGAAAGCCCAGAGTCCAAAAATCAACTTTGTAAAGGAAGAGAGGGCTGTTTTAAAAAATACTTTTCCTTTTTGATTATATGAAACAGGGTGCTGGCCACTGTATAATAATATGAAGGAAAATAATGGTGTTTATAAGTTTAAATTTCAGAGCTGATGGTGTTGGTTATGTTTTCCCTTTTCCAGTCAGTGAGAACTTCACTGGACTGCCATGACTTCTCAAATATGATGGATTGTGGCTTAACCACTTCATCCTCCAGTTCCCTCAGGACCTGCAGATTCATCTCATCAGATTCCAGACAAGATTTCTATGACACAGCTCCCATTATCTTGGCTTAAATCTCTGTGGCAAAGTGGTGTTTAAGAACAAATTTAATTTGATTGATATTTGAGTAAACCTACAGTTTCATCTGTGACTTGAGAATCTTGCACTGGAGTGTGGATTACTTCTGCGAATATTTAGTCCACATTTTCTCAGTGGAATAAAGCTCTGTTCATGCAGCTATGAGGCATTATTAGATTGTAATAGCACACAGAGTGGTCTTCATTATAGAGCACTGTTAATTACGAATACACTGCAATTTGCAGGCCATCTATTTTGACTGTAATTATGATGTTGCTTGCACACCTGTGTCTGAGAGTATTTTCCTCTCTAACTGGGGCTCATTCTTTTGACTCAGCAAGGAGCCCCTCTTGATTGTGGAAATAGCTCATTTGTTGTCTCCATGGGTATAGAATAGGACAGAAGGGAGGGAGAGTTGGGAAACAGCCAGCAATTGAAGCTGTAAGTCCTAAGTGACCGTGTGGGCCTACACAACAGAGGGAGCATGTCTTGAATGTAATATGGTTCAAAAATAGGCTTAAAGCTGGCCTGTTTGGTGGTGTACTTTTTGCTTAGTGCAGTACATGTTAATTAGAGCTTTAGCATAGCTTCACAGAAAACAGCATTTCCCCTCAAAGATAGAAAAACAAGGAGAGAGAGAATTTTGATGCTGGGAATGAGGTACTATGAATAAGAATCAGCAACAATGGATTTTAGTTCAAGCTGGACTGGAATTTATTGCAGCTTTATGTTTTTATAAAGGAAACCTGTGTGTCAGCTTCTTGTAGTGACAGGGATGCTGAGAATTGGCATGTGAGGATAATGTGATAATACAGAGACACCAGGGAGGATGTGTACACAAAAATGCATCTCAGTCAGCCAGAAGGCCACACTGTGACTGCAGTAAAAAGCTACGACAGAAAATCAATAGCTTTGAGAAAAGGCCCAAGGTAAAGCAACAGCATTGTCTGCACTTCCTTCATTCTGCTTCTTCCTTCCCTCCCTTTATAAAGACAGAGCTGCATGAGCTCATGTTTGAGTTTTGTTAACTCTGTGCCCAAGTAGCTCAAGCAGTGAGGCCATTCAGGGAATACAGAGTATCTGCAAATCAGATCGTGGGGAGGGAGAATAGGGGTGAGTCAGGCAGGATACCGGGTTTATTGACAGGCTCTGATTACCTTGTAGGCAGGCTGTGTAGATTGCACTCTCCTACTCAGAGCATCCACCAGAGTTGTGCTCTGATCTTTAGAAAAACCTCTCACTATATCTGAGAGCAGCTACACTCAGAGCTGTAATTTGATGTGTGGACCAACAGGAAGTCCCTCTTCCAGGTTCCCACAGAGAACAGGACAATTCTGGCAGGGTGATCTAGCCATGTACTCCCAGATTATGGAGCTTACATTAGGCACCGACTTTGCAGATCTTCAAAGACTTCAGGTGAAGTTTTCTAAGATGCTATTTTTTTTCTCCAGTTCCTTTTTGTCTAAAAAGGTAGAGTATGAATTTTTAATGAAAAATAGAGCAAAGGGTGGACTGTTCAGCATTAGCAGATACATAGTCTGTAATCATGTTATTTTATTTCAATTTGTGATGCTACCTCTGTATTTTATGCATAGGCATGCAGTACATTCAGAGGGGAGGTTGCATATGCATGGTTACACATTTTACTGCTTCCTGACATTTGGATGATTAATCTTCCTGCGCTGGGATGCATGTCAGCTTACAGACCCTGAAACATGGGAGGGGGAAAGACTGGTAAGACTATTCCTTATTGCCCTGTCCTGTTAAGGAGGAAGTTGAGTATCTGTGAATCTGTATTATGTTACACAAGCACTTTCATTGCACACTGGACAGTGAAATGGGGAAAAGGGAGGACTGCAAACATTCCCCATTAATCCATAGTTGTGTCCATATGTAGGTTTCAGTACTTACATGTATATGGCTTCATTCTAAGAAAAAAAAAAAAAGGTTAGACCATCTAGAAAATAGTAGTTTTAAGTCAGACATGCCTTTTAGGCAAAAAATCCACCAATAAAATTCAAAGGGAGGAGACTTTTGTTTAAGTGTATGGACAATGGAAAGGACGATGGAAAGGAAATCTGCATGAGAAGAGGGAGTGAGTGAAAGGGGTGAATCTATTATCTGATTAGTGAACAGAGTATTATTGGGATTGATTCTTCTCTTTTATTGAAGATGATACAATATCTCACTTGCAGATGATGCTATAAAGCCAGGAACACTCTAGAGTTTCATTGTTCTTGAATGCTTCCATGTGCTTGTGCGTATAAGCATTTTGGCACTGGGAGACCTTTTCCATGTTGGCATATAGAGGTGATGTTAGTAATTCAGTAAGTAATACAGTAAGTAATAATCCACTTGGTTTCTTTTCCTGAGAGTACTGAGAAATGTAGGAGTTTCTAGAATTAGAGTGACACAGCAGGTAGGAGAAAGTGTGTTCTTTTTGCTGACACTTCTGATTGCTTCTCACCTTATCCAAGAACTCAGTTCTTTCACTGTGGAAAACTATGAGAAACAGCCATAGACTTGGCTCATTAAAAAGAAATGACTCTAATTTGAGTTTTTCCATGAAGTCTTCTTTTTGTCAGAGCTTAATATTTCAGTACCCCAGTGCATAAAAGATTATTCAAAAAGTTATTCAGTGAAAAACTTGGAGGAAGGAGAGTGCATTCTCTAGCACCCAGGAAAATCTTCCACAAATAAATACAATTTAATGACTGCTTTTTTCCAGGCTATGAACACTGAAGTTTGAGCAGGTGTTGGTGAGCTGGAAAACATGCTTATAAGGGAAAGTCTTTTAGGGTTTTGTCCTTGGCAGCAGCTGAGCTGCATAAAATACATGAAAGTATATATTTAATCATTAAACTTTCAGGGGTGCTGGGGCTACCTGGTGTCTCAGTTGCCCTTCAGACATAGTTGTACCATACTGTGAATCACAAAGAGCTGGAGAATTGTTTGAGAAACACAAACACCTTTACAGTAGGTAGGGCTGGGTCTGGGTAACTATAAATTAGTGATCAACACCACAGTCAGGTTTTCCTGGGCATTAACTGAGCAACTATTCCAGTCTCCTCAATGCACTGAAGTGCCACTGCATCCTAGGTGGAAGACTGAAGCCTGTTGGGTTGACCGATCATTTCCTTCCTTAGCCTCTAAACTTCATAACTCACTGCGTTTGAGCTGTAATGACATGAGGAGAATTAAGACCTTCCTTTGGGAAATGGAGAGCACAGGATTAAATGCACAAACAGCATACAAATCCTTGACTTAACTGGCATGAAAGCCTGAGGGCATTGGAGCATGGAGTGCCAGGCAGGATTTAGAGGTCAGGAGGTACTGTGGTGGGACATTGGTCCCTGAGGATTCCCATAGTCCCTTTGAAGACCTCTTGGGTAAGTTTTCCTTGTCTATGCTTTTCTGTCCATGTTAATGGCTGAAAGCAGAGACAACGTATACTGTATGAAATCAATCACACCTTCTGTAAATTGTCATAGAACTTAATATTTTGTTTCTTCTTTCTTATTTCTCCTCTTATTGGATTCCTAAAGATCCTGCAATTCTCATAATTGTTTCTGGTATCTTGCTGCTTCAACCCTAAACTATTCTGAGGTTAATATATGATGTGTATATACACATATATATATATATATATATATATATACTCAGGTTGTGCTACATTGTTATTCACTTAAATAATATTATCTTTTACATTTCAAGGCAAATTATTTGAAAACAAGGGATGTCAAACTGAGACCTGAGGCTGATGCTTTAATAGCAGCCCAACACTTTAGGAGGACGTGGCAGTTCTGAAACACTTATTTTTTTTTAAAAGTAGAAAATGTGTCAAAGTGGATTGTGCCCTTGCGGGAAAATTATTTTTGGCAGTTTGGTTTTTGCCAGCTTACCAGAAAGCTTTCAGTCAGCGAGCACTTCCGAGAACAGGGAGAAATGGCACTGGTAGGAGTTGCAAAATCTTGTACTAACTGGCTTGCCAAGGCCACATCTAACTCAGGGCAGGAAACTTGCTTTCATTAGGTGGGCAGAGCACTACATTAATACATAAAAGGTAAGTGAGTCTGTTGATAGGCTGCAGAGTGGAAGAGAAAGGCTGTCATTTCTGAAGCTGCAGAACCCATGGAGACATCTGTGCTCTGTGAGGTGATGTACATGGGGGCTGGATGCCAACGTTGTCTGAGCTGCCAGTGTCCTTCCTTTGTAATGCTCACATGGACAGAAGGAGCTGTTGAAATGCCTCATCATTAGTATTTTTTAAGCTGTGTTATGAAGATGGAGGCAGACTCACTCCTTTGCTGATTGCGGACTTTTAAAAATGGAGGTCAAGAGGTGCATGGGCATTCCAGAACCTTATTTTGAAGAACAGGCCCAACAAAACCAGATGGATCTCTCCCATCACAGCCCCACGTCAGTTATGTAGCAGTCAGGGAGAGTCATGCCTGCTAATCACTCTTGTTCTTTTACTGATGTAAAGGTGGCTCAGGAGGTGAAATCTTCAGGTCATTTAAGCCAAGTTTATCACTTGCTGAAGTTAACTGCTGAACTGCAGTTTTCTGGAACTGTACTGTCTTTGCTAATTTGATACTCTGCCTCTTACAGGAGCCATAGATTTCCTGTCAAAGTTGGCATTATATATTCAGCAGAACTCACCTTTCTTCTTGATGATTCACAAGTTCCTCGGTTTAAAACCATTTCTTCAGGGATGTCATCATCTTGTGCTATAATTGGGATGTTTTGGGTGAAATACGTTTTAGGGGGAAAAAAAGTCTCGTGCCTTAACAGTGTTTGAGGAAGCAGAAGATCCCAACTAGAAGTGTACAGACAGCAGCAAATGGGTCTGTGCTGCTTGCCTGCTTGCCTACAAATTTTTGGTGTCCATGCCGTCTCTGCCTGATCTCAGACAGACTAATTTGCTGTTCAAGTGGAGGACCTGTGGCCACAGCTCAATGATTAAGAGTCCTGTAAGTGAACACATCCTGGAATGTTCAGCTTGACACTGGATTTGCGTTATGACAGTGAAAAATGTTGCTTTAGAAATCTACACTGCAAAGAAAAGTCGTTTACCTGTGTGCAATTTCCCAAAGGTCAGGCAGGGTCTGACTGCAGGAAATATCAGCCACTGCCTCACAAACAAAAGCAGACTTCCTGAAGCATGTTAATCCAGCGGTCTAAGGCAAATCTCTCTCCCTCAGAGTTCAGTGGTGCAGGTCCTAATCCGTGATTTGCGGAAGTTGTTAGTTTTAATTGCAGTATAATCTGTTTGTAATGAGCTTTATTTTATGTCAAGCAGTCACAAAATAATAAACAGAGTAATTTTTATTAGAAGAATCCTGTTGTGTTAAAAAAAACATCCCAACCTGTCAGGAGCTGGCTGCTTTCAAAGAAATTGAATTTTGCAAACAAATTATTTGGCATACTAACTGACCTAACTCCAGCCTTTTCATTTCTGTGATTTCTTCCTTTTTTGCTCCCAAATATTTAATTTTGATTCATTATACTGTACCATAAAATGGAAATTGGGATGGATTTTTTGCACCATAACTTCAGTTGCTCTGTCTTTAGCTGTGTTCTTACCTACGTGTTCCGATCCCTGTTTACTTCTGCTTGTCTCCAAATAGCAAAGATCATCATATTTGTTCATATATTTAAAAATTCAGAATACAGCCTGAGGCTTTTAGATGAAAATACTGTGCTTCTGATTTGAGCTTTCTAAATAAATTTCATTTCCTGTCCATGTTGCCATAAAACAATGCACAAACACCTAAAACTGCTCTCTGAGAATATTAAGGACTTGGGTCTAGTTTGCCTTTCTTGTATGTCTAATGGGTAGTGAATTTTTGGCTTGTTTGCTCTGTAATTGCACTGAGTTACATCCCCCTGAAAAGGAGGTGACCAGACAGCAGAGAAAATATTTGCCTGTTTTCATTGTTCGACTTCTGTACTTTTAGCTCACAAGGGCCTTTGAAAGAAGGAGGTTGCTCTTTCTTCATGAGCAGCTTTTGGTGGCTGGTGGGAGAAACCTGTGGAGTACAGGGTAGGTCAGAGAGACTCAGACAGAGACCAAAGCTATGGTGCAAGAAGCAAAGAGCAAAGCCGGTCTTGCAAGAAATAGAAAAATGCTGGCTTCTCCCTGGAAACTCACAGCGGAGTGTTAATCATCACCCATCTAAAGGCTGGACTGGATCAAGCCTGACTGCAAGGACATAAATGACAGGGAAAAGATCCTTGCTGCATCCCTTTTTTTCGTAATGTGACTCATTCTGGCTTCTGCCTCTTAAAATGCCTTTTGTTATTCCTAACTCCTCTGGAATTTAATAAGCTCTTTTGGAATCTCAGGGAGTGCATGCTGTAAAGAAGAGATGTGTGGGTAGTTTCACTTAGTTCTTGCTTGTTTCTGCCACTGTGCTGTGTTTTGGTGTCTGGATTGCAACAGTGTCTGAAGGGAAAGAAGGGCCCAAGCACTGGTAAAAACAGCTGCCCATAGTGTGTGCTGAGGGTCTTGCATTGTATGAGACATGCCAGCCCTAGAGCACATCCCATCTATCACCCTCTCCAAACCCCACATACTTGCCATGTTCCCCATATGTTCCCTTTGGCTAACTGAGCCTTTTTCTTCCTGACTCAAACCAGAGGTGCTTTTCCAAACAGCTCTGCCAGAAAAGTGAGACCCTTCCAGCTCAGTAACAGCTGTCACAGAGATGGTGGCAGGCTGAGGGCTGAGACCACCAGATGAAATATCCTCTTTCATGGTAGCTGATCCTGGAATATAGATTTGTTGTTAGTAAGCCTATTGCACCATTAGCATACACATCATGGTACAAACCACCAGAGTGTTCACAAAACAGCTGCAAATAAAAACATGGTACTAAACAAAAGCATGTCTGGATCACAGACTTGTCACATATTTTGACTGTTCCTGTGTGGATGACCAGGACTAGTGTGTGTGACAATCAGTTGTAGGTGAAACAGTTTCAGAAAAAGAGACAACCTGCCATGATTTTGCAAGTTTGGTTTGAAGCAAAATGCTGTCCTTTTGCCCTATGAGTGACTCCTTTGTTTATTGTCAGGTCCTGTACTTCCACACACAATCAACTCACTCAAATCAAATATTAAAATGAGTGGTTCATAAGTCATTCAAGTGTTAACTTAGCAGAATCTTTTAACTTGCCCACTTTAACAGACTGTCATACTGATGTTCCTGGGTTTGACACCTTGATGACAAGTAATTTCAGGAGATAGATGTGTGAGTCCAGAGACCTTGGAGCATTTAAGTTTCTACTGTTGTGTTATAAATATAGAAATTCCAAGTACTAAATAGCTCTAATGTGAAATACTTTTCCTCTTGTGCAGTGGGAGTCTGTGTTAACTTGGGAGCAGGGAGGAAAAACTGGTCCATAGGAAAAGCTGGGCTGTGGGAAACCAAAAAGATTATTTTGTCCTTCTTGCACTCGTAGATCTTTTTTTCCTTTTGTGAGAGTTTATGGAGTTCAGTCAGTTCAGAGTATTGTGGAGACAGTAAATTTCATCAAGTGTCTGTGCAGTGTGGAGGGAAAACTGGAGAAAATTAAAGAGCTTTTATATTTGTTAGAGAAATATCTGCACCACAGAATGAAGGTGTGATGGCAGCATGTGTTGGTATTCCCAGACTGGAGTACCTTAACAAGGGCAGGTAATGGTTATGATTAAAAACGTGTTTGCATGAGTTGTGACACATGATAGCAGCTGCAATGCAAACCTTCCAGACAACAGCCATGAGGGTGAATTGGAGCAGAAGTAATGTTTGTGCCTTCTTCTTTATGGTATAGAAGTATCAGGCAGTGTACTAGGAGGGTTGCCTCCAGTTTCTATCAATCTCTGTAGAGTAAAATTACTGCCAGACCTTAGAAACTTTGCCTGGATGTGATGTATGATAAAACAAAATCTGCTCTCTACAAGTTGGCTGCCAAAGAAAATGGAACATAAGGGGCACATTTTAATTAACTGCTACAGTAATTTATTGAGCAAAGTGATTTGTTGATCACTACTTACAGTCTTTAAATAGGAATTTGCTTTCTAAGAGGGGTGCTTTTAGTTTAGCTGCATTTTATTCCTTTTGGTATTAGAATTTCAGGGGACCATTGCACATATTCTTAAGCAAATCTGGTTAGGTTGTTGCCACAGTTCTTCGTGCCTTTAAGATTAAAAATTGTTAACATCTTCTGATCATGTATTTCTGGCTAAAATTAAACAATAAAGGATGATGTGTAATGAAGCATTGTATTTTATTTTAAATCTTTTTGTTCAAATTTCGTTGGAGAGGTATGTAAGGCATCCCCCAGCTTAAATAGTCTGTTGAGCTTCTTAATTAAAACATGATCTTTCTGCAAGAGAAATAAAACTTGGTAGGACCAATTTTTATGTCTCTGACCTCTTTGTTTCCCCAACACTAAGCTCATATTTCCAAAATCTCTTTGCAATGCAACTAGGGTAGTAGAAAAAGATGTGGATGTCTAGGAAAGGGAGGCTAATAACTGGCTTATGATGTCACTTAGACTTACCCAGAACAATCACTGGTGTTCATGTCATTAAAACAGCTGAGATGATTTCATTGGTATTGTTTTCTTATTATCTCCTGCAGGATGATGCCTGTAGTTGTAAGTTAAGTGGCTTGTAGAGATGATGTATTAATAAGTTATTGAAGAGGGATTGCTGTTAATTGGACCATTTATTTCATGTGCGCTGCTTCAATTGTGTTACCACTGTAAGATTTGTTATTGATTAGCTTAGAAGGAGTAATTTCCCAACAGATTATAGGAGCCAGGTTGTAATGAATGTTTCTGACATTAAAATCTTATTGATGGAATGTATCTATGTTAGATATCATCTAGAATAAAATATAGATATTATAGATTACATATATATCTCTTGATCAGCTTTTAATAAATAATGAAAAAGTATTTTTTTCACGTCATGTCACTTCTATCTGATAAGTTTGCTTAAAATCTATAAAAGTTTGTCTCCATATGCTGGATTTGGATGGATTTGGGAGGAGAGAAGCCTGCTGTATATTAGTTACTCTATGCAAGCTGGTAGTTCTAATGCATATGGGTTTTACTAATAAGTAGGTTTGATTTTTTTTGGGTCACATAGATTGCCTTTTCATATGTTCTGTGTTTTTTCTGGGATGAGTGAGCAGAGGTTTTAAAAATCTGTGACTGGAAGCTTCTCCCAAACAGTTTTCCTCTCAGCTGGAGAAAATTGTGCAATGTTGCTACAAAGTCTTGGTGGCAAGGCACTGTGGTCAGTTCAGCAGGATTCCCTTCTACTTCCAAAGAGAATTTTTCACCGGATGGGAGCATGCTTGTCGTTTGAATCTTTCTAGCTGTCTCTGAAATCCCGAGGCAGTTAACATACAACCTCAGGGATGCACAGCTCGCGTGCATTCGGTGAGCTATCAGAGGCTCCGTTTTCAGCCCTCTCCGGGCTGTCTCTGTCAGTGTCACCGGGTTATCTCTAAACACGGCTAGGGGGCAAGTTTGAGCTGTTTGGCTGCCCGTGTGCCTGGCATGAGCAGGTGGCTGGTGGAGCCGTTTGGCTGCCCAAACACGTACAGCAGGTGAAGGCTGACGTGTGGTGGAACGTGAACTGAAGCAGTGAACGCACCTAACAGACTGAAAACGGGTGATAATGGAAATGTAATTTTGTAGCCATTGCCTTGTCTGACCAGTGGATGCTGCTACATCTCCACTGCATGGCTAGAGCCCAAAAATGGACCCAAAATGTCCACTGCAGTTTTGCTGTGCTGAAGTGCCCCTTATAGGCACTGTGGCACTGGATCCCCTGGATCCTTTCAGTTTCATGAAGCAGAGGTCCATGGAAAATTTTGGTGAGGGTTTCTGGGGCAGGATAGAAAGTGCAGACATTTTTATTTACCTGTGAAGCACAGCTGGATTTTTATGTATTTTCAAGATCGAGATGAGGCTGAAGGGGTTGGAATTATGCTTAGCACAGTGACAGCACTCACTTGAAATCTTGAAAATTGACTCTGCCACGTCTCATATTGCTCAGTCTCTCTCACTTCATTACTGCTTAATAACAGTTCTGTTAGTGCATTACCAGACAAATAGGATTCAGGGTACTGTTATCTTAATTGAGTGATGAAACTGGATTTAGCTGTTTTATCTGTAAAAAATATCTCAGTGGATTTTCCTACAACAGTTACCATTTAAAAGAGACAAGAATTAGAATGATGATCCATAAAATTCTGCCTTCTTTCCACATAATTTGGAATAATTCAGTATAGTAGAAATCACTTTGAAGTTATCGTTTCACAAACAAAAGAAAATCACATTTTTAATCTAATAGTTCCTGGTGTAGACTTGCATTTATTTTGGTAAAAACAAGGGTTGGCAACTAAGGAAGAAGTCTTGTGTTGGAGATGTGGACAGGTTTTTAAAGTTAACCATCTCAGTATGACTTTGCAAATTGGTTTACATATACTACCTACTTCATGATCTGTTAATGAGCCCAGGTAGCTTCAGATTCAGCAACATATATTTTTTATGTGTATAACTGTGACTGTTTGTTTAGCTGTTAGTTTATACAATAAAAGCCAAATGTGCTTTGAGTTCATTGAGTGTTATGGGCTGTGTGCATGTCAAATACTGTAGAACTTTTGTAGTAGGCTAGAGGATGGACCCTGCTTGAGGGGGAGGGTATCTGTGAGTTATTGTTTGGCCACCAAAACATCAGTGTGGCAGTGCTTTCCTGCTGACCTGTCCTGGTATTGTGCTGTATTTGTTACAATTGTCTGGAGAGGTACTGGCCTGGGGAGAGGCTGGGGCTGGAGGAAATGCCATCACATAGAAAAGAACTGGTGCTCCTGGGGAGAAATTAATAGGCTAAAAATGCAAAGTCCAAAGGGAGTTTGGATTATGTTGGTGAACACGTGTGTGAGACATAGAGCACGTGTTGATTCCATGAAGCAGAAATTCTGCTTCTTACTAGTACACTCTTTCTGGCTTCTGTCTTGAAATAGGTGGATTCCTTTCTGTGTTATGTCATGCCAACATTGTTGTAAGAGGCATTGATTATGTTTCTGTGTAATCACTGTAAAGTGAAGGGCTGTATTTGTTGTTTATGCTTCCTAGACTGAACCTGTTAAAATACGCTTTGCCTGAGTTTACACTGTCTGTGTAAAAGGCTAACATGTGCAGAAGCAAACATGAACTGGAATTTTATTCTTTGCATCTTGGTATTCTAACAAACAACACATACGAGCAATGATGATATTCGTAGATGTTTACCTGTAAACTTCTGTTTAGAGGTCACTCTCCCATTCTTTTTAGAATGTTCCTTGAGTTTTGTCTTCTTTTTTTTTTTTTTTTTCCCAGTCAGATCTGGAGAAATTGTTGCTTGCCCCTATGATGTGGTGGTTTAGGTGAAGCAACAGTGTTCTGTGTTGATGAAAGCTGGGCAACACAGTATCTTTCCTTAAGTTTATCTGAGTGGTGTAACTGTCCAGATGCACCACTGGCTCCTTCTAGCAATGGCGGATGACATTTGCAATAAAAAAAAAGGGGGTTATGTCCTTTTACAGAGATCTACGGAGCTGTAAACTCCCCATTTTGCCGGGCATGTGGTGAAGAGGGGACTTGTAGCAGTGCTTTGTGAACACTGGCTCTCACTTCATAACTTTCACACATCATTCATAGGATCCATATTATCCCTGCATTAGAAAACTAGCAGAGCTTTCAGGAGTTGTAGATTAATTATAAAACAACCCTTAATAGAATAAATCTTACATGAGGCAAGAAATAAATAATCTCTTTGGGCTACTTGCTCAAGGATCGTGTGCTACTTCAAGCATACTTGTAACTGTTATTAATAATAATGATGATAGCACAGCTGTCAGTGGTTACAGCAATAGCTGCAACCTGGAACTTTTCATCCTTGTGACAAGATGTTGATTCTAATTAGAGCAGCTTTTGTTTTGTTTATGTTTATCTATTGTGAAAAAAGGTAAAGGAATGAGAAGCAGTTTGAATCCAAACAGTCCTGGGATGGGGAATGGGAACTTTTCTCCTCTGGACATTCGAGTGGCTTTGTTTTGAACCTGGGAGAGCAGTCTTGGGAAACAGGTAAGGACTGACAACTTTGTGCCCTGCGTTAGTAGTCCAAGTCCAGTTTGGGCTTCAGGCTGGTTGTTGTAAGCAGCAGCAAGTCAAAGTTCCCAAAAATGGCCTTTTAGCAATTTTAGACTTTGTATTTAGTGTAAAACAGGAGTGGAAGGAGGGTTGATGTTTAGTCATACACAGATTTTTGCTGGTTTTCCACCACTGAGCACTCTTGAGGCTTGAACAGAGCAAATCTGTATGCAATCCCACACCATAACACCAACAAAATTCCTTAGGCCAGTCTGCTAATACAGTTCTCATCAACCATCACCACCTTTCTTGATGATGTTCAAACAGCCTATTCACATGTGGGGCCTTCAGCTGTGAGGAAAAACAACAATAAAGTAGGTTAAAAAATGTTTGTTCATTTTTAGTTAGGAAGAAGGTGGAAAGGATGAGAGAGATTGAAGTATTATGGGTTGTCAGAAACTCAGCAGGAACCTAGGAAGGAAGAGATGAGGATGGGGATTGAAGAAACTGGAGCCCTGAGGGCAATCGTCTAAAAATATGTTAGAACAGCACTGTCAGTAATAGTATTCTCAAGACATGCAAGTCCTGCACTCTTAATTGAAAAGTGCCAGGGGTAAGGTGCTCACCTTGAAACTCATTATCTATTTAAAATAATTTCTTTCATTTTCTGTTCAGGACTTGTTTTAAACTGAAGTAAGAGTTGGAGTCAGAAATGTCATTTTCGTGTTGTTCTTAGAGACGGTTCTCTCAAAAGGAATGGTGGAACACAGCTAATAGAGCCTGGTATTTTAGGATATATGTTTATGATTTAGCAATTATTTAGTGGTTCTGAGTTTAATAATATTCCTCTTCTCATCCCCAAATATTGCAATATGAGAGCTTTCATCATAACTCTAGTTTGAAGTACCTGTATGTATGGTATATGTATATGAATGTATTCATCATTATCTGTATCTTTGGGCACTACTTCAGTTCAGGGGCTGCTTTAGAGACTTTGTCCTGAAGTGGTTGTAGTCTAACTAATCAAAAGAAGCAGAAAAAGAGAGAAAAATCATTTCTCAGAACAGACTGAGAGAAGCATAAAATATTCCAGTGACTTATGTAAAGTCACATGGAGAATCTTATACACACTCAAGGCTTATTGAATATAATTATTGATTGCTATGTTTTTTTCCTGATCATTATAAAATGAGAGAAGAATTTGTGCTATGATTAGAGTCTGATACCCTGTCCATAAAGTTCAGTGCAAATAGTTGAAAAACTAGGAAAAGAACAACTCAGGACAGTTTGCTCACAGGACAGAGATAAGGTCTTGTCTGTCAGTTGAAAGATGAAGCCCAAGGGAGCTGGTGATTATTGAGTAATTCATATCAATCTGTTGCAGAGGAGGAGAGAAAGAGAAATTGAAGACAGGGAGGAGGAGTTGGGTGTTACAGCCTTAAGGGTTACTTTACTTATCTTCAGGGCTCACATTTAATCCAGAGTTCAGTTCAGCACTTTGCAAAATCAATGTCTCTGTTCCTGATTCACCTTCACATCCTTAGGCATCTCTTCATTAACCCTGTGATTCAGGAATGAGGCAGCCACGTGTGTCTGAGGACAGAAACCCGTGGCAGAGTATTGCTCAAATTACTTCTGGGATCTATTTGCATAGTTATCTTAGTCACACAAAGCAGGAGCTGAACGAGCAGTGAGCTAAGCGACCCTTCTCCAGCTCTGCAACTTCATACCTTGCTAGGAGTAGCAGCACTCATCAAACTATGTGCTATTGAGAGTGGCAAAGTAATTGGCTTGCTCAAACTGATAAGTACTTCATGCTTTCTGAGCCATGCAGTAGCAACAGGAATTAGTCTGGCCTTTTCTCGCCTTCCCTTCAGACCTGCCAGAATGCAGAAAGGAAACTGCCCCAGCAAAAGCCATGGATGCTGAGGCAGGACGCTCTGTGCTTGGCAGGGGATCAAAACCTGACAGTATCTAGCCATGAGATCAGCAAGGATGAGGGCCGTGGCAAACCACTGAGCCTCTTTGATGGGATTTTTACACCCCTGTTGCTTATGCAGGGAGATGAACAGCAATGCTCAAAACTTGAAGCAAACGGAGTGTCTCACTGTTCCTTCTAGCTTTTCCCATGTTTCATTTCAGTATTTAAATTGCAAATCCAGAAGAGGACTTGTTGGGTTTTCTTCCTGCTCTTCTTTTTCTTGAATGTGTTGAGTGGTGTGGCAGCGTCTGACTTGGAAACAGATGAACAAAAAGAATCCTGACTCATTCTAGGAGGAAGGGGGGTGGCGACTGCTTGATTTCACCAGTGGGAGCTCTGCTCCAGACTTCATTAATCCTTAGTCCTGTCAGCCTGAGACAGAAGGAATCATGCAGCTCTTTTAGGAACACAGAGGTCATGTAATCCATCATCTGAATACCAGATACTGGACTGAGGAAAAAGGTTGATTATTGGTCCAGAACTTACTAAATTCAGTGACAGTTTCTTTCACCTGAGGAGTCCTTGTGTCATGGTCCTCGCTGTATCTACACTTTTAGAAACAAGCCTGTCCCTGACACTGAACTACAGGTTTCAGACCAACACATTTCTAGAATTCTAAGGTTCATTTCTCCCCAACTCCCTACACTTCTTCATTACCTTTTTGAGTTGTTCATGGCAGGATAATGTTGCCCCTTTCAGAAGCAACTTCAAGCTAAGCTTTTAAGAAGCTACCATTCAAGTCTGTGTTCTGTGACTGCTTTATACTTCATAATCAGTCATTAGTGTGTCCTTTGAAATCTGTTTGTGTGCAAAATGTCCAATGTATTTGAAAGGTGGCAGGCAGCCCTGGGATGTAGACTTGCATCAGGTAAGTGCTGAAGAAAACTTCAGGCACTTTCTGTATGTCCCCTTAGCTTATAGTCACATCAGAATATTTTGTGTGGCTTATTTAGTTTTTCTAAAAAAAGAAGACAATCTAATTTACTTAAATATTTAAATATTATTTATATTATTTAAATATTTAAAAAAGCTTCTACATGCTTGCTTCCAGGGATTTGAAGGTAAGTAACTTTGCAGCACTTCTTAGAGCGGTGCCTATTCATCAAAGAGTGGCTACAGAAAGGACTGTCTCTGGTCCTTTCTGTGCTGTGCAGAGAGCCAGAAGTTGTGGGACGTGCTGCTCTTCAGATCGCTCGAGGTGCCCACGCTGCGAAATGCAATTCCATCCTGTTTCCAAAACACCTCAAGAACACTTAGCTTGATATGGTCAGACATTGCTGTGGAGGTATATGAAAAGTTTCCCAAATTAAATTTAAGAAGAGGAACTTGGTTTTAGGAGCATGAAGGAAGCCAGAATAGTCATTGCTACTTTAAAAAAGCAACTGTGGTCACTGAACAATGAAAATAGAAGTCAGGGCATTGTGAATTTGTGTTTCAAATGAGAGTCATGATTGTCTCCTTTCGTTAAAGAGAAATGTTAAAAGGTTTGACCAGAGGTATTTATAGGAAACCTCACATGTCTTTAGTGTAATAATAGGAATGTGCCTCTCATAATTTTCAAATTATATAGTTTACCTTGGGGCAAGCAGTGTGAGAAAGAAAGCAGCAGGGAACTGGCATAGTGAGAACTTATCAGTGCTTGTCTTCTGTGATGAGGAGCAAATGTTCATTCAGCCCTACACATTTCTAATTGCTCATCCCAGGTTCTGGGAGCTGGTGGTCTGGGGGGCATCCTATTTGCAGCCTCGTGATAAGCAGCTGTTTCCTTGGCGAATTCATTTCTGAAAGTGAGATAATCCGATTTGAATGGAGCTGCAGACATGCACTCATTCAGCCAAGCGAGGAGAAAGTGGGGGGGAGGGGGAAGAAAGATTTTTCTCTATGTTTTCCTTTGTGCTCTGCCATGATTCAAGGACAGATAAAAATCTTGGCCTTGTCTCTCTCCTCCTTGTTTGCAGCCCTTGATAGCTTAGTGAGCCCGGTTATTTCTGCTGGAAATTATCAACTCACTTCTTTCTCCTTGGCATAATTCTTGAATCTGTAAAGCTGAGACTGTGCCAACACACAGGATTTTTCATTCTGATTTAGCAAGGAATGCAAGCAAGTGCTTAATTTAAAGCATATTTTAAGTGCACCTGTATTCAGCAGAGCTCTCAAGCTATTTGTAGTGAGGACTTATAGTGCCCAAGAGTGCACAGAACTCTTCAGAATATTGGGAGTTTGTGGGTGTCTGTATACTGTACACCTCTAGGAGTCCATCTCATGTTTATCAGATACAAATACAAATATCAGATGTAAATGTCTTATTTATCAGATTTATCAGCCACAGTTCTTTAGCAGTTTCACAGGAAATTTTTGAAAGATTTTCACCTTCACTTTAGAAGAAAAAAATGCTTTTGTATTTCACTGTGGCTTTCCTCCTAACCCCCGTCTCTATTTTTACATTTTCTCAAACTGTTGTAATATTCTAGAACTTCAGTGACCCTTTCTCTGGGCACAAATATCTCACACAAACTGTCTGAGCAGTATGGTGTGCGAGACACTGCTTTCCTTAGCCCTGATCCATCAGAGATTAATCAACAGTCACTGAATGATAGTGTTTTCTTGCCTCTGCACTTCACACAGTGCTGTGCATGAACCTAAACTGAGGAATGAGTCTGAGCCTCAAATAGCATGAACTTGGAAATATGCAGTGAAATGTGGAAAGGCATGGATGTTGCGCTAAAGAAAGGGCCAGAGGCAGTGGGGCTTTATGGAAGGTAGACAAAAGAAATTATCTTTTTTTTTTTTTTCCTTTTTTTTTAATGAAAAATGGCTTAGAATGTTGTTGGCTACCAATCAGGCTGCATAGCAGAGAGAGTGGGAAGCAGGGGTGGCAGCTGGCCAGGGCTCAGCTGCGTTACACCGAGAACAGAAGGAGCACAGGAAGAAGGAGCACTGAGAAATATTGAGGCCCAGCCTGGGGAATGCACATCTTGGTAAAGAGAAATCTTTGCAAAAGTTAATATCCAGCACTTGGTTTACTGGGATTTAGGTTAGATATCAGGAAAAGGTTCTCCCCCCAGAAGGTGATTGTGTGCTAGAACAGGCTCCCAGGGCAGTAGTCACAGCACCAAGCCTGACAGAGTCCAAGAAGCTTTTGGATAATGCTCTCAGGCACACGGTGTCACTCTTGGGGCTGTCCTGTGCAGGGCCAGGAGTTAGACTTCGATGATTTTTGTGGGTCCCTTCCAACTCAGCATATTCCATGATTCTATGATTCTTGCTGCAGAGGGGTTGTAATCACATTACAACTCATCTGAGACAGGCTCTGCCAAGTGACCTGCAGAGATCTGCTCCTCCATAGACCTGTTTTGCAGGGGAATAGTTCATCATAGGGCACTGTGCTTGTAGTGCTCTCCTGACTGTGCTGGGAGCCTTGTCAGAGACTTTAATGCCCGTCATTCCTGAATAATTCCTATCTCTCTGATTTTAATGTTATAAGCTCTCATCTGTCATAGACACTTTTTTTTTAGATTAAGAAAAGTAACATTTCACCCTCTCTGCAGCCCTGTGCAGTATATTTACCATTAGATAACAACATCCCTGAGGCAGGATTCACCCAAGCCTGTATGTCTGTAAAATTATGTTCTAACATTCCCAGAACATGTCTCTGCTATGAAAAAGAAGTTGCTTCAGTAATATGAACCCATGCCAGGAGCAGTGAGTGTCTCTACAGTAGAAAAATACATTTGTTCTGCCTGTTTAGATGAGGAATTGTCTGCCTTAGAAAGATTATAATTTCCAGATTTAGAAATACGCTTTTTTTATTGTTATTATTTGTAAAGTATTTATTAGCTGTAATTGATGAATCCTCTGTCTGGGAATTGAGTGGGTCAGACTTCTTGAGAGCAGAATAGGTCTCTCCCAGCTGTAATTTCTACCACTTAGAGGTTTCACAGGGATGCTTTTGTAAGCTGTGTAGCAGTGGCAGTTCAAAGGTTAAATGGCTGCCTTTCAGCTTCTGCACAGCAGTTATAGGGGATTAGATTTTCTCAGTGGGTCTCAAGGTACTCGTGTATCAGAGTTGTCTTGCCACGATTTTTTCCTTTTTCTGTAATCTTTCCAAGGAATCAATGACCTCTTCTCACTGAGATCATGCAGACGGCAAGCTTGTAGCAAACCACAAAACTTTTCTATTCTGTTCTTAGAAGGTTATTGTTGGGGGGTGAAAATATCCAGGTGCCATCTTATGAGAGAGAGAAGTGGTAACTCACTGATTTACGGCAAAGTCTTTGTTGCTCTCCACATTCTGCTGGTCCATATGTCCCTTTGATGCCTTTTGCTAACCCCTCATCCCAGCATGACTTCTTTGTTTACTTCCTGAATTTCCTGGTGGAAATACCAGAGTTTCTTTTTGTATAATAAAAAAGACTGGGAATCGATGTGTGCACAAGAAGGAACATGGCAAATGGCACTGAATAAAATGTCTGCCTTTAGCTAGCAGCTGATGTGGCTCTGCTGGGTGGTCTGGCTGGAATTCATTTGTTACACTCCTATGTAAATATTAGCAGATTTAATACTTAGTAGTTCATAGTTATGCTTCTTACAGGGCATTTCTCAGTATCTCTCAGTGGGTGGTATTAAAGTGGAATACACTATATTGAGTCCAGCCAATTTATGAGATTTTATGTTCAACCCATCCCTTTCTCAGAACATTATTAATCTGTTAATGCTGCCATCTGCGATATTAGAAGGAGGTTCTGCAAAAAAGTATTTCTTCCTTGTCGGATATGTCTGGAAGTCAGAGCACAGAGCAGAACTAGGCTGAAGTTAAGTTTGTGAACATAGGCTTAGGCCTGAGAAAAGTCTATAAGGCTCTAGGCTGAGTGTCTCCTAAGGTAATGGAAGAGGTAACATTTAAAATTCAGAGACTGATGAAAAGAGGATTGCAGCCTGAGAGTTTACTGTGGAGGTGGCTGGAAGTGCAGGTGATCTGTGGCTGGGACATGCAGATTGACTGCTCATATTTGCCTTAACTTGTCTGGTATGGCCGGGGACTGTCCCACATTCTGCAAGCTGGAAATCCTCTGTTGAAGTGTATTTTTTTTGGGGAAAAAGTGTGTTTGTGAAGTCTAACATATATCACAGAAATTTTCTGTTGACAAAACACATGAGGGGATTGCTGGAAATGAACTTGGTTTGCTGCCCTTCAGACTGGTGCACGTCTCAGGAGTAGGGAATTCTGGAGTCCCTAGGGTTCTGCTGACTCAAGGTGGCTTCTGCTATTGTGCTTGCTCGGGATCTAGAGGTATTGTTCCAGGGAACCGGCTCCAGGACTTCTATGTCCTTGTTGCATTTGGGTGCTGTTTGCTTTGATTTGGGTGCTGGAAGCAGAGTGTGAACTAGAGGGGTCTGTGATACCAAGTCACAGGAGGGGTGATGGGAAAGCAATCATGGGTCAGCAAGCTCCTGCCCAAAAAACAGATGGGTGTGACCCACCCAGAAGTCACCAAGGCTGGAAAGGCAGGGACGTGAACTGATGTTTAACACTTGGCAACCCACGTTGGCAATGCATCCAAAGACAGTATGTGTTCTCTGGGAGTATTTTCTCCTTGAGAAGGAGGGGAAATAATGGGCATGATGGTAAATCATGCCATGTCTTTCCCGGTTTGAGGCAGCATTAGATCACTGAACTGCAATAATTGTCAAATATTAAAAATAGTGTATGGGAAGCAATAGATTGAAGAATTAGTAATATATGTTGAAAAATTCACAGAGGAAGGATCAAAATAACATCTTTCTGAGAAAGCAATATAATTATTTCAGGGACAATATTTTGCATGAACTGATCCTTTGTTGTAACAGCAACTTTACAAAGAGGTCATAGCCCTCAGTCTTAAGAATTTAGCAGTTCTGAAAGCTCTCATAATCCAGAGAATAAGGGAAAGCAGATCAGCTTTCTCAAGCTTTAATACAGCAAACTGCTGCCAGGCAAATAAATTGATCTCAGAAAGGAAGAAACAACAGAATTTGGAAGTGCAATAGCAAAAAAAGATGTGATCATAAAACACAACATAAAAACATATGTTTAATGCATTTTCATTTTTTATTTTCCATTTAGCATGGTGATTATGCCGTAGCTAACATCAGCCATTACACAAATCAGCGGCAGACCGGCTGAAATACTGTTTCAATTACCCTGCTCACAGCAGCTCACCCCAGTCCAGCTATAAATAACTAGCAGATCCTCCATTGCTCCCTGGATTAAGATTAAAGTTATACAGATAATTTAAACCCTGAACATACATTGCCCCACTGCAGAATGTATTTTAGAGCCAATGGCTTGTGTCCCCCAAAAGCGAGTATACTGCTGTGAGGCTACTATCAAATGAAGCATTAGGCTAATAGTATTTTATGACAAGGTAATGACAGACTAAAGCAAAGCAGTTAATCTCTCTCTCTCTCTCTCTCTCTCTCTCTGTTTCTTTGTGTCAGATAGTTAGGAAATGTGTTTTCCCCTCCTCTAACCTCTTCAGGCTCCTGGAGAAATGAGCCAGTCTGTGCCTGTGTGTGTGACAGGCTGTCTCCATGGAAGGGAGCTGTATTCCACCAACTAGGCTGGAGGGAAGCTTGTTCCTCACAATTCCAGTGTGTTTAATCTTCACAGATTTTGCTAAATATTCCAGATTGAAAGGGACCCACAAGGATCATTGAGTCCAACTCTTAAAGAATGGCCCATGGAGGGATTGAACCCATGACCTTGGTGTTATTAGCACCACACTCCAACCAACCAAGGGTGATAACCAATACACACACCGACATAACCCCTCCATTCACTCTCTATCTCTCTCCCTCTTGTTTCAGGAGAATCGATGCGATATCTGTAGAATATCCAAATGACGAGAAAATCTAAATTATGCATGGAACAGCATCCTCCAAAGGTTTTATGATTGCTTGAATATCTCTGGGCTTAAAATAAGGTGGATTCTGAGATGCAGAAACAGGAAGGAGACACAAGACATTCTGGGAGCTGAGTCAGATGTGAAAGCAAGCCTGCTAAGCCCCGTGCTGTGAATGCATTGCTTGGAGCGAGGGCTGGCTAATTGACAGAGAGAGTATAATTGTCTTTGAACTACTTATAGAGAAGTGATCAGTTCAGTGCAGGATATGGCAGTGTCTACTCTGAGCAGACCAAGTCCTTTCCAGGTTCTTGTCCTTAGCTCTAAAGTTAGCTTGGGATTTATATTGATTTACATTTTTCCAGAAACAGGCACTTGAAACAGCTCTTTCCCACTAGACAGGTGAAAGAAGAGCAACACTATTTTCTTCCTGAATACATCAGTGTTAAGAGTTCATATCCAGGATATGTGAGATGTGATTTTGCTGCCCTAAACTTGACAGAACCACTGCCTGAATGTTTTATGGGTTGGTGGAGTGCCCCAGCCATCAGTCTGCTGAGTTTTTTGATTTTCAGTGAACAGCAAAATATTGATTGAAGCCAAGTAAGTAGGAGTGAGAAGTAATGTGATAGCTAAGTCCTTTCTTTGGCTGCTAAGTCTTGGATTTCAGGCTTATTTATCTCACAATAAATGTCCTTGGATTTAGTGTCTTTTTATCCTCTCCCAGATGGAAGTTACAGTCAGCGTGCTATGCAGTAATTAATTTTTTTTTCTTTTGTTTTCTGTGATTCAGGGAGTACTTTACAATGTTAACAGGGGGACTAGATAAAACATTTTGGTTTAAACTTTAGGGAATTTAACAGGGATCTTGTTTATAGTCTCTGCAAAACAGTAAGAACATTGAATCCAAAGCTACCATGCTTTAGATAAATTTGTCAGTCACTGTGCTAAGAGGTCAGAGAGGAGATTGACAGAGTCATGCTGGGGTGTAAAAAGCAGTCAGTTAGTGAATTTATGAGCTTTGTGAGCTGGACAGCTTACTCCTCAGGGTGTTGTGGGTTCTCCGAGAGGCAGACAACTGGGAGAATCCAGTTCCTGGGTTAGATGGGCTAACTCTGACCCTTGGTATATGTCCATTTGGTTCATTGCCTCTCTGGACTACTTGGATATAATTTATTGCTGACAGTTGTGAACATCTAAATGCTTTATATATCCCAAGGGAGTTTGAGATGTCTACACCTTTTATTGGTGTACTGACTAATTAATCCCATATTTTAATGAAGGTAATTTGCTCTAATTTCTCAGCACACATACGCTGTGTCTGTGAATACCTTTGTTCACAGAGAGTAGATTTAGACTGGATATCAGGAAGAAATTCTTTATTCTGTGTGTGGATGGTGAGGCACTGGAACAGGCTGCCCAGAGAAGCTGTGGATGTCCCATCCCTGGCAGTGTTCAAGACCAGGTTGGATGGGGCTTGGAGGAACCTGGTCTAGTGGGAGGTGTCCCTGCCCATTGCAGGGGATTGGAACTGGGTCATCTTTAAGGTCCCTTCCAACCTGAGCCATTCTGTGACTTTTTCTCCTTTTTCAGTGAAGTTGTGGCTATCCATATAGTGTGAGGATTTGACCAGATGAGTGTGTGTGTACTCAGAAAGGAAATACGGTGACTAAAGGAAGAAGAGAAAAATAGCATCATAGGAATGGTTTTGACTCCGAGTATTTTCAGTGAATAAAGGAATCCCTTCAGATGTAGTACTGCCTCATGGGTGTCTGAAATGGTCAATGAGACATAATCTGCTAGAAAATGCCTGCGACGTTTTATTGCTTTCTTGTCAGCATGATTTCCAGAAGTATGGATGAGATATTTGCAGAGAAGAAAAGTCTGTTCTCTTTTATTGCTATTGCCATGTTTTTGCAATGTGATTTCCCCCCTTTTGGGGTTGCAGTGTTGAGACGTCATATTAGAGACAGCAATTTTAGTGGGAAAACAAAAGTACAGTGTGTGGCAAATAGTTCAGGAGTGAGAGGAGATATTGGTAACCATGACAAGGAATATGTCTTCTTTTCTTCTATGAAGGTGTTTCTATGAAGAAAAGAACAGCATCCACTGATAGTCTTGAGAGATTTGAGGACCTCAAGCTGATGGTGTTCCTGAAGAAGACAGTTATGGACAATTTCATAATTGCATAGGTGTGTTGAGTGTCCTCTGAACTGAAGAAATGCCCCCAAGCCTGGTGTTTGTTTAGAAGACACACAGATTTATTTGATTATTGGCTGTGGAAGTTTCATATACACAGATCATTAATCCAGGGCTCCAATCCACTGCCCTGTGATGAGGTAATTTGCTGTAAAGCATAACTGTAACTCCTGTACTTAAGACGTAAGTATTAGCAGCCCTTCAAATGAGGTCAAAAAGTCCTTTTCTGGGCTGCAGCTGGTCTTGTACTTGAAAAATAATGATAAGAAACAGCTATTTACTTTTGCTCCAAATGTGACTTTGAAGGGAATTTGTTTCAAAAGTAAGGACAAGTTTGTTTGTTTGTTTGTTTGTTTTTGGGTTTTTTTTGTTTTTTTTTTTTTTTTCTGTAAATGCAGCCCTGAAACTTTTGTTGGAGTAGGACCCAGCAGAGCCCAATCTATAAATATGCTGATCACCTGAAAGTCCCAGGGGTACAGCAGCGATTACTAAAACAATCTGAGCCACAGTGAAAACTCAGCACCCTTGTTGGCAGGCTGAGAATTAACTCTGCTCCTGTGGAGAGACAAGAGCACAGCTGCCTCCCTGAAGGAGGGAAACCTTCCCCCAGATGAAGTAAATCATTGCAGCTCCCAGGCAAAGCAGTGTAAGAGAGGTGCACCTGAGTGGCTCTGCTTTCCATGTGCGTTAGGTACAGGTGGGAAGGAGTCACGAGAGCAGCAGTAAAGGCAGGGGGAGAGAAGGAGTAGTCAGGTTTTGTTGAGAGTTCTCTAAACAGCTTGAGATTTTAGATGCTTTTAGGAAAGACTTGGTACCACCTCTGGGTAAATACAGTGAGGGAATAATTTCTCTGGTGGAAAAGCTCAGGTGCCAGAGGGCTCTTTCAAAGGAAGTGGTTGAATTACCTTGAACAAAGCCAGGGAAGCCAAGTTCCCTCTCTTGCAGCTCCCACATTGCATTAATCTCCTGTGACAATGCAGTTAAGTGAGGGAATTCTCTCCAGTCACTGAAAACAGTATGAAACCACAATGGAAAGTTCAGAGACTCAAGAAGCCAAAGGAAGATTTGACAGAGTTTTGCAAAGCACATTTTTTTCCCCCCAAATTTTGTGCAGCTGAAGAGGAGTTGAGAGTTATAAAGTCTCTCAGTTTCTTTTCTATCTCGGGTTTTAAAATCACATAAAGCAGACACAACTGATGAAGCTTACCATTACAAAAATGAGGATATTGCAAGTACAAAGAGCCTGGCTTCCTTTCAAAACACCAGCAAACTAAAGAGGCTGGATACAAAGTGCTTCTTTCTCATCTGTGTTGCAGGACTTCGTAGAGGTTCCTTGCTAAGTGCTGCCTTTCCACTCCTAATGGCCACTCATGCAGTTACAGATGTCCCTGTACCAGATGTAGACAGGCCATTTGAAAACAAGTCATCTTTCTGACAGGTGTCTCTTTTCATCGTTTCCTTGAATCTGCTCAGAGTGTTGCATCTCTTAATTTCATGGAATAAAGTAAGGTGGGGTCTGTACCCCTCTGAGGGAATGTTCTGAAAGGCAGAAAAGCGGACAGAGAAGCCACAGTCTCTGTCTGTCTCTGCTTGGGTGAGCAGAGCCTGCTGTCACCAGCATTTCTGACCTGAATGCAAATTCAAAACTCAGTTCCTGCGAATAGTCTCTATTTGAGCTTAGTATTCACTGTTCATTTGCCCGGTTCCTGCCAACAGTCACATTCTCCAGTGTGTTCAGCGGGGGAGAACACGAAATGGGTGTAAATACTGGTGATGTGAATTCACTAAGGCATTCCAGTGACTGTTTCTGTTAGTTTTGTGGCATTCCCTCTGTTCTGTTTGTTGCCATGCAGTCAGTTCTCAGCCACTGATGCCTGGAGGAATAGACCAAGGCTCAAAACATTGTAATTTATTGCAAAAGAAAGAATAGGAGTAAGCTGCTATCACAAGTCAAAAGTAAAGCACTCATTGCTCATCTGGTGACTGATCAAAGTTTTTAAGTCCTGGCTCCCCCAGCTCCTCACATCTGAGCTGGAAGACTCTCATTTATTCTGCACATATGCCATGAAAGCTGTTTGCCTTTAATGCTTTCCCTCCCTTTTTACCCATTGTCTGCTTAGAAGGCCGATGCTATCCTTCAGTTTGTGTTTTTCCTCCCTCAAATAAACCAATCAGGGAGATTGCAGAGAGAGGTTCTTCGAATGCCTGTCCTACTGCCTGGTGCCAATATCAGACAGAGTGTTTGCTTCCAGTCGTACCTGTCAGGATGTAAGCACTGCCTGTGTGCTTCTAAAATGAGAATCTAAGAGACTTTTTAAAGTAACTAGTACCATTATCTTATTACTTTTATTTCCTACACCCTTAGTTTTTAACTGAAAACACTGTTCTCTTCTTTTTTTTAAGAGAAACCTGTTCTCATCCCTCTACCCCAACACTGCAAGTAAAAAAACCCTGTATGTTTATTTTACAGTTGAGTAGTTTGACAGGTTCTTTAGTGCTGTAATGTATTAAAGTGGTTCCAAGACTGTTTCTCTTTGGTGTTTGTGAGCTTTGAGAGGCAAAGCCACCCAATTTAGCTGCTTTTTTAGCCTGTTTCTCAGCTGACACTTTTCTCTCTAATCCAAAGAGCAGACAGTTCTGCTATGGCCTGACCTGTCCTTCTTTCCCTTTCAACAGCTGCAGCACTGTGTGTTAGTTATGCTGGCATATCGTATTTCCATAGCATTGATTTCCTTGTGGCCAGTAGAAGTTCTTTAACCAGTACAGAGAGTGGGAGCTTTCTGTTTTTTTGATCTGGTCACATCCATTAAGGAGTTCTTCCAGATCAAATGATTGTTTAGCAAAAGAGGAGTTTGATGCTGATCATCTCCTGAGGCAAATGGTGTGGGGATGGGATTGGATCAGGCAATAGCAATGAAAGCTGAGTAAAGACTGAGAACCTGTTGCCACTAGTACGTGTCAACCCAGTCAATAAAATGTGGAGTGGCAAATGGTCTACTTTATGAAAACACTTTCCCACTAGGAGCAGGTGCTTTTCATTCTGAAGTTGCCGTACAGCACAGCAATTAATGCTTTTTCATTATCTGCAACCTTTTAAAACAAATTGTGGAAATTCAGGCTGACATCAAGCTATCAAAAACTACCTGTAAGTAGGTCTGGGGCTTGTGCTAGTTGTATTGCTGCTTTCACTGTGCACATGTTGTCATTCACAGCACATGGAAAAGGCAGAGATCCCTAAACACTCCTTTTAGCTTACATGCCAAATGTGATGCACTGGCTAATTCCATTCTATTCCAGCAGTTAATTCCATTCCATTCTCCAGGAAATGAGATCAAAATCTGACTTTATTCTTGGTAGTTAATCTTGATAGTTAATCTTGATAGTTAATCATGCATGCTTTTGCCATTTGATCTGCAATTGGAAAAAGAGTTTGAAGAACAAGTGCCTGTAATCATGCTTTTAATTGTGGATAGTGCATTCTGTGTTATGGCACGGAGTTACGAAGCGAGGCACTTCTCTGGTAACTCCTCCATCTGACAGTGTCAGGATGAACAAGAAGCAACACACTGAATTCTCCTCTAAGGGCTACAGCAGCTGTGGCCAATCTGCAGAGGAATCACTGGACTACAGCGGTGGATGTTTTCTGAAATAGCTTCAGGAAAGCTGCAGAAGCTTCATTTCCACAAGATGCCTTCCCAGGAGGCTTTTCTGAATCTCACGTGACAGCGATGTCCAAAGCAATGACCACTTTGAAGGAACTCAGGAGGAACATGAAAGGCTAAGGGGCAGAGGACCTGCAGTGACCACCACATCTCCACACGTTTCACCACCTGGAAACACGTCCAGTCATGGTTGCAGCTCACATGAGCAGAGCAGGGGGAGCTGAGGAGCTCTTGTCTTTTCATGGTAAATGGGTACCTGGTTCTTAAAACCTCTTATAGTTTGATTCAATCGTTGATGTAATCAGATGACTTTGAGTTGGGTGTCCATCTCCATTTAGATGTCTGCATGCCTGGCCCTCCTGCCCCACTAAAGTCCTTTGGGAATACTCACTGCTTGATCAAAGCAGAGGCTGGCCAGCTGACTTTGGGTACCTTTCAGATTTTTCACAGCTTTAAGATACATCCCTTTGTGCAAAGAGATCTGTGGATGTATTTTGTTACACCAGGAAGCTCATAATTCAGGATTTTCTCATTTGCAAGCAGTATCAAGGGTGTCACCCTTTCATATACAGGTGGTTGCAAGTCCTTCATACCAATTTTTTAAGATGTCTGTGCAAGAGCAAAGCAGGCATCTGGAGGAAACTGTTGGTTGGGGCCAGAGCTGTAGTGTTTGTGCTGATAGCAAACACACCTCTGAGTCAGGAGTGCTTGTCTCTGTCAGGCACCTTACACCAACACTTTCCTGCCAAAAGCAGCACAGGAAAGTGATGTCTAATAACAACTGGAACAGTGGCAATGAAAAGGTGCCTTCTGCCTCATGTTCAAGTAAACTGAACAAAGCCTGAGCAACTGCGCTTTTGGGAGAGAAAAGTGAATCAATAACTCAGTGAGGACTGCCAAGTAATGCTGTTGTCTGCAGTGCCTTTAATGGTTTTGGTCGATAAACCGCAATTATTTTACAAATATGTGTTGTGTTCACTTTGAAATCTATCTCTCTGCTTCCTGTATGAATTTTTAAAAATGAGAAATATCCTAAGTTCTTGCATCGTATAAAGTCTGTACTTAAAATCAATAGATGTATAACAAAAGGCCTGCATTTGCTTATCCAAAAAGCACACTTATGAAGTGCCATGCCTTCTGTAATACATTTCCCCACCTTTTTTTTTTTAACAGAAAGTTCATAATAAATCATAATTTATAAATTTTCATAGACACTTCAGAAACATATATTTTCACTGTCTTTGTTTTCTTTAGAGATTGGAATTTGTCTAAGTATCACAATATAAATTGCTTCACAGAATTTAAAGAGGGAAAGTAATCTCCAGACACCTCTACTATGCAAATTTCTCAGTCTAAATATTTTTATTTCTGCTGTGCTGTAAACTTTAATATATACCTCCCTTCATTTTAGAGTCATAATTTAACAATATAAAGACTTTTTTTTACTATACCTCACATTTAATTCCTTAAGGGAAATTTGCTTTTCCCTTTAAATATTAAAAAGAAGCAATGGGGAGGTAGAAGGAAACTGTTAGTTTATTTAAAATAGAAACTAAGTTCAACATAGCAGGTGGGGTTTTGCTGTCTACTCTGCAAAGCACATCATGATAGCTTTCAAATATTTAAAGGTGTGCTACTTTCTCAAATGTGCTAGTACCTGTAAGAAAAATAAATCACAAGAATGATCTTTTCTTCAGATAACTCTTCCCCCTCAGTCCTACCAAAGGATCAGCAGGAGCAAAGAAGAGCAAAAGATTATTGACAAAGAGATAACTGGAACATTTTCAAAGGTGCAAAAGGGTGCTGGGGGTGGTGGTGGTGGTGTTTCAAAGTTCCTGGGTATTCAGCTCCTCTCAGGATTGGAATATTTCTCCTGGTTTATTTACTGTTAAGTGAGTAGTGGGCACAAGCCCTGGCCTTACTGAAAGAAAATATTTTGGTAATTGTCATTGAAAGCTTTTTTATTTTTCTTCTGCACATCATCTGTTTTGATGTGTATTTCAGTGGGAGCAAGGGCTTTGTGAATATTCTTGACATTTTCTCTTTGCAGTACCACTAAAACCTGGTCTCATTTGCCCATGGGGGCCCATCAGGTAAAGTTGGGAGGGGGGAGGAAAATAGAGAACCATTGCAACAGGCACTGAAATTCTAATGGGAAAGGAGAGGTGTTAGCCCCGTGGTGCACTCAGCATTCCCAGCCAGCTCCCTTTTGTAGGAACTGGCATCTTCACAGACAGTCAGCCCTCCTTGGGGCTCTGGTGTGTAGGGTTAATCTAACTGAGGAGAAGGTGCTGACTCTGCGTGTGCTGGCAGCACACTGCTCAGTCTCCTGCAGGGCTAGTAAATGTAAAGATCTGCTGAGGTAAATAGAATAATAGAATATGTTTGAGGTTAGCTACTGTGTATTTTGTATCTATGTTTTTACATAATATGGAAAAGTAACTTGATATCACTTGAGATATAAGGTTTTGTTCTGTTTGCAAAAGCCGTTTTGAAAATGTTGTGCGGAGTATTTTTAACATGGACCTTTTGCCTCCTTTGCTGGGAAAAAAAAAAAGCTGCCTACCTTACAATTTGAAGGTTATGAAATCTGTGAAGTTATGATAATGTTCAGAGTGCATACCTGGCTCTCATGCTCACTCACAGACTTTTCCCTTTTCAGTTTCTTTCCCAACATTTGGCAGTAGTGGTGTGAATTCTGGAGTTCTTTGATATTACCATAGACAACCTTTCATGAAGCTGAAGCTTCAGTGGCAGGAATGACAGAAGCACCTGGAGACACCATTTCACCTGATGGTGAGATGGTAACATATTTATGGGATTGTGTTTCTGGAATTAGGAAGGACAGGACACACAGAAAGGATAGGATGCACAGAAAGGCACTTGTGGGTCTGCTCTTGGAGTATATTAAAGTGTGGAACCTGGAAATGCAGCATCAAATTGCATCTTGAGGTAGTTAAATGTAGGAGATGGACTGTCCAAAGACACAAGAACAAAAAGGACCCTAGACCAAATCCTCCCCGTTTCCAGAGTGCATTGTGTGTTTAGGAATCAGTAGGATGTGGCCATTGCCATTTTAAAACAACAGCTTAGAGTTTTGAAGGCCTTCCTATTTTTTCCTTATGCTCTGCTAATCATGTCTTCAAGCTTCATATTATCCACCTGAGAGTCAAAATTAAAGAAGCTCATTTAAACAGAAAGAAATGTTTCATCATGTTTAACACTTGTTTAATATTCTCTTCATGGTTTTCCTATGAGATAATTGAAAGTAGAGTTACACAGTTCCTAGTGGTGTACCAGGATCATGCTCCAAAGAAAGGGAGGGCTGGATGTTGCTGTTCTTTTTGCAGTCAGTGATAGTTTTGTTAAAGCTGAAGCTTTCTTGGAACAGATCAAGACTATTGAACTTTTGCTGCAGCTTTTAAAACAGTTGGTAAGATTCAGCAGTTGCCTCAGAGTGCTCAAAAGGTTCAATGACTGCAGTGCTGGACTTGTAATCTTTTCAAAGGTGGCACATTGATTCACAGAAGAGCAGTTCTGAGGGGCAACACAGGGCCCAGTGACTGCATTCCCAGGAGCCCAGGCTGCACTTTAGTATTTACTATGTCCTAGGAATTTTCATGATTCATTCATTCCTGTACACCCAGTCTTTGTAGAAGACAAGGGAATAGCATTCTTCCCTTTTCCAAAGCTAGATAGAGAGGAAATGATGCTTTCACATGTGTCATCACTGATACTGGATGGAAAAGGCTTGGAAATGGTAAGAAGGGGCACAATCAGAACAGGCTGAACCACTTTCATTAGCATTTCACAAATGACCGTCCTATTTGGCTACTTTAAAAACTGGAGGTAACTTCCTCAAGGTTTTAGGGCAAGATTTTCAGATGCCCTCAGTTTTTACTGGGTACAAATAAAAGACTGAAGGAAGACTTACAGTTCCCTGATTTGAGACTGACTTTGTTTTGGCCTTGGCATAAACTAGAACAGCTTGAGTGCAGTCCATTAGATATGGGCCACCAGAGGCTAGCTATGACATGCTGTGGCCATGTCTGAATGTGTTCAATACAAAATCTCTTTCATAAAGCAAGAATATTTTTCCCATGGAAAGGAAAAATGCTGTATCTTCTTTACCAGTAAGTATTTTATGTATGTGTATACACACAGGAATATTTACATTGTATGTGTTTGAGATGCCCTTGCTTTGTGATGCACAGGACAGCACAATATCAGTTACTCTCTCTGGACCCTTTTTATTCACCTCAGTAACTCAGCTGGCAATATGTTCCCTGCTTCTCCACAGATGATCCTGGGGCACAAAAAAGGAGCTAATGCAAATGTCATGGCTTTACCATCAGAACAGAAATGTGGAAAAGGAAAAAAAAAAAAAAATCAATGTTGGCAGGTGAGAAGAATCAATAGGGAAAACAAAGTTAGCATCAGACTGCTTGGAGAAGATTACCAGCAATATGAGGTCACTTATATCCCACACAACAGCCACAATAAGGTGAGTTAAAAACTTGCTAATGAATCTGGCAGCCTATAAGGTAGAGGCAGTGTATTGGATTCAGACTGGCATGGGTTTCAGTAGGCTTTACAAGCCCTTGGAGGCGTTTTAAAGGGAAGATAATGTTTTGGCTCTGTGCACTATTTGCAGCTGAGGGATAATCAGAACAGCGAAGTACGGCTTGCCTTACTGTCTGTGCCTTGCAAAGGTGCAGGCAGACATCTTATTAGTAGGTGTGTTAATATATTGTTTTTGTGTTGTGCAAAGTACGTGGGTTTTAAGAGCTGCCTAAAAAAACCAAAATCTATTGAATACAATAGGAAAGCAATAACCCCTCTGGCTTGTGAGCAGAGGCCTGCAAGGAGGTAAGAGGGGTGAACAGCCAGGAGTAGCACTCCAGTGCAAGCGTTGTGGTGCTGCTTTCACAGATTTCTGCTGGGAATTCTTTGCTGTAATTGCAAGGTTTTCATCACAGAAAAATAGGCCATATACTCCCTTGTTGTCTGCCTGTGTGACAAAAAAAAAAAATGACAGCCTTAACAGCAAGAAAGAGGAGACAAAATATTCTAGAAAACATGGCTGGTTTTACTCAGAGGAGAGAAGGTGGGTAAAATTAAGTAGAAGCTTTCTGCCTTACCACTTTTCTCCTTTTAAGTAAAAATGTATAGACTGCTGACAGTTGTTATGCAAAACCAGAATCAGTAGCTCATATTAGGACTGGAATTTCAAAGACTGAGAGCTTGGTTCATTTTCAAGTAATGTATCTGAACTGCTTGTGCTGACTCAAGGTCAAAATTTTTAGATTGTATGCAGCATATGGTGAGAACCCTTGAATTGTTTCTAATGTTTTGTGTCTTGTCCAAGCACAATAATAGGACACAATTCACTACTAGTGGTAACTCTTTCTCTGTTTCCATCTGCTCATTCAGGTGATGAGTGTAGGATCCAAGTGGGTGCTGAGGCAATTCCACAAAACTACTTTGTACCATAATGATGTTTAAGTCCGTCAAAGCATTAAACTGTGCTCAACTGAAGAATGTGGACAGATATAATGGTGATAGTGCCTTCTGCACACATTCAAAACCATACATAGGCTTAAATACTCTTCTTTCGAGAATTCCTCATGCCTGGTGAATTGTCAGTTCAAAGGGAGGAAATGTTCTCCTGGAGAAAGATGACCTTGGGAAGGTCTCTTCTTTAGACTCATATGCATTCATAGCTTAGAATTCAAACTTGAGTATTATGTTTTTGTATCACTTTCTAGATAGCTTAATATCTCTTCTTTTCTGGCTGAATAGACCCTAGTAGCTGTTGTTGCAATAGGCAGCCTGAAATTGAAAAAGAAACACGCAGAATAGATGTGTATCCTATTTATCTTGCCCTGTCAAGTTTAAGCCTAACAATGTGACCATCTGGTTCCAGTGTATGAGCATATGGATAAGCTCTGCTGGCCATTTAGCTCCATAAAGAGGCTATCTGAAAGTATTTGTTTGGTGTTGAATCCCATATTATAAAGGCTGTTTCTGATTGCAGCACCTTTGACATAGCTTCAGATATATGAAATATATATAATGCTCTCTTGTCAAACTGAGAATTATTTTGAATGGCTTTAGGTCAAACCAGACCCAAAATGTCAATAGATCCTGTTCTCCAAAGCACTGACAGAGTGCTGCATCTGGAGATCCATGCATTGGGGTTATTTTGGATTAACACAAGAGGAAAACTCCAAATTCGCATTTTGGTTACGGGAATTTTTTACTAGCCAGTCAATGTACCTCCGCACTGCAAAGATATGGGTTTGTCTGTCCAGAAGAACAGAAACTTTGGTTTGTAGCACAGAAATTGCAGTCGTCTGAAGGATTTAACCAAACAAAACTGCACAGGCTGCTGACTGCAGAAAAGAGGCTGCTTGTCTTCTTATGCCCCACGGTATGTTGGACTTCCACTTTCTTGCCAGATTTATTTTGATTGTGTTCTGCACAATGGCAGTGCTTAGGAGGAAAAATCCCATTACAGAGCTGTGCTTTACTTTCTACTACAGTGATACAGCAAAATTCTTTATGAAATGAGCAGGAAGGGAACTCCTGTGTTAGCCTGCCTTGCTGGAGGGCACTGTCCATCATTCCTGCACAGCCCTGAACTGGCTTATTTCAGTCCTGCTTCATGGTGACTTTCCATGGCTTTTCTCTGGATCTGTCCATGCCCTCTTGCCTGTTTTGAGTTGACACGTTTTGTTACTTTCCAACAGCCACGTGGGACTTCTGCTCTATCTGGAACTTCAGCCAGGAGTTCCTGTCCTCTCTGTGCTAGTAGGTGTGTGTGTGTGAGAAATTGCAAGGAAACTCTCCACTTTTAATTTGTGTCAGTAACTGGACTCTGCCAAAGTCTTTTGTGGCTGTAATTCAAGTACGTGTTCCCAAGTTTCCCCGGACTTTAATGGCATTCTTGAAGGGGAAATGCAAACTTTGCTTTAGGCACAATGTATGCTTGAAAGTTTTGAAAATAAGTTTTCTCTACCTTTGTGTCTTCACTCTTACATTCCTCTCTGTGGAAAGCTCTGCCTTTCTTAACCAACCCTTAGTTGTAAATTGATACACCTCTCTTTTACACAATTTGCTCTGTAGGGATTGGAATATATTAGCTCTCAATGTTGCTGGAAATGTTTTCCATTATTATGGGAGCTTGTCAAATTCACAGTCCACGTGGAACACAGATGCAGCAGAAACACTGACTGTTGTATTGACGGCAATGCATTCCAATTATCCTGGTGCTGGTGCAAGAAGGGTATTTTTGGTCCCTGGGAAGCTCAGTGGCATGATGCCACATGTTACAAGAACAAGTCTCTTTCCTGATTTCAGATATAACTGTGGGGTTAAGTGATACAAGAAATCCCAGGCTGAGGGAGTCCAGGGGCGAGTGGTGAAAGGAGACTGATGGAATTACAATGGCATATGGAGATAGAATTAGAGGACCGAATTTCAATTTCAGCTACACCTTTTCAGCTGCTCAGGAGACAATCAGCCATTTTTCATACGCTGGGTCTCTCTATGAATTGATTTGTTATTGTTGCAAAGCCTTTTGTGCTGGGCTCAAAACCTTTTAACAGTCTGTCTGCTGTGGGGTTGGGAACAGAGCATCTCCCTGTTCCAGAAGCCGCTCCTGCAGCAGAGCACTGTCAAGGATCACAACTCTCCACTGGTCTTTTCATGGCCCGAAGGCAGGACCATGGCACTCTGCCTGCAATTACCTGCCCCACCTGGGAGAAGGTGTGTTCTCAAGAATGAGTCCAGCTCCTAAAAAGCACTTTTGGAACACTGTGAAATTATGTTCAATTTTTGGAATTTCAGATTTCGTAAAACATTCACTGGATGTTTTGCTTCAAGTCATTCTGACTTTTTTTTGTTTGTTTGTTTTTTTTTCCCCCCTTCCTGCAAAGGCAATGCAATTTACATTCTGTAAGGGAGACTTTTGGGACTGCATTGCACGTATCTGTCAATCACAGATCAAATCTCGCTGAAATATTTACATTTGGGTGACAAAGGCCAGAGATTCCTGAAATCATTACTTCATTCTGACAACTGAGTACCCCAGATTAGCAGTAAGTGTGGAGACAATCTATATTTTTATTACAGTATTTGAATTTTTTTATTAATTTAAAATGATAGTGGCAAATAAGTTTCATGTGAAATGTCTGTGCTGACAAGCCTGCAAAGGAAGGATGTCAGGAATACATGTAACTAGGGGATAACTTTTCTAAGCTCAAATTTGTCAACAACAAACCAGAAGGCAGAAACAATGTGAAAATGTCATTTCCCAATGGAACCAGTACCTAATTGACACTTGTAGTCTGCAAAGCCTGTCTCTCATTTAACAGCTTTCACAGCAGAGGTACTTAAACTTTACTCCCTGTTTTCTTGTTTAGTCTCAATTTCTTACTTTGACACACAGCAGAATCCTAAGGGGAAATGAAACAACAACCTAGCTGCTTGTAAGCTGATGAAACCTTTCTGGGAGAATCAGTCCAGAAGAGAACTAGATATGATAGACTGCAGCTGCCTACATGCAAGGTTTACAAAGCACTGTCTTAAAACATGTTGATCCTTTTTCCCCTGGAAAAACAAGTCTCCAAGTAGAGCATCCAGCTCATTTTCAGACTGCAATTTTCAAATCTGGTAAAGAAGATCCTTGCATGTTTTCAAAAGACACTACTGCTTCCCTTCCTCCCCATTGAGTCACCATTTAAAAACCTGCAGAAGCTATATGAGCTTTTAGTCTTTTCACCATATGAGACTGTGTAGTCAACTGAGCCTGTCCTTTCAGGTGAAGTGTCTTATTTGAGGTGAAGGTCTCATCAGGATAATCTGCCCAAATTGAGAGGATTTGTTTCAAAGGGTGAGGATCCCAGTCCTGCTGCTGGGTGATGCTGGCCACTTGTTGTCCCTCAACCCTACACCTAAGGATAAGCATAGCCTCTGTTAAAAATATCACTTAAAATATTGGGTACACAAGTGTGAGCTTGAAAAGCACTGAAAGTGAATTACACCACACCTTTTGTGATTACTTTAAACTGTGAGATACCGAAGATGAGGATAGTGGTGCTTGTTCAAAGAAAGGAAGGAGAGGATTTTACTTGGCTTTGAAGAAGGTGGTTAAGGGAAGTGATTTTGAGGAGAGGGAATAGGGGCAAGGCTCCTCAAAGCAGGTGTATTCCTCTAGCTTTAGTTTCTGGAAAGGGTGAGATTTCAGGTTTGTCCTCAGGAAATCCCTGCTAGCTCAGAGAGAGGCCTCTCTGCTTGGCTGTCTGTCTTGGCACCTACCTTATTATCTGGCTTCTGTGGTTCAATTCTGAGCTTATGGCAGTGAGAAAAAGAGCCTGGAGGCAACTGTCTGGGAACAATTACATGTGAACACCTGTCCTGACAGGAAAGGATCTCAACTCAAACCTGGAATGATACTGTTCAGGTCAGAGAAAACTCCTTCTTCAAGGGAACTTGACAGTCATGATTTTCCCTAGGATCTATAGGGTTTTTCTGGGATATTGTATGTTTAGTTCTCCTTGTAGGTAGCACACACATCCCAGGTAGCTGACTCAGGGCTCCCCTGTACTACCTGCTTGATGAGAAGGTGGCTGCTGTGTGTGCTCAGTACCGTGACACCCAAAGGTGTTTGCAAGTCTGGGCCTCTGATTTCTAGGTCTTAATTCAGCAAACAAGTCCATGAATGATTTAATGTATGAATCTGGTCCTCAGAGACCAGTTCTTGATGACGAATGTAATTATTTTGCTTTCTTCTGCTCTGTATCCCTTAGCTCCATGGACTGCAAGTGCTCAGCGCAGAGATGACCAGTGCTGCAGTGTCCTGAACCTGGGGTGAGCTGCAGAGATAATGGATTCTGTTGGATCTCAATAGCAGGTAAATTCAACCTTTCTGCCACAAGAACATTGGATGCCCTGAAATCCACAGGAGCTGTAGACCCAACAGCACGGTGCCATTGGGCCATCTGGCTCCTGCTCACCAAAGAAACATTCACAGTAATTTATCTTATCACAGTGTCCCCAGTTTTCCTGCATTGTTCAGGGAACAGTGGGGCTCTTCAGAAGAGCTCTGATGCTAAGTAGAGCTGGCCTGACAGAAAAGTCTGTTCCTACATTTTTCTTGGGACGTGGTGACTGCTGGCAGGAGGAGGAGGCAGGCAGTGTTTGTTACAGACTGCTCTGTCCTGTTTTATGCAGTACCAAAGGACAACAAATCATATGTATTGGTCAGCCGGTAGCTCCTGTGTTGATTTCATCACATGTGAGTGAAATGGGATATGGTCTTGGTCAAAACTTGGTGTTTATTTCATGTGGATGGAAATAGGAGTGACTCCCTGTTCTGTAAGGTGGATTTGGTTGCAGGATTCAGTGTGCTGGATACCCACAGCTGGTCTCTATCTGTCCCCTGGTGTACAAGCCCCAGCAGGAGGCTGCTTTGGGATAGTGGTTGGTTTTTTTCCTTTTTTTGAAACCACATATGCTGTTGCTGCACGGAAGGCACGAAACAGAGATGATATTACAAAGCGCAGGGAACTAAGCAGAGGAAATAGAAAAGGGAAAGATGAAAAAATCTGGTGCTTTGAACTCCAGTATTAGAAAAACCCAGATTTATTTTAATGAGAGCATCCAAAATGCCTTCCATATTCCTGAAAACATGGTCAGCTTTACCTTTCTTCACCTGGCCACTGTAGGGTTTCAAATGATTGATATTTTGTGATTATTGTTTCTTCCCTTTTCTACTTTTTTCCTTCAACATAGTACTTTGTCTCTTTGGTTGAATGTGCTATAGAGGGTTATCTGGCTTTTACACTGCCATTCAGCACTCTGCTGGCTCATATGTAGGCTTGTTTGTCGTTATGTTATTCATGTGTTTCATGTGGGCTATTTCTCAGTGCCTTTCAACTCCTGCTTTGTAAATAAACAAGACAGCAAAGCCAGGCTAGTTTTTTTTCTGCCTACAGATTCAGAGAGTGAGAATTTTTTGGTTGGTCACTTAAAATGCAAAGTTAATTGCATGTCTTTTCCTGTAACTATGCAGTTCCTAAGTCGACATGTCATGGAAGATGTTAAAGGGGGCTTTTTCCTAACAATATAGGGTATAGGTAATGCCATTGGTTTGCTCAGAGAACACCAGCTCGAACTAGGGAAAAATCTCCAAATTTATCTTCCACACAGGTGGCAGCTTTGTTTTTTCTGTTTATCAAAATATCTTTCATCTTTTTATTCCTTTCACTGAAAGACATTTCACTTGTTTGAAGGTCCTTGATCAGCAGGTTTGCACTGGATGGCAGTGACAGCTCATGCACAGGACTCTGTCACATCTTTGTGTACTTGCTTTGAGGCTCATCTAATTTAAGGAGCTGGTGAGAAAGAGTTTTGGGCTGCCTCCTGCACCACAACTCTCTGTAATCTTCTAGAGCTTGTGTAATGTGCATTCCTTGAAGCTAGAAGGCAACAGTGGATAGGATACATATGGATAGGATGAAGACATTTTGGCTCAAACTAAATCCACTCAACCACCAAAAGGAAAGTCTCACCTTCTTCTGTTGGCTTTTAGCCCATGTTTCAAATTCATGAAACCCAGCTGTCGGTGTCTGCCCTTACACATCTGGCTGAAAGATAATCTGTTTCTTTGAAGTTTAGCAGTTTAATCCAGGTTTTAGATTACATTATCTGACCTAAATTTTCATGTTGATTTGGATGTTCCCTTTTAAGGACTGACCTAAAAGGCTGAAGTGACGTGTGCAGCAGGGGCAGGCTTGTGTTTCAGCAAGACCCCAGCCCTAGAAAGGCTGAGGTATGTGTACAACCACCCCTGACTTTGGTGGGACTCACAAGATTCAAGCAGAATCAGTCCCTAAAATTTCACTCAGGGTTTGTCAGTGTGCAGCTCAGCTGCCTCATATTACACCAATTTTCAGAAATACCAGCGTTTCTTTCTACTTTGGTAAGAGAAAAAAGAGATCTGCATCGCCACCTTTTATGTGGGAACATCTCCAGTCCTTTTGAAATTGTAGCTACGTTTAGGAAGACTCTCTGTAATGCAGGGAGTCCTGCTAGCAGGCAGGCCTTTCAGCAAATTTATTTGCCATGTGTTTGAAAGGGAATTACCAGTAATACACCTCCCTTTTATCAGCCCTCTTGTTTTCTGTTGTTTCCCTTGTGAAGTTTGGCACGTTTTGATCCCCACATCTTACTTGGTTACTGAGTTATTTCTCTTCACAGCTCCCTCGCGTCTCCTTTCAAACAGGGACTCGTGGTTTTGCATGAAATCTGGTCTGTAGGTGGCCGCAACCGAAGCTGTTAAGAATTTATTTTAAAAACAAGAAGATCCCTCCTGCTGCGAAGACAATCTGTTAAAATAATATGCACAATTGAACATGACCTAGTCTCTTTTTAGACAGTCAAAGTTTCTAAACAGAAGGGAAACTGGCCTCTCTTATCAGGAAACAAGGGAATTTTCCAAGGTTATCTCCTCTGTAGTGTGAAATGTCTTGACTTTTGCTGAAACACAGTCAATTTCAGGTGGAGTTCTGTTATACTTTATTTTGACAACCATTGAGGGAAAGGGCTTGAGGCTAAATCTGAGATCTGAATCTTGCATGCTTTAAAACTAAAAGCTCAGTGGACACTCTTCAGGGAACTTATCCATGTGTAAGTAACAAGTGAGGAATTAAAAATTAAATGATTGGCTTGCATTCGATTTGCCTGAGACTGTAAAAAGGGAGTAGCCTTAGCAAGCAAATGTGATGTCTCAAATTGCCACTAAGCTCTCAGAAATATTTCTCTGCCAGCGGTACCTCATCCTTGAAAAGAAAGATACAGGATGGCTGTTGCAAAAGTCATTGGAAAAAGTCAAGAATTAAAACTGAAATTTGAAATACTCCTTCTCTCAGTCTTCAATACATATATAAGTCAAAACAAGCCTTTGATTTGTTGATGGAAATAAATTCTGCATTTCCAATCTGGAGAAATATTTAATCCTTTTTTTTTTTTTTTTTTCTTTTTTTCTGATTCCAGTATAAAGGAGCGAGGGATTCCATGCAATCACTGTTCCCATTCCCATTCGGTGTTTTTTTCTGATTGATATCTGAAGATGTGTCTTTAGGGGTGAAGAGGTTGGCTCAAGGCCCACACTGTGTGTCAGCAGTCACAGCCTGGGTGCACAGCAAGCCCTCAGGGCCGGGTACCCTTCCCTGGCCATATTCCATAATACATAGGGGGTGAATGTGGTTTGCTTGTGCTTCATTCCCACTTCCCATGGGCATAAGTAAAAAGCTAAAAAGGATGTTATTCCTGCATTACTTAAAATTTTTAAAACTGTGTGTCATAACAAGGTGAAAAGACATTTCTGAATGTATTGCCTGTTTATGCCTAGCATTTATTAAACCCAATGCAGTTTGGAGATGAAAGCATACCTACCCCTGTTTGGAAGGAAAAGTAGTATTTGTATTTAAGGACAAAGCAGCTGTGAAGTCTCCTGGCCAAGATTCATCGTTGTATTTTGGTGAAGCACAGGGACTGATGGTTGAGACAGTGCCAGTGAGACCACGGCTGATCTGTCTGCCTCTCTGTCTTTCTCTACAAAAGTGTGAATGTTGATGGATTTATCATGTTTTCTGACATAACTTTTAATAGATTGTTGTGACAGGAAAATACCTTTCTACTTAAGTATAACCATTTTGACTTGAGCCAAAAGTGGCTCATTTAATTGTTGAAACAACTGACTAACCAAGCAGCTCCCTACCCCAACTGTGCTGTGAAGGGAGGTTTGCATCCTGTGCTCTTTCAGATCTCCTGAGTTAAATAACACTGCCAGAAAAATGAAGCCCAGGGTGTTCACATCGTGTATATAAACCAGTGATTTGCATCTGATTTGCTGGGTTCCAATTTACTAATTAGCAAATGCTATTTAAATGTGGCTTAACTGCAATTTTAAATTAGTATGCATGGTAAAATAAACAAGCTAATTGAAAACAAGAGATTTAAAGTTCATATGAAACCATATCTGTTACTGGAAAATCTGCTCATTCAGTCATATAGTCCCCTACCATTTGCCCAAGTACAGTGTCATTTCTTAAAGAGGGTCACAACGGTTCTGCTATTCACAGTGCTCAGCCTGGATTGGGGTTTTCTGGACCATGGTATTAGTGTGAAATGCATCAGTAGAGTTGTGTAATACAGCCTTAGTATCTAGGCTATAACAAACTAGCCTTTGCCTTTAAAGTGTGCTTGGAAACACTTTCAGTCATTTTCATATATTGAATTCTTGGAGAATATTAATAGCACGCTTAATGTTTTAGTTATATTACGGAATGAAGTGCTCAAGTTAATTAGCAAAATGTCATGAATTTTCTGCTTTATGTCATTGGGGAACAGCACCAAGTATCAAAGTGTGTATAAACCTTTAGTATCATGCCCAAAAGTGATTATAGAGCTACTGAGATGCACCTCAGAATTCTGATTTCTTTTTTATTCCAAGTTTTCAAAAATGACTGTAGACACGCCATTCTGGCTTGTATATTACATTTTGCAAATTATCTGTTACAAGAGTACTACAAATATAAGACCATAATTTAAAGAGTCATTTTGGTCAAATGCCAAAGACCAGCCCAAAACTGTCTTAGAAAAATAATGAACCAACTAGGACAGTTCAGTTTAGACGGGGCAGAACTTACCCTTAAACACAGTCTTGGATTTAAACCACCACGTGACTTTATTGACAGAACATGTCATCAAACATATTCTGACTAAAAAAGTTTACAAATTATTCATCATGCACAGTTTTGCTGCAAAAAGGGAGCTTTACTCTTTTGTCTTGTTTCTTTCATAGAAAAGATTAATAACTTGTGCTTCAAAATTCTTTCTCCCTTAAATATTAGGGCCATAGGTTTGTTGGAGTCCCCTGTAGCAGCAGAAGATCCAAAAGCAAAAATATCTAAAGCAGTCTCTATTGAGCACTGAACCCATTTCCTCTTTCCAAGCCCTTTTCAACTGCAAGGTTGAAAAGTTTTGCAGAATTGATGCATGGTGGAACTTTGTGCTTGCCACATTTCCGCCCCAATTAAATGTTTTCATCTTAAGGAAAGTAGGAAAACTTTGTCATTTTTATAGCAAAACTTGAGTTTTTTTCCTACCCACGGAAGCAGCATTTTAGTCTTGGAGGAAATACGAAGCAAATGTTTGGTTAACGTTGGAAGTTAATTATGAATGTTTGGACTTCTGTATTTGATTGTGATTGTTTGGAATATGTGTCTCCCAACTAGCCTGGCTTACTTGTTTCTCTCAGAGGCTTGGTACTTCTGTGCCAAAATGTAATTTTTTTTTCCCCCCAGTGTAGACTTCACATGACTTCCCCCAATTATTTCCTCCTCCATGGTGAAAATCCAAAAGGACTGATACAGGCCAAGAAATGAGAGGTTTTCACACCAAATCCCCACGTTTTATTGATCCTTTCATTGCCTCAAGCAAAAAGTAATTGTACTAAGAACCTTTACAAAGCCTGGGTGTTATTTCCATCCACTATTGTGTGTCCTGGGGATAAGTCAGAGTAGCTCAATTCCCCTTCTGCAAAAGTGAACTACCATGAAGAGAAATGCATATAATGAATTTCAATGAAAGAGTGACAGGGTTTTTGCCATTGAGACTGTACCAGAGAAATCAATGAAAAACATGTTCTCAGAACCTACTAATACTGCTAAGTTAAAATTAAAAGCATCAAAGTCCTAGTATTGTGGGACACCAAGAAAAGAAATTTACGGTGTTCATGCAACGTGACACCAGAGTAGATTCCCCAAACGAATTTATTCTTTCTTTTTTGCAGCTGTGTCTTTGAAGCTTCAGTTTGATTTCTGCAGCTTGCCCTCTTTTGCCTGTTTAGTTACTGCAGACTGTGGCCCTGGTTAAAAGAGCAGGTGCTCTTACACCTCTCTCTAGACCCCTCCAAGATCCTGTAACCCAGGCTGTGTGGCTTCTTAGGATCCCCAAGGTAAGGCTGTTTTAGAGCTGACATTGAGTGAAGTGCAGTGTCACGACACCACCTTAGGAAATTAGCCAGAGGGTGAGTCATGAGGTCTGTTGCAAATGGTGTCAGGGCTTAGAAAAATACTTGCTGCCTTCAAAATCCCAGAAAAACTCTCCAACTTGACATCAGGATTTCCATCAGTGCATAAGGGCACCTGAATATAAACACACAATGTGCACAGTATTTACAGAAATAATTGTCTGTTGCTTCAATGTCAGCAAGTGTTAGTATGACAAGGAACTCACCTTAAGACTTCGTTGGGGTTTGAGGCCATGAGTTCTTGATTCACAGAAGTATTTCTGATTCAGGCCCCTGTTGAACAAATTATTTTCTCTGCTGGGCTTTGTGGTTCTTAAAAGGATCACAGCTTAGGAAGTTAAACTGCCAGATGTTTTCCAGTCACAGCCTTCACCTGTCAACAAGATTACTTTTCCTGCAAGTGAATTTAGATTTCCTTGGAAGCTGAGAAAGCCTTTGGCACAACCTTGCACTGTCTGGCAGCGCAAGGTTGACTTGTGTGCAGGATGGTCTAATCTGTTCAGTGTTCAATCTCAAAACCTGTCACATCTGTGATTCTCCTGAGGTGTATCTAAACCCAAGTGATTTGCAGATCTCTGAGCAACAAACCAATTTAGGTTTGAAGGGAAGAAAGACTTGTGGTCTTCAGTCTGGACTGCTGTGACTTGCTTGCCTGGAGGTCTGTCATGTTCAGTGCTTTGAGCAGTGAATTGTGTGTACATGTTCAGATATACACAGATATTCTCCAGCAGGTTAGAAATATTTTAACATTACTATCTTTCTTGTAGCCATGTCTACTTTCACTTTCATTAGTCCTGTTCTTTTAACTGAGAGATCAGTTGGTCTCTGTCTTCTTGAGATGCCTCCAAGAAACCATAATGTTACGTAGCAAAGGGCACCATTCATTTTCTCTGTGATTGCTGCTGGAGTGACAATGGATCATCTGCACATTGGTAGTTCTGGGTAGAGTACATCCATTTTCTTATTTTTTTGTAGGTGCTAGAATGAGTACTGGCAACTTGCTGGGTATTTTCAACCCTATAGGAACTGCATTCTGTGTCTGGGAAGAGTTTCTTACCACATATTATTTAGTAAACATGCTGTAATGGCCCTTTCACAATGAAGAGTGTTTCTTGTGCAAGTAGCTTTCAGCACCACATCAATCACCAGCTGGCATGTACTGTCATAATGAAAAAGGAGCGGCATTTAGCACCAAAATATCATGAAGCAGAAATATAAGGATGCTGTAAAGGCAAACCAACAGCCTTGATTCCTGTACATAGATTACATTGCAGTGCCAATGGTGATTCTTTACATCTCTTATTCCCCCTTGTTTACCTCCTTCACAAGAACAATTATATCAGGGATTTTATTAATTCAGAAGAAGTAGAAATAAATGTTCTCAGAGCTTTCTGCCCATCAACAGAGGTTTTCTTCCTGGTCATGGAAGAGATCCCAGGTATCTGTGTCACTCTGCTCACTGTGTTGGGGGGGGTATGGATGGTGGATGGATGGATGGATGGATGAATATTTGAGTGCCTCTGCATGCACACGGTTGCTCAGTATGGACACCTGATTTGTCTTATTCCAAAAAGTTGCTGCTGGAACCAGCAGTGGGAGCAGGGAATATCTCTTAGGGTGAGGCACAGTCCTCAAGGGGTTGGGAGGCAGGGGATAAGAGCTGGAGTGAATTGCAGCCCTTGGAAGCCGCTCCACCAGAAGCAGGAAACACACTGTTGCCTGAGGAAGGACCCTGGGGAGGTTTCTGTCTTCTGGATATCTTCTTTGTGATGAAATACACTCAAGATTAAACATGAGTGTAAAACATTCCGTACCCTGCTTTAGCTGATGCTGTATTTCTAAGATGGGTCAGTAACAATATGACAGCCCTTATCACTGAGAGACTGATGGAAGAATAAGACCCTTTTCTTAGGTTTAGTATTGGCATGAAACATATTTCCCTTGGCTGAGAAATGGTAGGATTTGTGGGGGGTGGTGTGTTTCTTTGAACTTGTAACTTTTTTAAGTGACCTTTTATTTTGGCCAGTTTGAGTGTTGGTGGTGGTTGGTTGTTTTTTTTTTTTTACTCACATTTTGATTAAATTTACTAGAAATCATAGTTTGGGTATTTTCTAAAGCAAACATTTCTGGGTTGCAGATGTGCTGTTTCCTTTTATTTTGAGATGACAGACAATTATAACTAAAAAACAAAACTTGTCAAAAGTAGGAAAATAACACACAAACATAAGGAATCCAGAGATCTTCGACTGACCCACCCATAAACGTATTTTCTTATCTTTGTATATCGAGTTCAAACCATTTTTGTGATACTCACGTTTCACCATATTTCAGGATTGGACAACTTTCTAAAACTTTAACCTTTGTGCAAGATGAAAAGGATACTTTCCGCTCAGATTTAGCTTCTTTGTGTGCTGTTTTACCTAGTGCTTGAGGACGGGAGAACATTTCTTTGCTCTGTTCTGAGGCACTAAGAAAAACTGAGCAGTCCTTTACAGAGAAATGTTACTCAGAGAATTGCATAAACACCAGTCATCTGTGCATGGAGGGAGAGTAATATGATACAGCAGGAAATATAGAAGTGCTGCTTATGAGAACTGAATTTCAGAAGATAAAAGCGAAATTGTGACCCATGTGTCGATATAAACAGAATCCCAGAATCTATTTGGAATTTTTTTCTGTTGTGCCAAGTGAAATGTTCGACTTTCTTTAAGTGGTTTATTTTAATTGCAAACTACAATACAATATTTAATAAATCTTGCAGCAGAGAAATAAAGAATAATGATTGAACTACATGGAATAAATTAGATGTCAGAGGAGCTGCTCTGCTATCAGCAGGTTTCTGTAACGTTATCACATCCTTATTATCCAGGTTATTCTTCTCTCAGCTGCAAACACTACAAGAAAGGATGATAAAGAACCTTCAGCTGTGTTACAGACTTGGAAAACAGTGATGCTCTTGCACTGATGCTTTTGTTCTGCATGTTTGCTGGACAAAATATACTATATTTCATATTATTTTTTACAGGATAATGCAGCTGAGTTTTTTTCAGGTAGCAGGGTAGTTATCCAAAGGAAGTGGTGCTGACTCAGACGTAGGCTGCATAATGAAACCTAGGGGTTCTTTTAATGGTACACACATTTGCAAGGTGCTTCTTGCTGTTCTTGTGATCTTATTTGAATAAAAATTCACCGATTTTAAGGTATTGGATGGAAAGGCTATTTCATTCTTCCCTCACCATTGCCTTTTCTAACACACACAAACTAGGAACTGTGATATTAAAGAGTTGGAAACTTTTTAGGTTACATAGAGGACAGAATAGAGTCCCCATTTCCTCTATAAATAGAGGTCCTGGAAAGTAAGAACAAAAGCAAGTTCCCAATCCAAATCAACTCATTATCTGTCCTTTTAGCAAGGAACAGCAGCCTGATCCAGCAGTCTCCGCTCTCCAGGAGAGTTCTGCTATCAGCATCACTTACACGGTTAAATGCCTTATCAGAGAGACAACAAAACTATGTCTATTCTCCTTCAGGAGCAATGAACCTTACTGGCAGCTTGAAGGGAAATGTAGTTCACTGCCCCTGACATTGTTGGTGAATGCAAAAGGTGCTCTAGCTGATGGCCACAAAAACCTGTGCAGTTTCCTCTCATTCTTTCATGAGTTGTTTTAGTTTTTGCTGCTTTTATATTTGAGCTACAAACTCCAACTCATGTTTTCCCTTTTTGCTCTAACAGGGACTGACAGGTGATGTTTTACCAGGTATCCTGCCCATGTTAGTTCCTCTGAGATCTTACTGAGATTATTCTGGAAGTGATGAAAACAAGAGTACTGAGCACCAGACTCGTGGGAAGAGTATCAAGACACAAATGGAGGTGCTCTGCACTGTGGGTAAATTCTCTTTCATTTTCACATTTCTATATCTGCAATTTCCAATTATCATGCAGAATGTTTGGAAAGGTTTTGTACAAAATATGGCTCCAGGCCTGGAGTCAGAAATATGCGCGTGACCTTTCTGTCTGTGTGAGGATCTTTTTTATTTCAGTGACACTCTGCAGTGGTACTGGGGTCCTTTCTCACATGTCAGACACCCAAAGGTGAAATAGTGAACTTGTGAAGATGGCACGTTTAATCTTGTGTTGCCCAGATTCTTTTGGGAATGTTTCCAAACGATATTCGTAGCAAGGAGTTGAGAAAAGTAGGTTGTTCCATCCTGAAAACAACTAGGGATCACCAGTTTATTGAGGCTACCAAACAGGCAACAAATGACATTCACTGTTCTTGTGCCTCTTTTTCCTTTGCGCCGTGGGTCATGTGAAGCAGTGAAAAGATGTTCTCCCTCTCTGTTGGGGAATTCTTCAGAGGAGGGGAAGGAAAGGATTTTCTACAAATAGGAAACGTGCAATCCAGAATAGTTCGTTTACTTTGACAGTAGAATATTTTTGCTGAAGATGCATAGCCTGGAGTTGATCTGTAGCTTGACTTCATTGGCCTGAAAATCTGCCAGTGGACAGAAACTCCCTCAGCTGAAATTTAAAGAAACTGTGGAGAAGGGTTTCTGGAAAGCACTATGACAAATTTTAAATGAGGAACAAACTCATGTCAAAGGAAGAATATTCTCTTTACTCCACTTTCCTACTGTTCCTACACAAGACACAACTGTCCTCTTGTGCAGCTTTTCTTCTTTCCTTCATTGCACTCCTCTCCTCCCCCTTCACTGTGTTCTCTAAAGGGCTCATTGCTGCAGAATTACAAGGAGCTTCTATAAATCTCATACCTGCCATTCATCTGGGCTCTGCTGGTCTCACAAATTGCTGTGATTTAGATACCTCGTTGGAAGGTGTTCTGTGTGGCTGGGTCAGCATTCTGCCAAACTATCCTCCTTTCCCCTGTTGCCACCCTGCTGAACCCTGTAATTTCCATGCTGTGCTGGGACAGCACTCAGCACAGGAGAGGGACTTCAGATAGAAGGTCTTTTATCTGCACCTGGGAAATTAAAGAGCACATCACCCCACTGATCTTGGCAGTCTTGCTAATCCTCCAGTGGATTTCTGAGGCTCTTGGGCCCCAGTGTTGCTACACACAAGCCCAGTAAAAGACTTGTGGTGCTCTGAATCTAGAGTGTGCACAATTTGAGCCACAGAATGGAGAGTGTATTTTTTACTGGATGCTTGAGAGGTGTGGATCTTCTGTTTGGGTCAAGAGAGAAAGGAGTAGACTTGGACATAATTCCAATAAATGTTTTCTTGTAGCATCATGAGATAAAGTCATGCCAGTGAATAGACAATACAAAGATAATAGACAGGCTGTTCTTTATCTCCTTCAGAAATTACAAGGGCAGTTAAACTTTCTAGGGATTTTCTAATAAAACCCAGAAAATGTCACTGATTTAATAATGACTAATATAATGTAGATAGAAGGCTCTGGAAAAAAAAAAAGTAAACTCAAAGCAGCACAAAAAAGCTTATATTTGGATTGAATTTGGAGTAACTCAACACTGAAGATTAAAGGCCAAACTTTCTTCTGGGAAAATTAGATCTAAAATATAGTACTAAGTCTACCAGGTTCATTTGAAAGCTGTAAATTCATTCAGCTTTTCATGCTGAGATTGGAGAGAAGAACTTCTCAAAACATGAACACAGTTGTTGCAGGTAAGTAAAACTCACTCTATGTGTATAACAATCCTTTGGATAATGACTTGTGATAATGAAAATCTCCTTGTGATGAAAATCATCATAAGGAGAGAGTACCAGGAGACAAGAGCGTGCAAGGTCCTTTTGAAAGGTACTAGTGTGTCATCATATGGGTCACACATGAAAAGACTATTTAGAGCTTTTACCCTGTGATGAGAGCAGGTCTTTGTAGCTGACCCAATGACTATAAACTCTGAATTAGAGAGAGTGAAATGCTGATATGCTCTGTGCTCTTTAATGGGCTTGAAAAGGTTTTACCTTCCGAGTAACTCAAACAAATGCCCTGAGACATTTCAGCTGCCAAAAGATTCAAGCAAACACAAGTCAGTCAATCAAACACTTACCTTTGCCAATCAGCAGTGCAAAACTCACCTCTAAAATACCTTGAATACCTAACTGGATATGTAGTCAGCTACTTTTACCATTTGTGTTATACTCATTTAATTTACTTCTTTGTTCCTTGGAATTCCCTTTACCTCCCTATGAAAGCTGACAGTACTAAGTAGCTTTATTAGTCCTTTCATGCTTGCTTTCCCAGTAGTTTAATCAGATCTTTACTAGAAAACAAGCACAGATTGAAAGCTCCCTAATACATATGATACAACTATCCCTGTCAGAAACACAAAACTTAGTGAGTAAAAGCAAAACCTACAGTTCTTTGTGGAATCAACCCCACTGAAGTTCCAGGTCCTGTTTCTGAGACTTTTTGTACAAAATTCTAGTTTTCTGCTTGTGCAGCGAAGGATTTCAAGTACTCATTTGAGACCAAATATCTGGCAGCCCTCTCTTCTTTTCCCTTGCTTATGCCAACCTCCTGGTAGGCCATCAAGTGCCTTGACTGTTACACACTGCAAGGGATACAAACCAGCAGGAGAAAAATTGCTTCTCATAAATCACCTGATCTCCGCAACTAGAACCTAAGGGCAAAATTTTTGAAGGCTACAGAGGGTAGAGCAGGAACAGAAAACACAGTAAACACGAAGAACATCTGTTTGGATGGCTTACACTACACAGCTGCAGAATACGTGTGTCCCGTGGGGAAGCAGGAGGGGAGGATCAGAGCTGTAGAAGCTCCCTGTGGTGCTGGAAGCCCTGCCAAATTAACTGAGCCATGCTGATCCTTGATAACAGAGGTGTGTAAGGAATGATCCTCGTAGGCACACACCTCAGTATATTTCTCTCAGTATACATGACTTTGTATTTAATGGATGTCATTTAGCTGTTCTCAGGCTTAGCCATATTCAGACATTATACACAAAGAGATGTGAAAATAACCATAAGAGTCTACAAAGAGATGTGAAAATAATTATAACAATCCTAAACATGCACATTTACACAAAACTTCTCTTGCATGCAAGCATATGTAGAGTCCTATTTCCAGGCATTCAGATAAGTGAACTGCAGCAATGACATATGATGCTTGCCTTGAATAAATAAGTTGTTCCAATCTCACAATTTATAAAGGTTAATTACAAAATCCTCTCGAACATCTCAGTTTCTATTTTCAAAACTCTGCGTTCTGGGGTCTGAAACTTGGTAAGTGACATTTATGAGATTTCTGACTTGTGTTTGTTATATAAATCACAGATTTCAGTGGTGCAAAGATGCAGAAATGCTTTTAATATGTGATTAGGCAAGTCATGTCTGGGACATGCACTGGTTTTCATGAGCCTTCAAGAATCTTCAAACTGTTGTTCATCTCATTGCTAAGCAAGGCTCTCCATGGTATGACAGTCACCATTTTACTGACTGGCTGATTGCAGTTGTTCTCAACTCTCTGCAAAAGTTTTGTGGCTGAGCCAGAAAAGAGAGCAGAGAGGGGAGAAAAAGGTAGTAGGAAGTGATATTGAAAGAAGCAATTAAAAAAAAAATGTAAGAATCTTCATGCTCCTCTCCATGACGGTTATGCATAATTGCTGAAAAGAATTGAAAGACAACACAGGAGAGACACAAAAATAACCCATCTCCAAAGTCACGTGTGCTTCATTATGCGTGTTTTATCATATTTTTCATCTTCCTCATCTGTCATGTCCAGGAAGAAAAGAGCTTGTGTGACAGCAGAGTGACCAGGACGGATGGGATATGGACTCAAATACACATTGTGTATGGGACACATACAGTCAGGAGGTTTGTGTTCTTGTTATGGCAAGAAGGTTGTATCTTAGCACAGAGATGAATGCAGGAACAAAAGCTGGGAAAAAATTACTGTTATTTCAAAGTTTTTTCTACAGCTACCACTAGGAACTGAATGGCAATTGGGTTTGATTGCTCATTTAGCAACCATGGTTTGGACAGGAGCTTTCTTTGTACAGCTTTCCTATTTCTACAGCACAGTAATCCCACTGTGCAATAGCCTTTAACATTTCTAATGATGCACAGTTGTGTGAGCACAGACACTTATGTGCACACACTTGAGCAATACATCAGATTTCTTGACACCTCTGTTTAAATTTTGAGCCTTCACTCAGCTCTTCAAAGACAGCTCAGTTGCACAGTGGAGGTGAGGCATTTCTATGTGCTAAGAGTGTCAGTCATGCCAGATTACACTGTGGCTGTGGGATCTTTATCAAAAGTAGTTTACAGTTTGGACAGGAGTCACAGAAAGGGAAAGCATTGTGCAATTTTGTTGTATGTTTTCTAAATGACAGATTAGAGTTAAATTCTTTGTAAAGAATGTCCATGTGATCTCTATAGCCTTTTTTTTTGTTTTGTTTGTTTGTTTGTTTGTTTGTTTGTTTGTTTGTTTTTTGTTTGTTTGCTCTAGAAAATGTACAGGACCAATTCTGCAATTTGTTCTAATGGTCCAATATTGATCTGGATATCTTCATTCAAAATCCATTCAGGCAGAATCTTTATGGTCTGCTAACAATGCAACCCCTTAAAGGGCAGGAATGAGTGTTACAGAAACAGAGCATAAAAATGTCATCTGCCATTTCTGCAAGGTCCTGCAGCCAGGGCTTCAGGCTCTGCTTATGAATCAAACATTCACCTTCCAGATGTTCAGTCTCAATTGGCTGCTTGGGACATTGCCCTTAAGCAACTAGTCACAAAATTTGGAGAATCAAGGTTTAATGCATTCCCAGAAGCTTGGATACTGTCCTGCAGGATATTTATGCAATGTTCCTATGCTAAGGGAACAAATAAATAACTACCTCTGTCTCTTCTGCCTTTTTTTTTTTTTTAAGGTAGTTTCTTCCTATTGGATTTCTTGATGCCTTTCTATTCTTTCATTTTTTGAAGAGAAATATATTCTGTACATGTTTGGGGGTTTCTGCCAGCAACACAACCTTTTGAAAATGGGTGGAAGGCAGATGGAAGAGCATTCACATGACTTACTACATAAAAGTACACAGCCTTATTTTTATGCTCTCCATCAAAGTTAAGAACTTCTATCTAAACTTAGTCAGGTTTGTTAATCAGTGGTATTGACCCCTGAGCAGACTTACTTTGAGAGGTGTTAAAAATTCCCATAACTGTTCTTTGCTTCATGCACGTGTCATGTTGCATCTACTTAAATGGTAGGTACTTATGTTAAGCCACAGCTGTAGTAGTATAATTGTTAAAAAGAGCTGCTTCTAGTTACAGCAGCAGAAAAGAATCCTTGGACTATGTTAAATCTGTGTTTGGCTGTCTGACTTCAGCAGTTCAGTCCTTGGTTGCTCCTCTTGAACTACTTTGTGGCATTCATTTCCTCCCATCCCATTAATGTTTCAGTCCTCCTTTCTGTCTGTTCTTTGCTTCTGCTCCCTCTTTCCCACTTTTGTCCAGATGATTGAATACAACATTTTTTAATGCACTTTTAATTTTCATGTTCAATGCTCAATTTACAGGCTTACGTCTCTTTTTTAATACAATCAGTACAATATTTTCTACTTCCCTCTTTCTTATCTTTCCACTTACTTCTCTCCTATATTACCTCCCTTAGTTCCTATTCTCAAATATCTCTTGAAATGAAAAGACTTTTGACTTCTTGGCATAGCAAATCAACATCTCTCCCTTTTCTGATCTGAGACCTGCATTCAAAAAGATTCCCTAGTTTGTCTTGTTGAGTCTGGAAAGTCTGTTCAGAGATGGGTGAAGAGATAAAATGGTGCAATTCACTTGCTTGTCTGCAGTGGATTTACAGGGGTCTTTACAGAAGAACCTGCATAATTTTGCTTTGGACAGGCATTACCTGTGAGGGACCAGCTCCAACCATACAGAGATGACCTTCTTAGTCCCTCAGTCTGGATTGAGGCAATTGCAATCACACCTCATCCAGAACTGTCACACTTTTCTTAGCTTTAATTTTCCTTCCAGTAGTGTGTAGTAATCAATATCCTTTCACTGCATATGGTGTTCTTCCGAAGTTTAAATGCTAATGGGGCCATTTGGCAAGGTGAGCTACATTAGATTATACACTATAAGTGTAAATTGGAAATTGTTTAAGCTTTCAAATTTGTTTTATCCCATTAGACTTTCTCATGATTCGTTTGTCATTCTAATTGGATTTTAACATGTACTTCATGTTTCAAAACTTGAAATGACAAAGACTGCATAACAAAGAATCTTTAAGGAACAGGCAGCTCCCTGAGCTGTGTTTAATTTATAACAGATGAGTAAATGAGGAAGGTGAAGAGTCACAAAAATACTAACTAACGAAGTGATACTGCCTGAGAAATCCAATGATTAATTGCAATGATAATAAGAAGAGTGATTAAGTTGATTTATTTACATCCTACTGAAGTATTGGAATAGCTCAGTTGAGCAGGATATTAAGGATGATTTTTACTCTTCCACCTTTTTCTAGGTCTTTCATCTACTCTTGCCTTACTTGACCTTGCACAGGATTACCTGAGGAGTTAATTGAAAACTTTGTCTCCCAGGCATTGAACAGAAAAACGACTAGTTGAGTCCCATTCTGAACAACAGCAGAAGACTTGTAAATCCGTGTGAGAAGAGTGGTCTCATCCCTTCTTTGGAGAACTAAGGAGTGTTTTCTGACTGTAGAAGTCTGGATAACCATGCTGTCACATGGTAAAGTTCTGGAGAGAATTCCAAGGTTTTCATGGGTAGAGTTTAAAGTAGGAGCCTGTTCCCAGCCATGGGCAGACTTCAGGCTCCACGGACTCTCCATCTCTTTCTTAATGCAATCATTGCAATTGCATAATAATCATTGAAACTCAAAATGTATTTTATTCTTTGCTTTTAGTCAGCTAGGAAACGGCCATGTTTGCAATAATCCTGCTGTAATAGCAGACCTTAGGGTAGCAAATGGGCGTGGATCGAGCTTGTTTCTCTAGCTCAGGATGTTCTGCGAGTGACCTCAACATCATCTGTTCATTCTTTCCCATCCTTTTATTCTGAAGATTAGAGGTAAGTTCTTAGATACCAATGTTCTGCAGTTCTTGGGCATTTAAAAGTATGGCACTGAACACCCCACCGCACCCCCCCCCCCCAAGAGATATACCTCTTGTTTGGGATAGAAAATAATTCATTTTTAGTATCATTACTAGCTGGGATTTGTTGGTGCATATCTGATAGACTACTTCTTCAATACTTAATTTCTTTCTTTGCTCTATGACTTAGCTATGCTCTTTTGGAGAGATGGAGAATAATGCTTTTCTACACCAAAAAAGAGCAGGAGAAGCTCAGCTTAGTTGTAAAGTTAATGCTGAGATATGCAAAGTGGGCTGCTAACTATTTGGTCCATTTTTTTATCTTTTTGTTTTCTCTTCTTTGTCCAGCATGCCCATCTTTGTGTGGAAACAGAAAATGTGTGTACAGTAAAGTCAGGGGTGCATAAATTTGTGAGTATATTAAAAAAAATTCCCATGGATATTAATCCATGACTTATTTTTACAACAAGGAATATTTAGCACTTCAAGCATCAATACATAAAAATTTACACAGGTGCTGTATGTTTTTTGGCCAGATGGGTGTTTTAGGCAAGAGACAAGAACATATTGGATACAACAAAACAAATTAACATTTTTTTAAAGTTCTTTTTTTTTTTTTTCCTGTGTGTTATTTCTCATGGATGCATCAACAGAGAGTTGCGCTTCTCTCTCTAAAGCAAGTGTAAGACAGACAGCAGATGTGTTAATATCCCCACGCTGCTCTGCCAAACCGGTGCTCACCAAGCCATATGGATGGATTGATATTTCCAAGGTGCCAGTTCCAGAGGTACCCAGGTCTTTCCCTATCAGGTATAACATGACAGAGGAGCAACTGTTTATGGTGATGTTTTGAGTAACTCTGGTGTTTGTTCCCAGGAGGTGAAATATGACTCTCAAGCAGCTGTTAGTTAGCAACAGCTCCTTTCCTGGGCTAGTCTCAATCACTAACTTCCAGTTGAAGTGTACTCTGCAGTAGACAATTGGAAGGAGGTAAGTTATTTGAAAACAACTGTTCTGGGTTATATTAGTCACAATTTGTATTATGATAATTTTCTGAGGAAGGTTCATCATTGTGCAAGGTGCACAGTATGAGAAATCACAGTCATCTTCCGCTTTGCGAGATGGATTTCTGAGTGGATCACTCATTCCCTGGAATTTTGGGTTTCTCAGGAATTCTCCAATGTTCCCCTGCATTCACAATGCTCTCTGCCTTATTCCCAGCTTAAAAAGACCTTATTATAGGAAGGAGCTATTTAGTTTTTAGATTTTTTTTTTCCCATGAGGGCATCGTGTCTGCTTTCCTTATTACTGTGGTTCTCCAATCAGCCAGGCAGTATGTAAGAGTCTGTGTGATAAGAGATTTTTCCAAGGAAAATGTAAACACAGACCAGGCCAGAACATTCTTTGTCTTAATTTGCCTTACAAATTGTCAGCTCCTCATCAGAGAGTGTGAAGAGCTTCATCTAGAAAGAATTTAATTGAACAGATTTTTCTGAACATTTAATATATACAATGAAAAAGACAAATGTCTTGAAATGTTTGGTTTTGTTAGGAAAAAAGCACTCATTTTTGCCTGACAAATGGATTTCAGAGGAAATTGTCCAGAAGGCCCTGCTCATTGGTCTGTGTGACAAGAAAAAAAGAAAAAAAAGTCTGAACCAAGAGAAGCAGAGACCCAAAAAATTTCATTAGAGAAGTTAATGTCTGATGGCAGCTGGAAAGGAACAAAGCTAAATGAGATACAGAACAAAAACTCTGGAGTTCTTAAATTTATGGTTTTTACCCAAGGAAAGCTTACACAGGCACTTACCTGCTGTACAATATTCATGTGTGGTTTTAGGCGTTGCTGGAGTCCAGTGTGTTTCTAAAGCTTGTTTTAACACCCACTTTTTATTTCACTTGTAATTTGAACTGGAGAAGAAACATGATCTTAACTTTGACTTCTAAAAAGCATAAATTATAGTGAGGAGTTAAGCTGGGTAATTCTTGACCTGTTGAGGTAATTCAGTTAACATGTTTCAAAAGAAACAAAAACAAAACCAGCTTTCTGCAAATTCTTTTGACCAGTCTGTGGATTCCAAGTGAATAAAAAGATCCACTTGAAATTTTAAAGTGTTCTTAAAAGCATCTGTATTTTGAGCCATTTCATCCTGCATATCTGCTTCCCACTTTATTTTGCAAGAGCTTATCTGCTATTTGTTTCCATTGTGGGAGACTGTTGCAGCAGGGCTAGACTCCAGTCTGTTAACCTTTTTGATTAAATGAATCTAGAAGGAACTACAGACTGTCTTGGTCTATGCATGCATTTGATCATAGATTTAGAGAATGCTCTTGATATCTCTTTTGTCACATATGGGTTCTTTACACTCTTAAAAAGTAAAAGCAGCAGCAGAGCTAATTCAAAGGAGAACCCCAGAATGGCTTAGACTTAATGAGTTCTTATTTTCTTATATAATGAAATCACCCCAGTGTAATATCAGTCCTTTTATTTCCCCAGGAGAAATAGGGAAGGTTGTAATAGAGGGGCTGTTCCCCATTGCCACGAAACACAGCTCTTTACAAGGCATAAACCTCTCTGATGAAGGGAATTATTTTGTGTAGGGATGGGATGAAGCACACTTCTGCATGTCTCAGAAAGGGATGTGTGTGTGTGTGTGTGTGTGTGTGTTTGTGTAGGAGGCTGCCTCAGTCATGTTAAATTCATATTAGCTAGCACTTCCAGAACTGACTGGAAAGTAGAGCTGTTGTTGATGCAAAAGGTCGCAGACGTTAATAGCCTGCAGAACAATTCCAGGGAATGGAATTATTCACAGCTGCCAAAACACAAAGGGAAAGAATAAAAAGAGAATGAGGGAAATAAAAGGTTTGAAACAATGGCATCTCTCTGTTATTGTTGCTGTTATACTTTGGATATTTTAAAAACACTTATCGTGGAGGGGAACTGGGGGGTTAATTTTGAGCTGTTTTCTGTTTTTAGCTTTTAAATAGCAATAGGAAATATGTGTCTTTTGATTCTGCTTTTATTGCATTTAGAAGGTTTTGTGGAAGAATCAGTGAATCTTGATATGTTCTGAGTGAGAATGGCCTTTAAAGTGAGTCCAGGATTTTTTTGTAAAGGCTCCAGACCAAGAGAGAACAGGTGAAAGGTCAGAAAAGAGAAAGGCCAGAAGGGGAGAGGAGGAAAGCAATGAAAAGGAAGAGAAGATGTTGAAGGTTCAAACAAGAATATAGGCTGTTCTTCAGGATGGAAAATATTTCGTTGCTCAAAGAAAATCAAATTCCTTTCTCTTTAAGGCTTTGTGTACTGGTGGCAGAGACACAGAAGGGAAAAGTGTAGCTCTTGAAAGCCTTTACAAAAGAAAGGAATGGAAAACATCAACAATATCAAATAGTAAGGATGTGTCTGTGCTGGTCTAACTCCCTCCCTCTCACCAAGACACGCAGCTCCTCTTATTTTCCTCCCGGTCCCTTGCAGACAGTCAAGAATTCCAAGCAGGAGACAGGAAATAACAGAAACTTCTGTGTTTATAGTCATATATGTAGCTGTGATAGGTATGGTTTCAGGTAGCCAATGCTAAGAAAGATCCTCATCTGTATTTATTGGTATTTATTATGCCAACAAATTCAGGTCAATCATTTCCATCCCTGCTGCTGACACATCAGGTGTAGCCTTACAGCAAGTGAGATTGGGCAGATTAGAAGCCAGGTCTATTGTTCTGATGATAAATCATCAAGTCTTTGATTTGCTGTGTAAAATAGGAGCAGACATTTTCCCTTTTTTCTTTCTGACTGAAAAACAGAATTACTCTTCTCTTTTTAGCCATCCTTTCCTTTCCCACCAGCATTGCCCTCCCCTTCAATACAGATCAATAGTTCTGTCCTTCCCAACAGATATTTTCAAAACTCCACCAGTCTGTGTGCTCGCACCCTGTAAGAGAAGAGAGCCCAGGTCCTTATCTGAATCCTCTTAATCTGACAAGTGCAGTCCTTGACTGTTTCTGTCTTTGTTTCCTCCATTGTTCCTCTACAAAGAAATCTTTGCAGGGATGGCTCAGGGGACTGCCAATGGTCTGTAACACCTTTCCCTCCTAAATTTGCTTCCAGCAGTGATTATTATCGTGTGTTGTTCTGGGGAAATGAGTTCTCTTCATGTTCCTGGAAGATAAGCGTCTAAAGAATAGGATTCATGGCACTCTTTTAGTCATAGTTTCACGGAGGAAGCAAATAGCTAAAGTGATAAGGCTGGAAATGAAGTGATGGTGGGCTTGGAAATGTAGTGAAGGTGATCTTGGCCAGCAAGGGATGAAGGGCAGGATGTGCTGTGATGCCACTGCCATTCCTACCTGTTTTCTGGAAATTAGAGAGAAGAAGTGAGTCTGCTGGTCTGTTAGTCCGTGTGAAGTTCTCTTCAAAAACTAAACGATATTTTATCTGAAGCAATGATTTTCTTAAGTGAATGAAATGACAGGAAAGATGTTGAAGAGAGGTGGACAACTCCAACATTTTCCAGTTGAGCCATAGCTCTGGCAGGAGGAGGGGACACACCACTTTCACTTGGGTGAAAGACAAAGAGTCCCACTACCTTATCTGACAGCTCTCCAAGGAGCACTTGTAACAGGCACATATGGAGCACTCCAAGCTGGTGTTTGGGTAAGGAGTATGTGGTCATGAAAAAGTGCAAGAAAATGGATGGTAACTGCTGGAAGGTATTGGGAAGAGTTTAGTGTAATATGTCGAACTGGAGCTGATATTATCTGCCTGATGCTCTGAGGTATGTATGGAGCCAGTGCCCCTTCCTGGAGGAGTTTAGGATAAAATTCAGTGGGTAATGGAAAATTACTGTATTTATTTGGTTGTTTGGGGGTGTTTTTTTCCTATCTTTACACTGCTGCGTTTCAGTTGTCTGTGAATTAGCAGAGTGGGGTGTGCTGTTAATAATCCCAGCAGATATCAAAGCATGAACTGGCCTGTAGCGAGTGTAACAAGGCCTTTCCAGATTTAGACAGAGTCTGAATCGTCTAGTTTATAGATTCTTAATCTAGAAAATTTCCTGGGACTTGCAATCAGATGCCTACTAAAAAAAACACAAACAAAACCAAACCCAAAAACAAACAACCTCAAAACCAACCAAACAAAAAAAACCCCAAACAACCAAACACCAAAAAACTCCAAACAAAAAACAAACAAAAAACTCACATACCAAAAAAGCCCCACAATCATCTCCTTTAGTCAGTGAGTCTCTAACTTGTGCTTTTCATGAGGAAATGTTCCCACTATAAATATAGCCCAAGCGTTACATATTAGTATGTCCAAACTATTGACATGACACACAGAATCAAAAAACTGTTACTCTGAATGAAAAGGCAAAGGAGATGAAAATCCAGCCCAGCAAATCCTTTTTCTTTTAAGGCAGAGAAAGAAAGAATCTGCATTTCTGTTATGTGGCTGCTACTGATGGAAATTCTCTCACCCTGCCCTTTTCTTTCCTCTGGCCACTGGTAATCAAAACAGCCAGGGAATCTGAGCCAGGTTTGATCAGGAATTAGATCACATGTAAATGTTGTCAGTGCAGGCTTTGATGGTAACAAAGGAGCACTGTTGATGAAGAGCAAAGGAGCTGCCTGTATTCTGCAGAGGTATCACTGCATTGTGCTTGCCTGACTCTGTGTATCAGCTCATACCTTGCAAGGTAATGAAGAAGGCTGGACAATTTATTATCCTATTAAGCTCCTATTCAAGTGCCTGCTGTTTGCTTGAGCTTTGATGGTTCAGAAGACTGTTTCTTCCTTGAAAGATGTTGGTACCTGTGGCAAAACTGATCTCACACTGTCTTTGCCAGCTGATTCATTCAGAAATAAAGCTGGAAAAGTTGCTCATGTCTGTGACCATTGTCCTGGTTGTAGCTCTGTGTGTAAGTGTGTGAATCCTGGTTGAAGATGTTTATCATCTAAGGAGTTAAGGAATATTCAGGGATGATCATAAGCCCTAACATTTAACTTACACAAATTAAGACAAGGAGAGTTCAACAAATCCTTGACAATCTGTCCTCTGCACCAATCTTCCACTAAACTTGATGTGAGGCACGTGGATAAAGATATCAAGATCAAGCAATACCATCACTAAAGCAGTGGAGATTTCACCACTGCTGGCAATTAAATCTTGGCTGATTATTCATGCAAAAAGTTATAGAATTATTTCTCATAATTCAGCTTCCTCTATAACAGTTCCAAAAAGATCCTGTAAAATGAAACAAAATTAAGTCACTTTCACAAATTTTTTTTATTGCTGTTGTGTAGCTGATTTGAGATCTTTTTTGTCATAGTAGGGGACAGATCCTGTAGCAAATAGACTGAGGTATCCCTGCACAAATGTCAGTGATCCAAGTGCTGCACTTGGTGTTATGTGAAGTGAATATAAGCACAGACATAGCAGAGTGCACCAGATGTTTCTTGGGACAGCAGGAACCTCATGCATTTAAAATGGTACTACTTTAGCTATTGCACAAGCTATTTTTAACTTTTTACTTCATATTTCTCTGTCATTGTGTCAGAAATAATCTCATAACAGTCCTGGTGTCACCACTCCAGCTCCAGACTCAGCAGTCCCAAAATTCTGATGCACTGTTTCATGATCTCAGAGACAGCGGATAAAGAAGCCCTGAGGGTGTGTAGGCACCACTCACCAGGAGCAGTGGGGACTGGAGATGTTTTTTCTGCAGCAGGATTTCCTCCTCTGCGTTTAAATGAGACCAAGCAAACTGGTGAGATTCAATTGCACAGTTCAGCTGGGCTGCAAGCTTTCCTGGCAGTGTTAGTGCTTGATTTGCTCAGTCCAACGAGAAAAATCAGATTTAAAACAAAAGAAAATCATTAAGAAATTTCTGGAGGTTCAGCTCACTGGTCTCTTTCTCTGTCCCCAAATCTGTGGAGGTTTGAACATCCGATCTAGTTGTTGAAAATACATTTCGGCATTTAAGTGCCATAGGCTGTGCTTGAAATGGCCTTGGCTCACACTGAAGGTTCACTTCACTTCCAGGGGGAGTCCATTGTGCTGCAAATGGGTTTAGCTGCACTTATCCCGTGGAAGGTGTCAGTCATCCTCTGTGAGATGAATGACACGTGCTGCATGCTGGCTGCTTTAGTGTGTCCCCACACAGCCATGTCTGAACAGCAACAGCTATACTGCTGCTGACCTTTCCATGCTAGCATCCCATGAAGTCCTCAGAAAGAAGGACTTGGATGTGACAGGAGAGGCTGTTACTTAATTTTGCATATGTTATTGCATCCTGTCTTTCCTGGTTTTGCAGAAGCCATGAGTGTTAACAAAATTCAGAAAACACAGAGTCTGACCAATTACATCTCAAGGTCTACTGCTGCCAGTCCTGTTCCACTCTTTTCCACTCTTCTTTCCTGCTTTAGATTGTGATGAAAGTCTTTTGTGACAGTACTTATAAAAGACATAAGGAGGGACAAGTCTCAGGCAATGTTTTTTTATATTAAAGCTTCATTGCAGTTTCAGTTTACTTGATTTTGAAATTCATGCTAAAGACAATCTGGGAAGAGACAAAGGCATCTGTTGCTTACTGTCAGTATTTTATACTCATTCAAGTTATAACAGGACAGAGTTTGGAACACAGCTGACATCTTCGTGAGGTGTTGACACTTTGATAGGTCCTCATCTCTGTGAGATTAATAGAGGGGGAATACTGTGGGTATTTTTCCTCTGGCACTCTGATCCGGTGTTTCTGTTTTTGAAAACACACAGTGCATCAGACTGAGCCCCTGGAAGGTGTGGTACAAGTATTTTCAGAGCACCAGCTCTCCATGAGAGAGGCTTTGAGAAACAGCATCCTTTGGAAATTGCTCTGTGTATAAATTACCATCTGAGGCATTGTAGGGTTTGCATAATATGATGGGGATTTTGGTCCTCCTGACAAACAGCCTCCTTTTGGAGCTGCCATGCCCTGGCTCATTTTCGGGAGCTGCATAGCCAAAAGGCTCTGAGAGAGAACCCCGCAAGGCTGACGCAGTCAGGTCCTGTTCATGATCCTTCCCTTGCACGTGAGCCTCTGTAGCCTCACTCCTGCCTTACCCTGGCAGAGCCAGGAGCCAGTGCTCAGGAACTTCAGAACACCCCCCTCTGCCTTGCAGGAGGTGGGGTTGGCAGAGGGGAAATCTCTTTTTGAGCCTGTCTTTCTGTACAGAAGCTCTCTGAGATGGGTGACCTCAGGGAGACTCAGGAGACAGTAAAAGGCAGAAAATCTTTCAGCTGATGCCATTTAATAAGGAAAACACATTTCAGCTCCTCATTTGCTGCCATGTGGATGGGCTGCCTTTTTCACTTGAAAAAGAAATCTTTCAGAGAGGAAGAATTAGCTGCTGTTTTTGAAAGAAGAGTTTTGCCACATGAGCTGTAACAAACTGACAGCACTATAGAGCTAATTATAGATCTGTAGCTCCAGACTAGGACACTCAATAAAGGCTGATAAAGTAGATTTATTATGTGAATTTAAGCTAACTTATGTAAAGACATTATTTATCTGGTTCTTTTTTTTCCTATTCTCTAGCAGTTCTTTCAAGCAGTGCTTTGACCCCTGAGTTACTTCTTCAGAGCAGTGGAAATGAGGGAGAAGGTGAGTGTCCTCGATGTTCACATTGGCACTAGATGGGAAGTGAACAAAATTCCTTTGGAGTGCTCTTGGCTTCAATAGCATTTTACAGATGCTCTTTGGCTCTACCTTTTTACTCATAGTCAACCACTGACACATTCTTGTTACATACCTCACGACCTTCACTGAGGTCAATGAGCATTTCTTGGATACATTTTGGGAATAAAAGCAGTGAGAAGTTTCACTGATTTCTTTAACTTCCCCACACACACATCCCCCTCTTTCAGGAACGAGAGTAAGCCCATCTTACTTTCAGTGCTTTAGTTTGATCACTAGTCAGTGTCCAGGTCATTTAGCTGCTGAATAAAAAAAATCTGGATCACTCCTGTTCTTGAAAGGGGACTAACTGGAGTCTCTTTGCTCCTTTCAGAGGTCAGTTTGTTCCTTGTTGACAGACCTGGGGAAAGTTTTGCTACTGGCAGCAGTACACATCTGTTGGCATGGACTGTGACTGTGTAGGCATCCCTCCTGCCCCTCCAACAGGATGCTGCAAGCCAGCACGAAGATAAGCTGCTTCTGCAGACACTGCCAGTCAGCGTACAAGGAGTGCCTCCTGCATTCAGCACAGCGCATGAGTAAAGGCTGGAGGATTTGCAGGTTGTGCATTTTGCACCACAGGTATAGGTATAGGTATAATGCCAATTCTTTCAGGAAGAGACTTCTTTACCTGGGAAGGTGGTAAAAGAGATTATCTTAAATGTCTAAACATTGGGCAATTTACTAATAATGAGATGTATCTGATATGGTGGCACACGACTTTTTCCACACCCAGGGCTTGCTGTGAGTATTACAGTTCTTCCAATGCAGCCATGCAGAATTAAGACATTTCTTTCTTCTGTTTAAGTCTGTGGATATACAGAATAAAAGCCTTCTGGCAAAAGAATGCCACACTCTTCAGCAAACCTCTTACTCCACCATGAAAACTAGATAATGTGTTTCTCAGCAGAGGAGTGTATCTCAGTAAACTAAATCTTTCTCCTGGCACAGAAACAACACTGATTAAAAAATTAGGAAGCTTTATGGCTGTGTCTGTTTACACAGGTCAGAGGGTCTTTGTTCAAAGTGGCTAATTATATTGATTCTTGGAAATTCAGAGGCAACATGAAAAGCACGTTGGGAGGAAATATGATGACAATGGATATCAGGGAAAAAATCTTCTCTGAAAGGGTTGTCAAGCATTGGAACAGACTGCTCAGGGAAGCAGTTGAGTCACCATCTCTGGGGGCATTTAAAAGACATGTATATGTGGCACTTACAGACGTAATTTAGGGATGTGGACTTGGCAGTGCCAGGTGAGTGGCTGAACTTGATGCTCTTAAGGGTATTTTCTAACTGAAACAGTTCTATGATTCTGACAAGAGTAACAATAATTGGGAAATTATGCTTCACATCACACCTTTCTTTTTGTTACCAAGTAATTGGTTTTGCATAAAATGTTCACAGTGTTTGCCTGAAGTGAGTGTACAAACAGGGGGAAGACCTTTGGAGGCTTGCTGAAAGGGCAATTTGGATATTTTGTTATTGTTAAAACCCTCCCTACTGAGTTTATGCTGATACGTATCAGCCATTCAAAAAAATACCTTCAAACAGGAAGAAACATTTGGCACTTAGGGCACAAGGGAAAAATCAGTGTAAAAAACAATAAAATCTGAATTGTAGAAAAAAAAATCACAGAAAGATTTGTACCTGGCTTTGTGTATAGTTCAGTTCATGTTTCAGACATCCCTAATTCCCTTTTTTAAAAATACGTATCTATGCATACAAAGGAGGTTTAGATACTTGCAACAGAATAACTATGTTAATAAAAGTTATGTGTGGCTCCCTCAGTATATTCTGTGAGAAAGATGATAGGGCAGCCTCTTGGGTGAGTGTGCATAGCACTGTTTGATAAATGACCTGAATTTGTGGGTAGCCAGCAATAAAAAATGGCAGATTTACATCCTTTTGAGCACTCAAGAGGTCACTGGGGAATATGTCCAGCTTAGTGCATTTCAAAATTCATGAGCCAGAATTCCAAAATCATCGTGGAGTTTGTGTAAAGTAATGATGAGAAAAAGAGTTGTGATCCTTTGCTTTCTGATGCCTTAAACTATATATAACCACATTTTGATTGATTAGGGTTTTTTTCCACAGGATCTGACCCCTTGCATTTTGTCATTGAGGCTCACGTCTCTCGCATTAACACACAATTCCACCAGTATAAAATTCAAAAATGTGGGTGCGGTGCTCATGGTGAAATTCTCAAAAAAGTTTCACTGATCCTTTCCAACATTTGGGGAAGAGATGATGTGCTGTTTTGAAGGCCTAAACTCTAGAGTCAACTTCCACAAGTGACACAGACAGGTGCAAATATTTCTGTACTAATTTTTCCACTGGCTTTTCAGCCAGAATTTACCAGGCGATCCAAGTCCATAACCATCCACACTGGAAAAAGTGAGATGGACTTCACATGAGCTGACTTTATGCAATAATAAAGGAGACCGGATCAAAGGCAAGAGCCCTGCTGGAAATCTTGTGGGCTGTCACCTTGCCTTTGGTTGCAAGTTAGTGAAAGGCTTTAACTGGTGTGACAGGGCTTTGTGGGTGTTCCGGGAACCTGCGTGCTTCAAAGCTGCTTTGGTGTTACCTTCCTTACTCCTTACCAGTCCCTGTGCTCCCTCGCTCCTCTCTCTCGTATCATCTCCCTCCCTCGGTGTGAGCTCAGCGCCGGTGCTCCCACAAGCACTACCACCAGCACACACTTGAGGGCCACAGATCTTAATTTTAGCAGCTCCTGCCTTCATCAGATTTATTCACTCGGAAAGAGAGCGGGATTGCTCTCTGTCTCTCCGTAGCATTAATTTTCAAACTGAAGGCAGAGTGATCAGAGTAATCCATTCTTCTGGCAGTTTTACTTGGTTTATTCCTGTCTCAGATATTAGTTTCCTCAGCAGTTTTACCACCTGCAGGTTTGATGTCACCCTTTCAGTCTGGCATGACCATTTGCCCATCCCTGACCCTGGTGTGTCACACCAGTCTCCATGTGGCCTTGAGCCACAACATAGCTTGGCATGGTAGGTAAGATTACATAATTCTGATTTGCTTGCAACTGGCCATCCCCCAACTAAACAATCATTTGTAATTCATCCCAAAGCATTCAAAAAGTACAGCTATTTCCATCTACCTGTACAGCTCAATTGAGTTAGGGAGCTGCAGCACATAAACCAAGCTGTGGGGAAGCAGACTGAAACACTGCATGGCACTGCACTGTAGGCAAAGAGGGGCAGGAGAAGGATCTGCTTTTCCTAAAAGCCAACCGTGGAGTAATTTGTACTCAAATGGGAACCGAGCACCAATCTTTGATCGTCAGTACATGCTCTAGAGACAAGAAGCTCAGATCTGCTTGCTACACGCTGTGTTGTGGCACGTTGCTCATTTGCTGGAGGAACTGAAAGGTCAGACTTTGAGGTCCTTATTCTGAAAGGTTACATAAAAAGGGCCTCCCTAGTAAAAACAGAAGTTTAGTTTCTGTTTTATCATAAAAAAGGAATATTTTTGAAGTAAAAGCCCCTGGAATTACAGAAAACAAGGGCTTAGGGTCATGTGTCTAGCTATTTTCCTGATTTAGAACAAACTTAGCAAAAGTTGCTAAAGCCAAACAGGCCAAGAAGGATTTCTTTGCAATCACCTAAAGCGTGGCTGTGCCTGGCTATGCCTTACCAGCTCTGACCAAGGATGCTGTCTGTCCCTCATGCTGTCTGTCATTTAATACTGTTGAAAACCATGGAATATAATCTAATTTTGTACTGTTAGGAAACAACAGAGAGACAATGAAAGAAAAAATTGACAGCTATTCCCTCTTATAATAATCACATTTCTGTGACAGATATTTTCTGTTTCTGTCTTGTTTTTCAGAGTATTTATGTACATGGAAGAGAATCTCTGTTTCCTGAGAGATCATCTGTTCCTGCTGCTTATACCATATTTGATGTCATGATCTTGGTTGCTGTGGAAATGATTAAGCTGTCATCAACAGGATTCAGATGGGGAATAAGCTCTGGGAGAAGATGATACAACATTCCTTCTTTTATGCAAATGTGTGCCGTTAAGAATGGCAAACAAACAAACAAGCAAAATATAGAGGCAAACACCCTTCCCCCTCCCAAATCACTATTCAGACTGAGCAGTCTGTTTTTTGCCAGGGGGTGTCAGACAGTGTCTGGAAACTGTCACCCACTGCTGAGGAAGTGGCAGAAGGGAGTTGGAGACCAGTGACCATAGTTATCCCTTTGGCTTGAAAGGGTACAAATTCCAAAGTAGAAGCCAAATCCCTTTTGTCCTGAGCCTTGAGCAGGTCATGACAGGTGCAATATGTTGCACAAGTAAGTAAGAGTAGCACATCTTTTTACAAGTGCAAATGAATATGCAACAGGCAGAGAGCGCCAGAGCTATGTCCTCTGCTCTTAAGTAGCTGCCCAGGGTTGTGTTGAACACAGCAAGTCACAGTGGGAGGGTTGATGCTCCCAGACACTAGTTGAGGTTATGTTGACTCAGGAAAATGAAATGCCTCCCAGAAGTACCTTTGGATTTAACTAATATGTATTTAGAGTAGATGGCTATTCTCTAAAGAGGACTCCCTCCTGTTAACAACCAGCTGATCACATCTGGAATTGCAAGGGGGATTTTTCAGTATTTGGTGAATATATGTGTGAAGGGGTCACCCAGGTTGTGTATTTGTAGTTGTAATTAGAAAGACAAACTGCGTGGGAAGAGAAAGTCAACAATGATCTTGATAATTAGTTTAATACTGCTATGCAGGTCTGCTGTGTTCTTGGAAGTCTGCAAGGCTGCTGTCTCAGTGGTGGGTGTAAATGCCTTATAGTAAAATATAGTCAAACCCAGTTACTATTGCTTTCCAGAGGCTTGGCAGCACTAATGTCTCAAATCTAGTCTGTACTAAGGAAATGGTTGGAAAATGCTCGAGTGGAAACAAACTAGGGTTGTTTGCTTATTAGAGAGCTCTCCTAAAATGCTGGATTTTTTCTGCGATCTCCTGGACTTGAAGCTCTAAACCTGTAGCTTTTCTTTACCTACAGCTAAAATTATACATGTAGCACAAGGAGCAGTTGATATGTGACTAAGCTGTTCTTATTCAGACACCACTAAGGTGTTATAAGGCATCAGGAGAGATTAAGGGTGATACCGGGTAAGTATTCATAGAACTTTTCCAATTATTACTTATGCTCCAGGAAATGTACTGAGAGAGTTTCCACTCAAGAGATACGTGCTGCTTCTTTGTTCTTTCTGATAACAGCTTCTCAGAGAGGGCACAGCCTGGGCCATGTTTTGAATGAGGGACTTTGAAAGAGGGACTTCACGATCTTTGGATTATGCTGTGAACTAGCACAGAGAATTCATTTTGTAAGTCGTTTTTGTTTCCTGGTTTCTGATGTCATTTGGTGCCATTTTGGGGATGTTTGGGTCCCAAATTTTAAATGGCCACCTACATCTTATGCTGTTCCCTCACTGAACACCTTTTTGAGGTACCTCCACAGCAACTTTAAGTGGCAGAACGTTGTATTGTAAAGTAGAAATGACTGTATGAATATGCAGTTCATATACACACAACACAATCAGACATGGTATTAGGCAGTTACCTGGCACGTCTGACTGCAGACATAAGAAATATGTTCTCATTCAATAGAAAGTTAGAGAAAACTTTCCTTTTCTTTGTTTTTGACAGAGGCTGAAAATAGATTTAGTTTCAGATTTAGTCAAAAGTGCAAGGTGCTATCTGCCTGCTTGTTTTATGCTATACAGTCTCTCCTCTTGTGAGTTTTACAGTTGTGTAGTTCCACTGACTTCAGGGGAATTCTTATTTACAGTAAGTGCAGCAGAGGCAGCAAGGTCATTTGCAGTGATAGCCAAAACAGTATGAGGTGGGCTCCTCCTCAGGAACTAATATTATTCAGTTGGAAATATCACAGGGATTTCTTACATGGCCTCACTCTTCCCACTGCCTTTCAAATGCCACATTGCAGTCCTTGGTTTAGCAATGAGAAGTACAGCACTTTCTTCAACATCCTGGAGAGCAAAGAGTTATCACTCGCACACCAATTACAGGGAACAAGGAGAAGCTTGGTCTGTTGGCAAGGCTACAGAGTGCCTTATGTTTTAATGACAAGGCTGTCAAACACTGCACAGATATGACTGAGAATTAATATATTAGTAGTTAGCACAAGAGGTCCTTGTCCATGACGAGGAGATGGGGTTACAGACATAATGCAAATATTAATAGCAATTAATCATGAGACTCTCAATGTAGTTTTCCCTTTCCCTTATATCCTTTTTTCTTTTTTTTTTCTTTTTCCCTGGAGGATTCGCCCCCCCCCCCTTCCCGTGTAATTTTTCTATAAAATCAGTGGCTTCCATGGTAAGTCTTTGCAATTGGAAATTTTATCTTCATTATCCTTTAGTCCAGTGTTTTAGTTCTTGGGGGTATCAAGACTGCCTTATGTAATGCATGCTTCACGTGTTTTACAAACTTTTTAGTAGATGAGTTCATAAGCATAAGTTCACAAACTGGCAGGGTGAGTGGTTACAGCTATGGTCTCATCCAGGAGACTGAGGACACGTAGATCAGTTTTGATGAAGAGACATGCAAACTGGGGTTTGTTGGGGGGCTTCAGATCTCTCATGTTCCCCTCCCACATTATTCCTGGCTAATGTAGGAGCAAGTTTGCTACAAAAGGTAAGTGAAAAGCACTGCTGACACTTAGTTCTGTGGAGAGTTCATGGACATTGCTCATTTAATCATCTGTCACCACCTTGCCACATGGTAAGTGCAAGTGCTCTTTTGCACCTTTGGGAGAGCTCAGAAAATGCTCATCTTATCTCAGAGGCGGCATGTTCCCAAGGAGAAAATATAAGCAGTGTCAAATCCTCTGCACCAAGTACTGCCTAAGTCCCCAGGCCTGTGTATTTGGTTTTGGTGGTTGACGGTGCCTCTGCATCCCTGGTCAGGGCAAATGAACATGCTTCAGATTGTCCACAACAAGTAAGTCTAGTACGTCTGCTGCTTGTTTTTTTGAACTATAGGAGAGGCTTGATGGATTGCCTTTGATTCATACAGTAAACATATCACATTAAAATCAGTCTTCTGAATCTAATGTATTCTAGTAGATTGCTTTCCTCACAACTCAACATACTTAACTCCTAGGAAAGTTTAGACCTCCTGGGAGGAGTCCCTCTTATTTGGCATCTTCTTAATGTGATTAGAAACACAGATCTTACAGGGAAACTTACTCTGTACTGGAGCTCTTTTGTTAGATGCTGTTCATGCCCTGAAATGGGAGGTTTAATCAGGTTTACTCATTCTGAGAATCAGATGGAAGAGATAAAGGATTTAACCCTTTCCACTTGCTGCAGCCTTGTATTTCTGTGCACTATTTTCTGTGTGGGTTCCCATTACTGTGGACCAGAGGCAAAGCCTAGCAGCAAATGCACATGAGAAGGGTCATGTTCCAACTCTGCTAGCGCCCCGTGGACAAGCAGCTGACACAGATCCACTGTTGTTCTCTTTTTTCTCCCCTACTGCCTTTCAGGAAAAATACCCACTGAAATCTACGTCTGACAGAGATTTGGTACCCCTGGACTACCAAGACATTGGACAAGGGAGATGAATGGGTAAAATACAGCCAGAAGGCAAACAGGGGCTTTGACAAGCTGTGAAATTGTTCAGCATCTTGACTGGAGTTCAGAGACCTTTAGCAACAGAGCGCAGGGGACTGACAGAACTCAGCAAATGCTGCTGTGTGTCACCCTGTTTTTACCATTCTTTCCAGATAAAGAAAGAAATGTCTTAGGCGAAGGCCTGGGAACCTTGGTGGTGTATGTGGCAGGCAGAGACATTTAAGAGCACAATTCTTTCTGCTGCAGTCAGAGATCAGTGATCATCTTCCCGAACTGCTGGGCAGGTCCTACTACTCCACGCTTTGAAAGTGTTATTTGTTTGTTTGTTTGTTTAATTTGAAGAGAAACTTGAAAGGCATAATATTTATCATACTGTCTCTATCTCTATTTTAAGCAACAGCAGAGATGAGTCAATTACATCAATCCCCCTCAAAGTATGGAGCTTACAAGATAGGTAAACAGTTATCCAAGGATTTTTTAATCAGAAAAAAATAAATTCCCTCCCTTCAGTTTCTTCATTCAAGACATTTATATTTTTTTTCCTGGTTTATTCAGGCTTACTCTGTGCTGATGTACTATTTATCTAGATTTTATCTCCATAGGATTACCTTGCTGTTCTGTAGGTGTAAGTATGTCTAGCAAGGGAAAATTTATCCTGAGATTTAATGTTTTGAAGACTGAATCATCAAGCCATAGCTTCAGGGTGCTCAGTGTAGCATCCTAGCCCCATTAGTGTTATGCATGCTTCTTCCCAGGCAGGAGCTCAAACAGAAAATGAATTATTCAGACTGAAAGTCAAACTTTCAAGAGTTTCCAGAATTTGATTACTTGTTGATGCCTTTGTAGAGGCTACATTCTGGGGACAGTTTTTATGCAAATACTGCCTCCTTCAGAGTACTGGAGGCTTTGATGGGCCACCTTCTTCCAAGAGAAAAGAAATGCTCTTGGTCTCTGCTTTCTTTGGTTTCTGTATGCAGTAAGGAAAATAAAGTGATACTAAAGAGAAATGAGATAAAAACCACACAGGATCTCAGCACAAAGAAAATTTATGAATTTTTTATGAAGCTACGGATGTGTTTGTTGATTGAGTAAGTAGTGAATATCTTGAGAGCCAGGAATTCGTTGTTTATGTGCTGGGGCAGAAAAGCTGAGATGAAATACAAGAGATTGCTTAGCAAACACCTTCCATGAGATTCAGCTAAGGTCAGTAGATTTGGTCTTCCTATGATCTGTTTTGTTGTCAACATCTGAATATGATGCTGAATTTTTTGGCTGTTAATCCACAGAAATCTGCTGCATGAGCCATTTGAAAGGGGAGCATGTGGGTATGTGTTGGAAATACCTCATGAGAGGCATATTTTTGGTGGAGAAAAACCTCTGAAGAAAAGGAGAACTGAAGAGAATATAGCTTTGGAATACAGTTGGATTGCTGGACAACAGATGAACTCCTACCTCAGAGAAACTGTTTTTCATGTTATAAAATTATTATGTTTATTCAATTTATTAACAATGTTGTTAGAAAAAAATCTTACATTATATATATGTAAACTGTAGTTTCAATTATTGTTAGCTCTGTCCCTATTTGCCAATTGTAACCCCTCTGCCTACTGGTCCCTGTTAATTAAAATTTATAGCTTTTCCCCTTTCTGTATCTCCCCTTACCCATATTTGGATGTGTTTAGTTCAATTTCTCCATTTATAGGCATGCCCTTGCATGAAACTCTCTTAATTCCACACATTCCATGCTCTGCCACATATAAAGCTAGCTCACCCCTGAAATAAAGGTTTGTCCATCTTGTCTTCACGCTGTGTGATTCCTATGCAAGGTGGACATACACGATCTTAATTTCTAGGAGGTGTTACAGCTCTCACCTCCGATAGGTATGCAGGCTGGTGAGCATACACAGAAGTTTTATGGTGCTAAGGAAATATTCCCATGGCTGCAATGAAACAACTCAACACCAACACCCAGCTGACTCCACAGTCCTGTTCTCCAGTCTCCTGGAGGATGCAGTGGGATTCTGGAGTCTAATGCAACAATTGTTGTGGCTTCTCTGCTTTCACCTTATTGATACTGCTACTTTCATAGTTTCATCAGGCACCAGAGAGAGATCTTTGATGAGCAGGAGAAAGCAGAGAAACTCCAGAGATCCTTTAAGGAGTCATTCAGGTCTGTATGCTATGCATGAGTTCATTCTGGATGTGCCTTCCCTGTCTGAATCCCTGTGTATGCTCACAGCTTCTTCTGCTGCATTCACCTTTCAATGACTATCTCGATGACAACAAAAAAGCCATATATAACTTGTCAAGGAATCTCAGAGAACAGAGCATGAGCATTGTCTGTCACATGTTTAGCTTTAACAGACTGTGCTGAGCCTTTGTGTGTTGTCAGTTAAGTTCTGTGCATTTTCCTCAACTGTGTGAAATCAGCACCGAGACTGGATGGTACCACAACGCCTCAAAAACCAGGATGAGATTTTTGCAAAAAGACTTTTGCATCTAACTCATACTGAATTTTAGTTGGCTACAGGAATCTAAGTTCCTTAATAGTCTCAGCCCTAAAGGATTAGCCTTCACCTTTTTGTGTTTTAGTCCAGGCAGAATAGATTACAAAGAAATGGTTGTTTTTAAGTAAATCAAAACCTAAGATATGGATACATGTATTTGGGAAGGGTTTGAAAAATTCTACAGAAATACTGCTACATTAAATTCCTTATGTACTGGAGGGAAGCTGTAATATTTTGTGCTATTTTAGTGACTTTTCCTTGAAAATTGCCCACTTGTATCTTTTTATTTTAAGTAATTTCTAGTATTCAATTTGGTTAAGGTACTATTGAAAGAATTTATTTGCACAGAATTCAGTAAATGTACCTTTATTTCTCTGGGATCATTTGGGACATACTTGATTTAAATGGATTGTTACCTAGTTACTGGTTTTCATTGGTGTGAGGAAAACTTTTATTAGCTTTGGTACCTTTTCCCCACCAAGATGGAATGTCAGTTGTTCCTTTAGCTGTTATTGAGATCCTTTTCTTAGGTTCTTGTTTGCTAAACAATGTAGATGCTAAATAACACCCTTACAGTGAGCCCAGATATCTGGTGTATTGAAATCTGCTTTGCACATTTTGATTTGTGAATGACTCTAAAAAATGCTAAAAGGTGATCTCCACTGAGTCACATCCACTTGTGTCCTTCTGGAAGGCAATCTGGGGGCTCACTGTTACAGTTCAGTCTTCTCAGTTTTACTCAAGACCTCAGCTATGATTTATCCCAGTTATATGGGTGCATTAAGGATACATCAGTGGAAAGAAGCAGACAAACCGCAGTAAATTCAGGATTCCATGTTCCCATTCAACAGTACCTGAGGGGTAGCTCTGTAAATGAAAACAGCTTTTCCAACACTGCATATGGTGATGAAGAGATTTTTCTCTAGAAGCAGACTTATTCATATTTTCAGCTCTGCCTGATGGAGAAGCAGGGATAAGTCACAGGTATCTCTCTAGGACCCAGTTTATGCAGGCAAAATGTGAGATAATAATGCTGTCCCCCTCTAGAAAAAAGAGAAAACAGTCAACCAAACCAAAGCATTATAATAAGCACATATTAGTTATACACTGATTTACCATTCCTTCTTCCCAATTTTTCAGTCAGACACTTTATCATCTGCACATATATTAAAGTTATCTAATTGTCTGCTGATTTCTTTGCAACAAATCTTTTCAAGAATAAGAATCATATTATTATAGATGCTGATTAGTGGTATAATGTCTCAAACAGAGTAGTTTTGTCCTTTTGAAGTCCTGTATCTTGTGACTCAAGGCTATGTGTAGCTGCGTTTGAGAAAGCAAACAGGAAACTAGATTTTATTCATTGTTTTAACACAGCTGCTAAAATATACAGCTAAAAATGAAGGGTAAAGCTTTAATTTTCTTCAGAGATATAGAAGTCAGGTATGAAGAATGAAAAGGTACTTTTCAGCTTTAAATGTGCTTTTTTTTTTGTTCTGATGTGCCACTTGACATGTGTCAAAATAATGTAACTGCAATGGAATTTAAAATCGGGGAGCCACTGAGTGGTTTGGTACAGCAATAAATGTTTCCTTTCCAAATTCTTATGGATAATTATCATAAGTGACAGCAATAACTTTTGGCTGAGCTACCAATTGCCAGAAGGGTGATATCATGACCCTCATTTGTGATGTTGTTGGACTGGTGAAATTCCATTCAAAATAATACAGTGCAATTGCTGTTTACCCCAGTGGGTGTGCAGGACAGCAAATCTGGCATAAAATGCTGAAGAGAAAAAGGTGGTTTTTTTGAGCTCACACTCTGTTTGACAGAAAGATTGCTCAGAACAAGAATGCAGCAAACCACAGGCTGCTGGATCAAGCCTAGTGCTAAGCAGAGTAAAATCTCAATTGAAACCAGAGATGCAACTCTCAACCATGTGCTGATCATTGCATTTAAAATCAATCCACCAAAAAAGATGGAGCTGCTCATGTGTGAGTCAGAGAACTGGTTGCATCTGAAGGCTGCAGAGCTCTGAGGTCAGCATGATAACTACCCACTTCTCACTGCTGAGCTCTGAGAAAGGCTTTGCATCCTACCAAACCTGCCCAGAAGAGCACTGCTGAAAGAGGTGGCCCTAAACCCATTTCTTAAGAGGCTTAAAAGTCAGGAACTATCACATATGGGAAAGAAAAATTTGGGACAACAGGCTCAAGGCCAATAACAGCCCATAAAGTAGACACAGATAAAATACCAGACTTGAATTAATAATGCTTAAAGCAGGGTTAAGCTTAAATATGGGGTTAAAAATGGCAATAAACATCTCATTTCCCAGACTGACTGAATAAATAGATAAAGTGAGCAAGTGAAGAGAGGAAAAAACTTGCTGCACTTCAAGATTCTTCCTAATCAGTGGAGATTCATTACAGCTGGCTCTGAACGAGACTGAGTTTTCACAGGTGATTTTTTCACTCTGTTCCTGAGGAGATCTGAATTAGGGCCTAGAGCAATATATTTGGGTTATCTAGTGTATTTTTCAGAAAGATATGCCACACTGTATGAGTGGCAGCATGCACACATATTAGAGTAACACTGAGGAGAGTGTAGCGCTAATGCAGGTACAACTAATCTGTTTTCTCCCGTTTTATTCAATTTTGTTACGAACCTGCTGATACAATTTGGGCTGGTTCTTTTGGCTTACAGGTGGGGTTAAGGGAAAACAGGTGCTATTTAGGCGAAGTAATTATCATGAGATGATTAGGGGAGGAGATAAAAAGCCAGTAGATCTCTTGCCTGAGAGCTGTTCCTGGCAGGTGATCGGGAAGGGGTGAGTATTGCTTTGGGAGGCTTTTTTGAAGTTGTTTTGTTTGCTTGTTTGGGATTTTGTTGTTGCTGTTTTGTTTTTCTGGATTATTTTTTTTTAATAATGTCTAAGCAGAAGACTACAGATTTTTACTAAGTATCAGTATGAGAGGGCTGGGAGTCCAGGGCCTGTTTTTCTTTCTTCTGAAAAGTCTTACAAAATTTGAGGATCTAAATATTAATGCTAAGTGTTTCTGGGTTGGCTTGCTGCAGCTGGTAGGAAGGGAGTCTTCATGTTTTCAAGAAAGTCTGAGTGCCTCTGTTTTGCTTTTTTACTGTGAAGATGCAGATTAGTTTTCTGTCTGTGGCTTTGTGCTAAGAAGTGGTGGTCCCTCCCTCTTCTCACATGGTAGCTGTTGTTTTCCCTCCCTCAGTGCAACCACAGAGCAGAGACTGTCAGGCCTCTCAGCCACAAACCACTGCCATTTCCAGGGGTATTGGGATGAGATACAGAAGTAGTTGTAAACCTGTGAGCCAACTATTAGCTCGTTTCTTAGAACACCTTAATCTTTTGCTTATGTTTGAAAACACTTTTTGACAGACTCTGAGCAGGGGCTGCCTCAGTAGATGGAAAATACTGCCCATTTTGAGCTGTGCTTCACAGCATTCCTGTGCAGCACAGGATTGTTGTTTCTCAAGTGCCCCCAAAAAGCTGTTTCTGATGCACACAAGGACAGCTGTAGGCTTAGATTCCAACACAGTAACTGGATACCAGGTTGAGTGTAGCTTTTCTGTGTGGAGGTTTAGTAGGCATGTTGTGGGAGACAGAAGAAGTTAAGAAGCAGGATCCAAGGAAACTGGCATTTCCTCTAATAGAAATACAATTCTTCAGATTAAACTGAAGAACAGTGGGTTGTCACTAATTTATTATTCTGAGAGGAAAATAAGCTCCCAAATTGCACATAGTGCAGTACTTGGCTTGCTGAGCATTTTCCATAATGACTCATTTGTAATTTTCTCCCAGTGTTAAGAAGGGGAGGGGAGGATGATGTTCCTAACTAGAGATGGTCTGTCGCTTCCTGTATTGGCAGTTGTATTGGAACTCATAATTTGCAGATGAAGGGCTTGAAGCACTCTGGCAGCTTTGTGATAAAAGGGGAAAATGTAATGCTTTTGTGAAAATAACCTTGAAGGAAAATGAAAGCCTACGTCCATCCAGGTGCAGGTCTATTAAATGTTCCCCTGGTACATATCACAATAGAAACATTTAAGCAGGCAGTGTAGCAAAAATTGAAATATTGAGCCTCTGAAGTCGGTGTATCACCTCACTATTTTTAGGACTATTGTTGTGTGATGAAGGTAGATTTTCTTGGTTTTAGTTGCTCTCTTGGTAGTGAAGGAGTTGTCTTCTTCTGGGGTCAGGTGGAGAAAACACAGCTTCAGATATATGGGTCTTTTTGTATGTAAGTGTGTGAAATTATGATAGAACAAGCAACTTTGAGCAATGGGAGAAGAAGAATGTGAAAAGTGAATGTGAAACTCAGTGGCTGGTGGAGTTTTGCATGTGTGCCCTTTCTGTGGCTGTCAGAGTGTGTGTAAGTGTAATGCCTAACAGCCCTTAGGCAACTATTGTGTGAAATAACCTATCCCAGGCAGCAGACAGCTGCTTCTAATGGGCTTAATTTGGGAAACTTGGAGCCTGATGGTAGGGATAGAAAAGTCATTTCAAGTTTCTGGCTCAGTCCTGGAATGGTGCTCTGTCCCTAATGGAGAACATGAGGTACTTGCACAGGAATTCTCCTGGCATGAGAACTTGGCCGTGGAGAAAACCTGGAGGGGTGCCTGGTCTGAAACAAGAGCGTCCACTGTGTTTAAGGACAGAGCCCTGTGAACTAGGCAGTCTATCCATGCCTCAGGGTCTGGGAGGGTGTGTTAGCAGCCTGAGAGCTCCCAGAACTGCGTGGACAGCCATGGGACCTGCAAGGACTGAGGTATGGGGAAGGCACAGATGTTTTCCCGCTCTCTGAACACTGCCGAGAGTCACTCCCAGATCAGTATTGATTGTGGATTTGTAGAGAGGAAAGGGATGATGAATTGTCACCTTGATGCACCATCCTGGTCCTGTATTAACTCTTTCTTTTGGATGATGTAGTTGTGAATTAAAGAAGGAAAGAAGGCAGGAAAGGATCACTCCAAAAGCAGATGCAATCTCGTACCTTTTATCCCACAGTAGAATCTTTAGGGAGAACATTATCTGTGTTGCTAAGTGTGTTATTTCTACAAAGTTAAACTTTCAAAAGCCTATGGACAGATGCTTAGGGACAAACATTTTATAGAACCTTAGAATGCTTTGGGTTGGAAGGGATTTTATAAGTCATCTGGTTACAGCTCCCCTGCCATGGGGAAAAGGTGAAAGCATTCTGAAAAACAGCCTGGGACAGAGTGTTCTTAGCAGTGGGAATATCTTTTTTTAACTGCTGTTTCTCTCCTAATTAAAAGAAACAAAAATATAAAACAGCCCACCTCCTTTTCTGTGGCTCTCCAAAGTTTGTTCAAAAGTTACTACCATCCCAACAGAAGTGGAAGTGAGATCTGCCTTTGCAAAATGACACTAGCTAATGCAATTGAAGCAGTACAGGAAAACATTTTAAATGATGGCAGTTAAGAAATGGCACACATAGTTGTAAAATTAGAAAGAAGTAAAGATTACGACTGTCACACAAATGTATCACTTTAAGGTTGAGTAATAATGAAATAAATTACTTTTGTGTGAGTGGTGGTAACAATACAATATTACTCATGATTCCATAGCAGAGTCAAGAGACGTTCTCATATGTTTTTACTAAAAAAATCAAGGCATCTACAATGAAGGTAAAATGAATAGAGGGAATTACAAAATTGATAATATGTACATTAAAAGATTTTAGGTGCTCTCAAGTCAATACCTCTTCTCCCACCCCACAGACAATGAAGGGTTATTACTGCACAGAAATAATACATGTAAAAAAAATTTTTTTTCTTTTTTTTCCTCCTGCAAAATTCTTCAGGAATGAAAAGTGACAATAGTCTTCATTATTGGTTCCTCAGTTCTGTACAAGCAGCAGAACTAAGTGGTACCAGAGGCAACCTTGTATTTCAAAGTTCACTTTTTACTTTCTCTCTGATATATAAAACAGAATGACACAGCTAGAACCATGTGCCTTGTTTAAAAGATTAAATTTGGCTTCTTGGTTACCAATTTTGTTATTGATCATTCTGGTGGTGAACAAAACGGTTTGGATACTGTTGGTCAAATAAAACCTTGCTAGAAAAAGGTTTTGGTGTAATGATCAAAGACCTTGAATCTGTCAGTTGAGAAACAGGAAGAAGTGTGTGTTTATAATTGTGTGTTCAGAATTGTGTGTTTATAAAATTATAAATCAAAGCAGTGTTTTGTAGCTTATGGTTCAAATGGGAGCTGAGAACAGTAAAAACTGTAGCCCGGGCTTCTTTTTTAGAAGTGATTTATTTGTAGCTGGTTACTAACTGAACAATAAGAGTCTTTAAGAACTTTCTCCAGGCTCTGTGCTGCAGAGATGATAGGTGATGGTAGAGATACTTGGAGAAATGGGACATGGCTTCAGTCCTAACGTATACTGTTCTCCTTTGTTGTAAAGCATCTCAAAAAAACCCCAAAACTGAGCAAAGCAAGTAATGAAAACAGTTTCCAGGGTGATTTTATCTCAGGTCCTGTAGTGTAAATGGAGATGACTAGAAGTCAGGTAGTTCTCTGTAGGTTAATCTTGTACATTTGGACATTTCAAGGCAGATATAAGGGCTCGAGGTGGCTTGTTCAGAGCTTAAGTGTTGCTGTGTGCCCATTTATTTCTGTAAATGGACATGGCCTTAATACTGGAAGATGCGGTCCCAGTAACAGAGGAGAATGTCAGCAGTAAAAGTTCATTTTGTCAGCATTCAATTCTTATGTCTCCTTCATAATATTTTACTGATAATAAATTTCCTAATAAGAACAATTATGAGGTTTAGTACATCCCATCAGCCAACTCTCTGTGGTCATCATTAAAATGGCCTTGTTAGTAATAATGCTGGGAAATATTTAGAAGAAAAATGCAGTGAAGGATGAAATTCTTTTGTAGAGCAAGTGCTCTGGAAATCATGCAAATGTTTCTGGACTGTTTTCAGTTCTTTGGTGTCAGGATATTTGGACTAAAGTGCTTTCTGCAGGCTTATGATGCCTTCTGGGTCATCATGCTGTCAGGATCTCTGTTACTATCTTGACAGATTCTCACATAACTGAGCAGGCTTCTCATTTCACTGACCTTGGACATCTCTGTGTGTGTAGGGGGAAATGTACTCAATCAAACTAAAACATTAAGCTACCATGTTTCTAGGTAAAATCTCAAGATGATGAAGCCTAATTGCAGTGCTTGGGATGCAGTTTTCATGAAGATCCCATTTTGAAATGTCAGGCCCTCATTTTTCTTAAAAAGCAACACATAGCACTTATTTCCTGTTCCCTGTTTCCTCTTAAGTGCATGTGCACCCCATTTTCTATAGAATTTAGGCAGCGTTGCTTATTTTACTTTCTTTCCAGTACTGTCCTCAAAAAAAATAAAATTAAGGTTTGTAACTTAATTTCAGGCTTAGGATGTGATTTTTAACAAGAAGGAAATATGGTGCAACAAAAACAAAGCACTTGTTTCCCATTAAGTCCCTCTTAAAAAAGTATAAGGATACTTAATAGCAGACACCCAAAACCTGCATTTAAATAGTCTCATGATGGGGCAGATTGTATCCATTTTCCTCTGTGTAGTTTGGTGTTAGGTTGCGTTTATTATAGTTTAAATCTGCAGTTTTCTGTTGGGGTATTAGTGGGTATCTGCAGGAATTGGGATGATATACTTGGACTGCTGTCCCTCTGGGGCTTAGGGAGAAGCTGTGTGAGGCTTGTAGCATTGGTGAGAGTGCTGTGCCAGGGCTCAGTGGGGGCAGCAGGAAAACAGGGAGCAGGGGATGGGCAGGGGCCCTGAGCCAGGGCTGTGCCACCTGCATGGTCCAGGAGTGCTGGACTGGTTGCCCTGGGGCTGGCTGAGACATCGCTCCCTGATTTTCTTCACTGATAGGATGATCAAGCTTTGCAACAGGCTACTCAGGGAAGTGGTGGAATCACCATCCCTGAAAGTGTTCAAAAAACTGTAGAGGTGGTGCTTAGGGACATGGTTTAATGGTGGACCTGGCAATCTTAGATTGGACTTGATCTTAGGGGGCTTTTCCAACCTTAATGACTGTAGGATTTCCTGGGGAGTAGCATGGGGTGACAAGGTGCCATGGGAGAGAGCAGGGCCCAGGGAAGGTGGGCTGGGGCCCTGCTGCGAAGTGCAGCTGCTTTCAAGCCCAAACTGGTTCAATGAGTTCCTTTTATTATTTACCTCAGTTAACATTTACTTACAGGGTTCCTCAGATGCTGCTGAGGATGTCAGTAATGATGAGCTGCTACAAGGCATAGGAACAGTACAAAATATCAGGAAATACCAGTTTTTGTGACAGAAGGGGGACACGAAGCACTGAAAATATAAAAGGCAGGGGTGGCTTCAGTTCAGGCACAAAGCAAGCATCTGAATTCTTAAAATGGCATCAACTGTCAGAATTAATACTACTTTGAACTTTATAGCCCCAGAAACTCCTCTTCTGTAATTCAAGCTGTTTAGGATCATAAACAGTTATTTTGAGTGCTCCTGAAACCGGTGTCACACTCACATCACCATTTTGATGTTTGATGTCTGTCATGCATCAGAAGGCAAACACAATTTCATGCTTATCAAGAATACCTCAGAGCTGTTTAAGAAATCAAGGTTAGTCACAGGATGCTTTTGATGTTCCTCTTCTCCCTCGTGACTGTAGAGTTTTAAGTTTAAGTAAAGATGTTTTAGTTAAGGTGTAAGAGATAGTTTTTGGAGAAACAGGACATATACTTCAACTTACATCTCTAACAAATGACAGAGTCAGTGACCTTTTGTCAAACAGTGGGGAGATATCAGTAGTAGTGTGGGCTCTGGGAATCAAAGGTTAAAAGGTAACGTTTCATTTTGGAAAGAGTCGAGTTTTTTAAATGAGCCTTGTGCTGTTTAAGTCATTCTTCTCTGTCACTGTACATCAAAACACACTCTTTTGGATTCTGTCCCAGTGATACAGCTTTTGCAAGAGGTGCTGCTTCACCTCAGTAATTTTGGTTTGTGGCTTGAAGGAAAATGTCTCCTATGGTGTTAGAGCTTCTTCCATATGTGCTAACCTACATATGTTGATATAAGATAGAACCTCAACTGCCCTTTCATATTGAGTAAGAGTGTGTGTGCAACAGGGGCACCATGTTGTACTCAGTCTAACATCTCAAAATTCATTGGAGACAAGAACAACAAGGAGTCTGTTTTGATTGTCAAGCCACAGTTATTTCAAAGGGTCACAAGCCTTCTGAGAACCTGAATGTGTTGGAAATCATAGAAAAGTCTACAGCAGTCCTTGGCAGATTTCCCCCTGCCTCTTATCCACCCCCTTCAAAGCAAAGTCCTACATCTTGGCATTAAGTTCATCAGTGGTGGTAAAATGTTGCTGTTATTGGTTCTGTGTCATTCTGTAAGATTGTTTCATCAGTGTGTAAAATACGGCCACTGTCTTGCAAATGTTTTCAGCTCCTTGTTTTTGTACACAAGAGTCTCTCCAGAGACAATAGAATGGCTTGGCAAGTGAGGTCTAGCACATGTACAAGCACTTGAAGAATGAGTACTTAAGTCTGATTAATATTCAAGATAGAGAAAGAGATAATGAAAGTGAAAGGTCAGTGTGGAAAGAGCAATGCAAGAAGAAATGCATTTCTGTTAGGAAATACTGCATACATAGGAAGCAGTGTTGCATGGAAACAGGCTGACACTCTAATAGTGGGGCTTCAGAAGTGCAATTGCCAGATATTTGGAGAAAAAACTAATCCTCAACAGTTCTACAAATACAAGAAAATTTCATTACCAGTGTTGTGTTTTCAAAGTGTGGAGTGATGGATCATTTAAGGTCCAGGTTTGGCAAACTCCTTTTGTTTGTGAGCAAGCTGGAATTGTAAGTATTGATCTGGATCTTTCTGTTCTGCCGGGTTTAGTACTGTGCAGAGATGAGAGAAGAGAATAAGGAACTCAGGGCTAAAAAAAGGTAACACTGAGGGTAACTTTGGGGAGGAGCTTGAAGATGGAAATCAGCTGGTTTATTCAGTTAAAAATAAAATATAAAAAATATGAGAGAGCCATGTGGTCAGTTTGCCAGAGAAATTCACTGAGAAGGAAAAGGAGGATGCATTGTGGCTGGAATATTAGGCTTTGAATATTGCATGTTACCAAATATTCCTGGTTTAGTTTTGATGTGTTATTTCTCATACCTGTAGTTGTATGTCCTTCCTTCCTTTACTCCTTTTATTTTTATGTGGGAGTCCTTCTTTTGAAATAGCAGTGGACCAAGAACTAAACAATGTCTTTGTCAGGGAACTATGGAATTCACTTTGATCTTAAATATTTCCCCCTAAAAAGGTTGTAAAACCTCTAGTATTTTTTGAAAATATATTTGATAATGAAGACTCAGTGTATCATGATGCATTCCTGAGAAGGAAATAGTAACTAATAATGATTCTGTTGGAAACCTAGAAATGCTGTTATATGCCAGTACGTAGAGTCACTTTATGGCTGTTATATTACTGCTATATTGTGTATGTAAGTAGCAATAAATGAAGCTGTTTTCCCTGCTGTAAAGCACATGTTTACAAGCACAGTACAATAATGCAGATGACTGATGGTTTGGACACATCTTTTGTTATCTGTTGCTAAAAAAAAACAAAGCCAAGGAAACAAAACTGATAAACTCAGAAGTTTTTCACTCAACAGTAGGTTATAAGTTGAACAGATGCAAGTTTGGCTGTTCCATCAAACATGAATAGAGGTGTTGTGAGGTGGGGTAAGGGGGCTTCCTTCTCCTCCTTATTTGATCTCCCAATTGTTAATGAACACATGAAAATAAAGATTAGCTACAAACCAAACCCTGTTAAAACTGGAAATTTCGCCTCCCCAGATTTCACTTTGTTGAAGCAGGCAACAGGAAAAAAAAAATACAGATAAATATTGAATTTCATGCCAGTACTTTTGTCTGAGATGATATATGAAATACAGGAGATATAGATTAAAGGGTTAATCTGTGCACTGCAGACACAACTGATAAAGCAGCTCTGCTATCAGCAGAATAAATTAAGTCAGGTTTCCATAATGAATATGTATCGTGCTTCAAATTTTCTAGTAACAACTAAAACTTTTGTAGTATCAGTAATGGCTGTCCTCCAGAATGTGACTATCATGAATTGAGCTCACATTACAGCCTTTCAGGAGGTAATTAGTAGGAATTACCTCCTTTGCTGGCCACAGTTCCATTAAATGTTTAAGTATTTAACCTTGTCAGATCTTTTTGTCAGATTTAACTAGAATGAGTTGTTGGATTCAAGGGACATGCTGTCCCTTGGTCTTGCTGTGGAGTGGCTGAAAGCACTTCATTTTATTTTGTTTCAATGACTAGCCAAATAGTTTTAATTTTCACAGCAATATCCTGCAGCAGGTAACTTATGGTGCCAAAAATAACAGGCTCCATTTTAACCAAATTTATCAGTACCTGTGTATGTAGGGGAATGTATAGTACGATGTAAGTTATTGTTCCCACCACACTCCCTACAAGCTGTGTTATTCAGGTGCAATTTAACAGTTTCCAGTTTTGTCTGCTGGAAGAGCTTATTGAGATACTTTCTGGGGTTTTTTTTTGTGAAGATCCGAGGAAACGGCAGCTGTACAATGTCACTTGTCATACTTAAGCATAATGAAATGCTGGCTGGATGCTGCCGTGACAAGGATAGAGCAGCCTGCTGCATTGTCTGTTCTTGTCTGGACAGGCCATTACAGTCTGTGTCCTGCTTCTCCTTCCATAGGGGTGGAAGCTACAATTGCAAAAGCAGCCAAGTTCTTTCAGAAAGGTTCTCTTATGGTGGGGTGCACATATTCTGTCCTGCAGAGATAACTGCATGTTACGGGGGGAAGGGAGAAAGAAAGAGATGGGTTTGCTTTTTTGTTTTTGTTTTTAAAATACCGAGAATGAAATAAACCGAACAAAACCCCTGAACTACAAACACCAAAACTTCGGAAAACCCCCCACCCAAAAACTCGCTCATAATCTTCAGCTGTTTCCAGGGCCTGTTCTGGCAGGTCCACACAGTGCATAGCATTGTGAGAAGTGGGTAGATACATTGGATGAAGTTAATGAGCTGGACAAAATCCCTGCCTGCTTCTCAGCTGGCTGGGGACGCGAGCCTGCTTTCACACTGCACAGGACTGTGGTGGTGAGCCACAGCAATTTGTCCAGTCCTGAGTCTGAAGGACTGCAGACACATCTGCCATTTGTGTACTGGATCCCGTGGGATTGTCTGCTTTGTGCCACCAGATGGTGAATTTCTGTTGTAAATGAGTGTGGTGAAAGGAAATTTGATTCTACACAAGCACCTTCAAAACTACCTAATTGACAAACCTGTGTGCCAAGGAAGGGTGAGGGACTCAAAGGTGAAGCCTTTACAAAGCAGGGGGGATTTAAGATAATTGAGTAACTAGATGTTTGCTTAATGTTGATTTCCTCTTGGGACGTTTCTGTTGGTTAAAGATATGCCGAAGTGATTTGATGGACCAGTGAACTGAATAAGAAGTAATGTACTTGATGGCTGACTTGAGTTGATGTTCTTCTTTCCACATCTGATGGGGCTCAACATTTGTCAGTACAGCTTTGAAAAAAGGGAAGAAAAGCCCTATATATTTTTAATAGTAGGGTAAGGATCCATTTCATTTATAA